>CM067070.1:37284648-37737148 GCA_033980235.1 Diadema setosum
GATTTAAGAATTATACTGTTACTGATAGAACTATTGTTCATTGAAGTAATTCGTAAACTAAAGTTACAAAATTGTGCATCACGAAATACAGTGCTAATTATTCGATACCATAATTATTACTACTCTTACCCAAATTTAATTTTGAAATCAATATCGAGAGGCTGGGCTACTGCTTATCCTTTGATAACACTTAACTATAAGCGTTGCATTTAAATGCCACAATAAGTGTGTGTAATATAAACTAGATGATAACTGATCTCATTTACTAAACTGAAATGCAATTCATCAACTAGTAGATGGCTTATGTGTAAATGGCTCAAGTGTAAAAATGAGTATCCGTTACTAAACCAGACCAACACTGTTTTTCATCATTCCCTTTTCACTTTGCGACCGTGCATTATAAAACCAGCAAAAAGTCGCACAACCACATCTTTACACGAGGACTCAAAGTAGTTGAAATAGGTCTACCCTGTCAATCTTTGCCTTTCATAAGCTAATATTTTCTGAAAGAGCAATCATTTTCCTACATGATTCTTCACTTTGGAATCATAAAAATACTGAGATGTTATGCATATTGTAGGTTGTGCATGTGATTATACGCATGCTGTAAAGGCAAACTGTCATTTCCTTAAAAAAAAAATCTACACACCCTTCACTTTCATCTCTATCAAATTTCGAATGATGCTGCACTGAAAGTGATTTAAAAGTGTGCGAAATTCGGGGAACTGAACTCATTATATTGTGGTTACTGTGACGTTTTATCTGTTCCTCGTCCCATTCATTGCGAGGAGCACTGGCTGGCAAGGATTAAGCATTAAATCTTACAGCCTCTTTTCTCTGTGGAAAAAAAAAAGTTGTCTAGAGTGTGTGCATTCTTTGCATTTTTTAGATGGGGTAGGAAACTCCATTAGTATTTTGTATTGAGTTATACAAACATTCTAAAACTTAGCGTCTTCTCTTTCAGAATGTAGACTTAACTAAAAGTCATTGTCTGGCTACGTTTTCGTTGGTTTGGTAATGCACATATTCTATGCAGTCGATCCGTGTGTCTATACATGGAACTGCAGGGTGTCAAATTTTACACGTTTCACAAATATGCTGTGTGTACATTTTGTCGGTACTGTCCTAAGAAAAAAAAAATCATCAATCTGCAATATCTCACGTCACAAACTTTACCCTTTATCTTCTTCATACTAAGTTACCGACTTTGCTAAAGTGAACTGGATTAAATGTTTGACAGCAGCAATACTTCCTAATGAAAAACACAGAAGAAATGTTACGTATTTACACTAAGAAAGTTAATACATAGTAATCCATTTGATAAAGCAAGCAGCAAACACATGCAGTAATAATATTGTATGACAATTGATCTTCATTACAATAATTATGTAACCATAAGAATGACCAAGAATGTCTGTGTTATATAAGAGAAGGTGTTAATATTGACAATCAATGAAACTTAGAATCAACGTTTTGAAAGAAAATGAATGCAAACAGATATATCATAACGGCTGTGAGAACAATATGTGACCGTGCACCACAAAACAAACAAAAAGTCGCATCACCGTGGCAGCGTCACAAGGCAATCACTTTCATTACAAATAATACATATCACGACTACACACTCAATGCTTCTAGCAATTTTATTCTTGTTTTCCTTTTACCGCAAAAGCAAACGAAGACTGAGCAACTAAATTCCTTCTACTTTTATTTAATTACATTGGCGATGTTTGTAAACTTAAATCAACAAATCAACCAGTACCTTATTTCTTCCAAAATGGGCATATGCTTTAAATTCTCTGCTTACATTCATTCATCATTGATGAATCCTCAAGAGATATGCCTAATACTATCTTTCTTTTTTTTTGAAATAATATTAATAATGGATCTGGAAATGTAAAATTAATACATGAAGGATTTTTTTTTTTTTTTTTTTTTGGGGGGGGGGGTACTGTACCGAATATGCCAAAATAATATCCTCTGGAACAAAAGCAAAGTAATATTTCTTGCGATGATTTAAGAATTATACTGTTACTGATAGAACTATTGTTCATTGAAGTAATTCGTAAACTAAAGTTACAAAATTGTGCATCACGAAATACAGTGCTAATTATTCGATACCATAATTATTACTACTCTTACCCAAATTTAATTTTGAAATCAATATCGAGAGGCTGGGCTACTGCTTATCCTTTGATAACACTTAACTATAAGCGTTGCATTTAAATGCCACAATAAGTGTGTGTAATATAAACTAGATGATAACTGATCTCATTTACTAAACTGAAATGCAATTCATCAACTAGTAGATGGCTTATGTGTAAATGGCTCAAGTGTAAAAATGAGTATCCGTTACTAAACCAGACCAACACTTTTTTTCAACATTCCCTTTTCACTTTGCGACCGTGCATTATAAAACCAGCAAAAAGTCGCACAACCACATCTTTACACGAGGACTCAAAGTAGTTGAAATAGGTCTACCCTGTCAATCTTTGCCTTTCATAAGCTAATATTTTCTGAAAGAGCAATCATTCTCCTACATGATTCTTCACTTTGGAATCATAAAAATACTGAGATGTTATGCATATTGTAGGTTGTGCATGTGATTATACGCATGCTGTAAAGGCAAACTGTCATTTCCTTAAAAAAAAAAATCTACACACCCTTCACTTTCATCTCTATCAAATTTCGAATGATGCTGCACTGAAAGTGATTTAAAAGTGTGCGAAATTCGGGGAACTGAACTCATTATATTGTGGTTACTGTGACGTTTTATCTGTTCCTCGTCCCATTCATTGCGAGGAGCACTGGCTGGCAAGGATTAAGCATTAAATCTTACAGCCTCTTTTCTCTGTGAAAAAAAAAAGTTGTCTAGAGTGTGTGCATTCTTTGCATTTTTTAGATGGGGTAGGAAACTCCAATAGTATTTTGTATTGAGTTATACAAACATTCTAAAACTTAGCATCTTCTCTTTCAGAATGTAGACTTAACTAAAAGTCATTGTCTGGCTACGTTTTTGTTGGTTTGGTAATGCACATATTCTATGCAGTAGATCCGTGTGTCTATACATGGAACTGCAGGGTATCAAATTTTACACGTTTCACAAATACGCTGTATGTACATTTTGTCGGTACTGTCCTAAGAAAAAAAAAAATCATCAATCTGCAATATCTCACGTCACAAACTTTACCCTTTATCTCCTTCATACTAAGTTACCGACTTTGCTAAAGTGAACTGGATTAAATGTTTGACAGCAGCAATACTTCCTAATGAAAAACACAGAAGAAATGTTACGTATTTACACTAAGAAAGTTAATACATCGTAATTTGATAAAGCAGGCAGCAAACACATGCAGTAATAATATTGTATGATAATTGATCTTCATTACAATAATTATGTAACCATAAAAATGACCGAGAATGTCTGTTATATAAGAGAAGGTGTTAATATTGACAATCAATGGAACTTAGGATCAACGTTTTGAAAGAAAATGAATGCAAACAAATATATCATTACGGCTGTGAGGACAATATGTGACCGTGCACCACAAAACAAACGAAAAGTCGCATCCCTTGATTTTAAGTGAGGACTCAAAAAAGGTGAAATGGTTCAACCAAGTCAATCTTGGGTTTTTCATATTTTCAGAAAAAGCTATCCTTCTTCCACATTATTCTTCAGTTTGGTACCATACCATGAATGGGAAAGTGTGTTTTTAGCAGTTTTTCATACAACCCTTTTTGCGGGGAAGAGTAGAATAATCAGGTTTGTCTTAGAGGCCGCTTTTCATGTCTTAAAATCCTTTGCACACTCTTCACTTTCAAGTCTAATAATGTTTGGAAGGATGACACTACTGCTTTGAAAGTTAACATTAATCATGGGCAGAATGTGCTAATAGAACATTCAACTCAATTTCAGCTTAATCTGATAATCCCTTCATTGTTGTTGCTCCGGTTGTTTACATCCTGTGTTTTGTCCCTTTCATGGCACGGCTTGGTGAAGATTAAGCGCGTGAATAGACTGTGTACTTCAGAGCCTCTTTTTCTCAGTTCACACTTTTCAAGAGTGTTTGCTTTCTTTCCAGAATTTAGGTAGGTTAGGGGAGTCCATTTGAATTGAGTTATGCATCATTTTAAAGCTTAGAGTCTGCTCCTTCAGAATCTGCCCTTAACTGAAAATCCACGTCTGGCGACTTTTTGTTGGTTTTGTAGTGCAGGGTCACATATTATAGGGAACCAACTAGAAATGTCGCTATGGCGACAGGTATGCCTCCGCCATAATGCATGATTCTCCTAATAGGTCTAGATAGGACATATGGACAAAGTGTGATTACATTTTCACAAAATTGGCAAAATATTAAAATGACAAATTTGTCACAAATGTGTTGAATGTTCACCTTGACCTAGTTTAATTGGATGAATAGAAGAGCATGTATTCGGGGATTTCAGGACTTTTAACTTGACTCTGACCCATTCATACATTTATGCATTGAGTAATTTTTAAGGTTGGAGAAAAAGTGCAATTTCTGTATTGAATAGTAAATTGTTAGCATTTTCATCTGAGCTTTGACCCTAACATTCATAAGATAATCACTGTCAGGAAGAACATGTATAAATATGTAGTAAGTTTCAAGATAACTTGAGCCACTTCCGAGATATGGAGGAAAAAGTTAGTTCAGCACTTTCACTTAATCTTTGACCTTTTGACCTTTGAGGCAAAAAAAAAAAAGGAAAACAAAACTTTCCAGAGAATCTCTATTAGGTTATACATGCATACACCAAGTGTAAGAAAAAAAAAATAATCCTGCTGGCATTGCATAAACATGAGGGAAATAGTAAGGTTTTGAAGTGTTTCCCTTGACCTTTGACCCTGACCTTTGACCCCATGAACCCTAACTTCTCTAGAAAATCACTGCCAGTCGGTACATGTATGTTCCATGAAGATACCTTGAACAATTTCCAAGTTACGGAGAAAAAAGTGAAGTTTTAATATTTTACTTGACCTTTGACCTTTGACCTCATGACCCCAAACTTTCACTAGAGAAACTTAATTGGGTAATACATATATAAACTAAGTTTAAGAAAATATCTTTAGGCATTGCATAGATATAGCGGAAATAGTGAAATTTTACGTATTTGACCTTGACCTTTTGACCTTTGACCTTGAGCATGTGCACCCAAAAGTTGATAGGCACAACTTCACCACCTAATACACATACATGCCAAGTTTCATTGGGATACCTCAAAAGGTTTTTTTAGTTACGCTGTCCACAAAATTCATTACGGACGGAAGGACGGACGGACGGACGGAAGGACGGACGGACGGAAGGACGGATGGACGGACGGACAACCCGAAAACATAATGCCTCCGGCACCACTTCGTGGCGGAGGCATAAAAAAGAAAATGATGATAATCAAAAATACTTTTTTTTTTTAACCGTCATGTAAGCATTTTGGAAACCTCAAATGCTCCGAACACCAAGGAAATATAATTAGGCGAATGGACACACCCTTTTACCATAGTTTCCTAGAAGCATTACTTTTTTTTAATCATTACACCGCAAATCGATAATGAAACACAAGGTAAATGAGATGTACAGGAAGATTCCTTGTAGAGGCAACATTGGGTAAAACTCAACAACACTTCTAATTCAGATGGTTTACGATATGGTGGAGGAGCGCGTCTAAAAATTATGTTTGATCAACTTTATTTACATTTGAACTTATACATCATCTCTAGAAATCGACTTCTACTTTTCATACATATATCCCATGTCAATGTATTTTGATTCAGGGAATGTGAAGTGCTATTTTGACTACCAGAATTGTGAAAGTTTTAATCAGGAGTTGTTTATTATGTCTGTAACATATGTGTTCACCACACAGTGTTCATAATGAGTAGCTCCTTTGTCTACTTTGAATAATGAATTCTTATATGTCAATCTGAAGCTAAAAACACGTGCTTCTCAGTCTTTTGAACAATTATGAGATCATGATCTCTTCAAATGGGAACCGGATTCTACACGTGTAACACGATGCATCTTTGAAATAATATGTTTACCGCATTGCAAGCCTCCCCACATTAATTGAGATCTTAATCTCAATCGAAATGTTGATTAATCCATTATCATCCTCTGAGTGATTCCTTGTCTGCTTTTGCCCATGCTTTTTTTTTTTTCTTAGAGAAGGTTAAAATCACCTGTCACAAAAGCATTGCCCAAGCAATGATTTGAATGTGTACAATCGTAGAGTGCTGGTTAAGGCTAATGACACCCTTTCGATGTTTCCCGTTGAAGACACCATACTGCTTTTTAGGGCTAATTTTGACAAAACGAGCCCAGTCGCCCCGCGACACGACTGATTACCATTATGCCCGTCTGTTGTGTAAACGTCTTATATATATATATATATATAATATATATATATATATATATATATATATATATATATATATAATATATATATATAATATATATATATATATATTGGTATTTGTATCTGAAATTCGCTTCTACCAAACCCTAATCCCCCCCCCCCCCATGAAGAAATAAAATAACAATCCTTGGTAGGTTAACGGATGGTTCTACGGGAGGTCTAATTTCGTCCATACACGCACATGTTATCGAATAGGGATGGAACAACAACAACAGAAAGATAAAAAGAGAGAATGAATTAATCAGATGATAAAACAGACAATTGCTATTCTTGCGCTGAAGCAAACACAACTATCAACATGTTTATCAAAACGTCATATTTCCCCCATTAGTTCAAATGGATAGCCACGCTATTCTCATCATGGCGATCCTTTTCTCTTCAAATCTATCGTATTCTACTACTTTATTCCTTAGGTCTACCTATGTAGGGGATTTCCGTTTCCTACCCTAGTACTAAATATTTGATCAAAATCAATGTGATTCGGAAGAGGACTTTTCTTTTATAATTCTGATCCGCACCTAAAATGGCACCTTACATATGCAGTTTTCCAAATTCACATAACTAATAACATTCCTACAACTCTGCTAAATAAATTAGCTTAATCGCATACATATTAACGTGACCGTACATCAGAAAACGAACAAAAAGTCGCACCCTTGATTTCACTTGAGGACTCAAAAAAAGGTGACATGGGTCGACCTAGTCAATCTTGAGTTTGTCATATTTTCTGAAAGAGCTATTCTTCTTCAACATTATTCGTTAGTTTGGGATCATAACATGAATAGGAAAGTGTGTTTTCAGCAGTTTTTCTACAACCCATTTTTGGGGGAGAATAGAATGATCAGGTATACCTTGGCAGCGTCCCCTTTTCATTTCTTGAAATCTTTTACACACTCTTCAATTTCAAGTCTAATAACTTTTGAAAAGATAACTCTACTGTCTTGAAAGTTGGCATTAATCATGGGTAGAATGTGTCAATAAAACATACTCTGTTGCTTCTTTGGCTTACATACTGTGCTTTTTTTCCCTTTTTACTGCACAGCTAGGACGGCTCGGTAAGGATTAAGCGCTTGAATAGACCCTGTACTTCAGAGCCTCTTTTCTCAGTTCGCACTTTCTTAGAGTGTGCACTTTCTTTCTACTATTTAGAAAGGTTATCGGAGTCCGTTTGATATGAGTTACACATCATTTAAAAGCTGAGAGTCTGCTCTTTAGAATCTGTCCTCAACTAAAAATCCCTGTCTGGCGACTTTTTGTTTGTTTTGTGATGCAGGGTCACAAATTACGTTTATATTCATTGCTATGTCCTCTTTTCCACAAAATGAACACATCTCAAATGGGTCTAAACTGGAACGAATCATGTTTTGTATTCATAATACCACGTAACAACTTACAATGTAACTTTCACAGTCGACTATTTCAGTTTCAAGTTTGGTTTAGTTCTCCCCTTATTCAAATGATAGCATTACAACAAAATCAAGTATTTTCACAGCAAATCATAAACAAGAGTACTCAAAAGACACAACTGATTTCGTGTGTATTATATGTACATATTGTGTTACACTTGTAGTGCATTTGGCATGTTTGGATTGTATGTTTTTGTTTGTTTGTTTTTTTTTTTTTACAGAAGAATTTTAACAGCAAAATACAAGCAAAGATACTCTAAAGACATAGATGATTATGGGTATATACTTATGTACGCGACTTACACTTAAAGTGTATTTTCATTGTTTGTATTTGTATTTGTTTTTTGTTTTTACGACAAATTTTTTACAGCAAAATATGAACAAGAGAACATAACTGATTTCGCGTGTATCATATGTACATGTGTTACACTTGAAGTGCATTTATTTCGAATTGTGTTTGTTTTTCAAAGAAGAATTTTAATAGAAAAACTTCAGCATGAGTATTTAAAAGCCATAATGTGTGTTCACGCATATGTATATTCACGTAATACAAGCGAAGTGCATTTGAATTGTATGTATTTTTTTTTCACAGCAAACTTTTCACAGCATGAAGACATAAACATGAGAACTCAAAAGAGATAGATGATTATGGGTATATGTGCATGTATTCTACTTCGGATTGTATGTATTTTTTGGGATTTTTTTTTTGTATTTTTGTTTTACGGCAGAATCTTAACAGCAAAAAATAAGAGTACCCAAATAACAGCACTAACTGACTATGCGTATTGTGTACATGCATTACAATTGAAGTGCATTTGGATTATATGCATTTATGTTTTTTTATTACAACACAATTTTAACAACAAAACATAAACAAGAGTATTATGTACAAGAATTACACTAAGAGTGCATTCGGATTATATGTGACCGTGCATCACAAAACAAACAAAAAGTCGCACCCCTTGATTTGAAGTGACGACTCAAAAAAGGTTAAATGGTTCAACCAAGTCAATCTTGAGTTTTTCATATTTTCTGAAAGAGCTATCCTTCTTCTACATTATTTTATTTATATTAGTTTGGGATCTTGACATGAATCGGAAAGTATGTATTTAGTAGTTTTTCTACAACCCTTT
This sequence comes from Diadema setosum, assembly GCA_033980235.1. Lineage (NCBI taxonomy): Eukaryota > Metazoa > Echinodermata > Echinoidea > Diadematoida > Diadematidae > Diadema > Diadema setosum. Next base: position 37,293,620 of record CM067070.1, read on the forward strand.
TTGGGGGAGGAGTAGAATGATCAAGTATGTTTTTGAGACCTTTTTTCATGTCTAATATCCTTTGCACACTCTTAACTTCAAGTCTAATAACTTTTGAAAGGATGACGCTACTGCTTTGAAAGTTAGAATTAATCATGTGCAGAATGTGTTAATGTAACATGCTCAATTTCAGCTTAATCTAAAAATCCCTTCATTGTTGTTGCTCTGGTAATTTATATCCTGTGTGTTGTCCCTTTCATGGCACAGCGAGCACGGCTCGTGAAGATTAAGCGCTTGAATAGACCATGCACTTCAGAGCCTCTTTTCTCAGTTCACACTTCTCCAGAGTGTGTGCTTTCTTTCCAGTATTTAGGTAGGTTAATTAAGGGAGTTCATTTGAATTTAGTTATACATCATTTTAAAGCTTAGAGCGTGCTCTTTCAGAATCTGCCTTAACTCAAAATCCAGGTCTGGCGACTTTTTGTTGGTTTTGTGGTGCAGTGTCACATATGTATTTTTTTTTTTTCGCAGCAGCATTTGAACAGCAAAAAGAAAGCAAGAGTACTCAAAAGACATAGATGGTTATAATAGCTATAGGTATTACACTTGAAGTAAATTTGGATTGTATATATTTGTTTTTGTAATTTTCTTACGGCAGAATTTTAAAAGTAAAACATAAGCAAGAGTACTCAAAACATATAGATGATTATGGGAATATAGTACATGTATTACACTTGAAGGGATTGGGATTGTATGTATTTTTTCTTCTTTTTAAGGCAGAATTTTAACAGCGTGTTATTTACATGCATTACAATTGAAGTGCATTTAATTTGATGCATTATTTCTTTTTTTCACAACAGAATTTAAACAGCAAAACATGAACAAGAGTAATCAAAGGATACATAAATGATCATGTGAGTATATATGTACATTCATTACACTTGAAGTGGATTTTGACTCTATGTATTAACACTGTTTTCCACTGCAATTTTTTTTTATTCATTTTTTTTTTTTTTTAACAGCATGAAGTCATTAACAAGAGTACTCAAAAGACATAGATGATTATGCGTATATGTGCACATGTATTGTACTTCGGACTGTATGGATTTGTTTTTGGATTTGTTTTGTTTTTTTTTATAGCAGAATATCAACAGCAAAATATAAGAGTACTCAAATGACATAGCCGATTATGCGTATTATATACATGCACTACAATTGAAGTGCATTTTGATTGTATGCATTTACTTTTTTTTTACAACAAAATTGTAACGACAAAACATAAAGAAGAGTATTCAAGGAATATGTATGATCATGCGTATATATGTACATGTATTACACTTACAGTGCATTTGGATTATATGTATTTGTGTGTTTTTTTTTTTCGAAAGCAGCATTTGAACAGCAAAAGGAAAGCAAGAGTACTCAAAAGACACAGATGATTGTATGTATACATGTGTAGGTATTACACTTGAAGTGCATTTGGATTGTATGTATTTGTTTTTGCATTTTGTTTCCGGCAGAATTTTGAAAACAAAACAAAAGCAAGAGTACTCAAAAGATACAGATGATTATGAGAATATAGTAAATGTATTACACTTGAAGGAATTTAGATTGTATGTATTTGTTTGTTGTTTGTTGTTTTTTTTTTAGGCAGAATTTTAACAGCGTGTTATGTACATGCATTTCATTTGAAATGCATTTGGACTGAATGCATTTTTCCCCAACAGAATTTAAACAGCAAAACATGAACAAGAGTATTCAAAGGATACAAATGATCATGTGAGTATATATGTACATGCATTACACTTGAAGTAGATTTTGACTCTTTGTATTAATATTGTTTGGATTGTATGTATTTGTTTGTTTTTTTTTTTTACGGCAGAATCTTAACAGAAAAAAAATAAATAATAGTCAAGAGTACTCAAGCAACTTTTTTTTTTTTTGGTAGTTCATGTGGATTATATACATTTGTTTTCCACAGCAAACATTTTCAGCAAGACATACACAAGAGTACTTTAAACACATAGATGATTATGTTTACATATGTTCCATTCATATATTACACTTGAAGTGCATTTGAATTGTATGTTCTTGTTTTCCACAAAAAAAAAATACAAACTAGGGTACTCAAAAGACATAGATGATTACGCGTAGAGTATGTACATACAATATTACAGCTAGTGCACTTGGATTTCATGTATTCGTTTTGGCCACTTTGACAAGTGATCACGTATATACTGATGTGCGTTTTTTAATTGCATTTGTACAAGTTTGTATGGATCAATGTGGAATTTGTTAGTGAGTGGATGTGTGTACCTGATAATCATACACTGCAGATTCTATAAGTATGTGGTAGTCTCACAACGGGGCTTACTACATAAATGATCATCGATGAAAACAAAATAAAAAACTAAGTCTAGTGTCCCTTAAATGACCCATTATGTGAAAATATTCAGAAATGTACCCATACATTTTGATGAACTTCCAAAAATGTATGCATGTGCCTTGAACCCCTTTTTAAGTGTGTGTGCGTGTGTGTGTGTGTGGGGGGGGGGGGCAATGGTCTATCGCTTGTCCCCCCCCCCTACGAAAACAAAAATCACCTGGTTGAACCAATACGCAGGAGCAATTTTGTCAAAATGTATACATTCAGTGATTATTACAATGAAAGTGTTAACACACTAGAATAACTTTACTGAGGTGTCAATGAGATGCATTACATGCACAATATATATCAAGACAAATTCCAAATACTGGAGGTGACATTATTAAGCTCGAAAGAGTGTGAGGTCTATGCTGGCACGTGATATTTGTATACAAAATTTTTATAGCCAAATAAACCGCACAATATGAAGGTCACAGAATGCCACGGAATCCTAAATTTTGACTCAGTAGCAAAATAATGTCTTGCGTGGTGCTTGCTTTATTGGGCAAGATGTTTAACTCACTAGGTCCGTCTTGACCTGAGTATATAATTATTCGGGTATATACCAGCTGAGCACCGGGTTGATGATAATGAGCCCTATGAGGAAGAATAGTGATTACACAAAAGAGGTTATACTCGGTGACTCGCAGACCGTAGAGTCGCAATCATACTGAAGGGATATGTTTGCAAGAGCGCTACTACACTGACAGACATGTTTCAGGTGAATTGGGTTTCTATAATATGATAAATGGGAGCCGCTATAAATGTATGTATATGAAGAGTTTGTTCGCAAAAAACGATAAGTCCATATTTGCCAAATGGAGATATTTGCGATTAAAGGTCAGGAAAAATAAGGAGAATAAAAAGAACAGTTTTGCTTCTTTTGACCATAACTTCAAAAATGTACCTTTATATGTAGTGACCAATATATCATTTAAAAGGTATTATTTTGTACTTTATGACAGAGGCCCTACTTCAAAATCGTCAAAAATGGACATATCGGTTTTTGCAAACAAACACTTCAAATGTATGTATGTATATATACATGTATGTAGATATTCCTATGTGTACGCCTATATGCTAACAACAAAGAATGTCCTAAATGGACAATAAATGAATCTGAATCTGAATCAGAATCTGAAATTTCAATCAGTACGCAAACATCTAGAACTAGGGCCACTGAGGAAGAAATTGAATCTTTTGAGCAGGCACCACAGAGCTTACTACTTTCAGTCTTCTCCAAAAGGCTGAGTGATTGTAACTGATTATTTGGGTAGCGCGGAGGCATTTATTCAGAGGTGGAGGTGATTATGCTGGGTTCACCAAACTCGACGACTCTCCCTTCATCCATGACCAGGATGCGGTCGCTATCGGCGATGGTGTCGATGCGGTGAGCGATGGTCAATACAGTGCTCTCCTTGAACTCCTCTCGGATGGCCCTCTGCATGTGTTTGTCCGTTTCCTTGTCAACACTGGCCGTTGCCTCATCGATGCACAGAACCTGCGGGTACATTTCAAAACAACAAACATTTCTGTTAATTTCGTCTGTCAGATATCCGCCCACCCCGTTGAAGATGGCTAGATAACTTTTGAAGAAAGACAAATCAATATAACAGTTTTTTTTTTTTTTTTATTCTGTAGTCAAACCATTGTTGCTTTATTGTTTGCTGGTGTATCACTGCAACATATTTTATGGACCAAATCTAACCAAACTATTCAAATAAAAATTATCTCCAAGTAATTTTCAACGAATTCAATCTCACCTTTGCTTTGGTCAGCATGGCTCTGGCCAGACAGAGCAGCTGTCTCTCACCACTGGAGAAGAGCTTTCCCCCCTCACCAACCTCGGCCTTCAGGTCCCCCATGCACTTGACCACGTCCCCAAGGTGACACTTCTCCAGTACTGACCAGAGCTGTTCGTCAGTGAATTGACCAAAAGGGTCAAGGTTTTCTTGCACGGTACCACTGAAGAGAAATGGATCCTGGGGAATAGTAGCTAGCCGGGACCTGTCGGGAAGGAAGCATTCAATTAATCTTAAGTTACACGTGAACTCTGCATACTTGTAATTATAAACGTATGTGACGTTTGAAAATATTTCCTTCAATCAAAATTTTTATATTGTTTTGCAATATGAAAAAAATACCAAAAAAACTTGGCATAATACGCAAACCTGGTAATTTTAAACTGTTAAGAGTAAATTCATCACTATTAATGGTGAATCTATACACATTCTTCAAATTAATGTACACAATGGTATAACATATTGCTTCTATTCATGATAAAGTTTCATGTCAATTGGAGCTGGGACGAGCTATTGTATAAACTGTTATATTCACGTACAGATATTTTCGAGAAGGAGGATGTCACGGACATATAATTATTCTCCAGATGTCGTTTTCACTAATTGACACACGGAGGCTATCGTATTAAAGGGATGGTACAGTATTGGTGGAGATGAGAATTGGGCTTTTAACTTGATTGCGAGATACTAAGAAAATACTTATGATATAGTACAGAAAATATCGTTTTAAGAGGTATTCAAAGTTTATTTGATGAAAATCGGGTTTGGTGTGACTGAAACATCCAAAAACAAAGTAAAACAAAGCGATCGTAATACAGTGTGGGTCCCACACTTTATAGAATCGCTCTTTTTTGGATATCTCAGCCATTTCAAAACCAATTTTCATCAAATAAACGTTGAATTCCTCATAGAATTACACGCTCTTTCACATTTCATAAGAAGTTTCTCATTATCTCACCAAAAAATGTTAGAAACATGAAGTTAGGTCTCAACCAAAACTATACATTCCCTTTAAAAGTGCAATTTTATCCTAGGGCATGGTCCTATCAAAATTTGCGGTTCATCAGAGATTTGCGAAACTCAAAAAAAAAAAAAAATAAATAAACCCTCGCGAAAATAAGAGTGTGTACGGCATCTCAGATTGGTGATGTATGGGAGAGTAGGGTTAGGTTTGGTCCAAAACGGAAGCCTGTTGTTACAAGAAATTATTAAAACAACAATGAATGACAGCGTTTTTCACTGGTGCTAACCCTCCACCAAATCCAAGAACTGTTTTATCTCACCTGATTTCCTCCAGGGATAAGTCTGCCAAATTTACCCCATCCACTGTGATCCGTCCCCCCTGGACGTCCACCATACCAAAGAGTGCCAGGAAAAGCGTGGACTTTCCCGACCCTGTCTTGCCCATGATGCCCACCTTCTCTTCTGGGCGGGTCTCAAAGCTCACCCCGTCCAGGGCCTTGGAGTGATCGTCGCGGTAGGAGAACTGGACGTCATCAAACTTCACCACTCCCCGGCTCGGCCATCCTGCTGGTGGCTGTCAGTAGAGGTTGGCACCAACAACCGGTTTACAATTAACATATTCATATTTGTGGATGTTTATGACATAGTAACGGATTATTCTATTAAAGGGACCGTATAGTTTTGGTTGCTATGAGACCTAATTTCGGGTTTCTAACGTTTGTTTGTTTGTTTTTTTTTGTGAGATAATGAGAAACCCCTTATGAAATAATTATGAAAAAGCATGTAATTCTTTATGGGATTCAACGTTTACTTGATGAAAATTGGTTTTGAAATTGGTAAGATATCCAAAAAAGAGCGATGTTAATTAAGTGTGGGACCCACACTTTATTACGATCGCTTTGTTTTACTTTGTTTTTGAATGTTTCAGTCATTCGAATTCCTCTTAAAATGGGATATTCTGTACTATATAAGTGTTTTCTTGGTTTCTCGCAAAAAAGTTAAAAGCCCAATTCTCATCTCCACCAATGCTGTACCATCCTTTTAACCTGTACCTCAAAAAAAAAAAAAGTAATTATGTAGAAATGCACACCTACCGTTCGCTTCGCCGTTTGTCAATCAAAATCCTTTGCGCAGCTATTGAGATGCTAAATTGAACCACATCTGAGAGTTTTCATGGAATTAGAAAGCCGAAAAGGTAAGAAAAATGAGAAATCGGAGTTGAAAAGTATGTCGGTTGCGAACATAGTCTCCGACGTAATAGTGCATCGATTTCGCAGAGAACGATGTCAACGATTATAATCGATTCTGGTAGTCTGTAATTAGCCGCTTACTAACAATATCGAACTTGACTCGTGCAATACGTGTAGCCCCTACTTTCTTTTTAGTTTTTTTTATTGTTAGCTCACCTAAGTCGAAGGCTCAAGTGAGCCATTGTGATAGTTCTTTGTTTTCATTGCCACTATCGTGATTATCACTATTTAAATTATTGATACAATTATTCATACCAAGATTAAGACATCGATCCTTTCTTTAAAAATTGTGGCAAGTATTGATTTTATCATGACAAAAGTTGATAATAATCTAATTTGAATAATAGTGTTGAAGGGAAGAGAATGAGGTTGAAGGAAAAGTGGAAGAAAAAAGTTAGGCTATTAGGAGGGAGAGAGAAAGAGAGAGAAAAAAAGATGAGAAGGAAATTGAATTCAAAGGGGATTTGTTTCTAGTGATCTTCATAATTTATAGGCCTAATTTAAAGGACAAGTTCACCTTCATTAACATAAGGATTGAGAGAATGTAGCAATATTAGTAGAACACATCATTGAAAGTTTGAGGAAAATCGGACAATCCGTTCAAAAGTTATGAAATTTTGAAGTTTTAGTGCAGTCACCACTGGATGAGAAGACTACTGCAGTGTATGATGCCACATGCGTACAACAATATAAGGAAAATATAAAGAGAATTCCATAAAGTTTCATCTTTTGAAAAAGTACACATTCCCTTTACTCGTTACTGACATATGAGTGTATGAATATAAGAACGACCCAAGTCCATGGAAGATCATTTCGAGTAAGCTAAAATAAACTTCATATCTTTTTTATTTGTCCAATAATATTCTATTTAACTGTGATGGGAAGGCAACATTGTATATACAAATTAGAACATATATTATTATGACAATTAACATTTACATTAATTGTGGAGAGGCCATTTTGTGTGGTGGACTTGGGTCGTTCTTTGATTCTTATGGACTTGGGTTGTTCTTTGATTCATATACATGATATTCTGCTATAGAGATGGGAGAAGGATGAGAGAGGGCGCTATTATATGAATGTAAGAATGACCCAAGTCCTTCATTCTTACATTAATATAAGATTTAACTCATTCATTTCAGGCACTTCCGGGGGTAATTAGGATTTATCATTTGCACACAAGATCAGTCCATGCATAAGCTACAATTTCCTATGTCAAACTGAATTTGGCCAAAAATTGGACTTGGGTCGTTTTTATATTCATATACTCATATGTTATGGGTAATATTATTCCCATTGCCCTTAGAAAGAGGCAAGTCAAGTGCTCTTTTATAATGCGAAAAAAAATGAAAATATGTTGAATTTTCTTTATATTGTCTTTATACTGTTGTACTCATATGACATCACGAGCCTTAGTAGTCTCCTCATCCAGCGGCTCCAACACAAAACTTTTACAAATTCATAACTTTTGCATCGATTGTCCAACTTTCTTTAAACTTTCACTGATGTGTTCTACTAATATTGCTGCATTCTCTCAATCCTTAAGTTAATGAAGGTGAACTTTTCCTTTAATAAATAAATGAAAATAGTATTACAAAAGGTGTACGTTGTATATCATGTATTAATATTGTGGACTTCTCATAAAGTGATTATTTTACCTAAAAAGAAACAGAATATTGAAATTGAAATAGTAATATGTTTTTGATTGATAAGTTCAACTTATAGTAGAAAGTAATTGTTTTTATGATAGTATTTATTTTTCCATTTCATTTTTTTTTAATTATGTATACAAACACTGCAACCCCAGTATTTGCTTTTGTTTTGTAGTAAGAATCAATTACATTGTGCAATATTCATGATGGATAATTCCCATTTTTTCATATATCTTTTACTGTTTTGTACACATATTATCCGTCCATCATTTAGTCAGCAAAAAATATTGATAGATATACAGTCATACGCAGGAGAAAATTAACTAAAACGATAAAAAACAGACGCATCAAGATCAATTTCTTTCTTCCACATTCTACTGTCGAGCCGACGTGATTATTGTGGTTAAACACCAAAGAAGCGGCTGTATTACAGACTACAACGATCGATTATCATCGTTATATCGCTCTTTTACATAATCGATCATCCATCATGCTACGCTGACACGGCCGTGGCGTCGATCGGCGTACTTTTGAGTCAAAAGTAGCTACATTTCTTCTGTAATTGACTATGACATTTCATGAAACCGTCAGATATGGTCCACCTGACATTTCTGATAGCCACAAGAAGTTTTCATTGACAAATTAAAGAAGGAAATGGTAGGTGTGCATGGTGTGCATTTCTTCATGATTACCAAAAAAGCAATACCTTGAATAAAGCGTTCATACATTAGTTGGTTGGGTGAACCTGGGCAAGTTTTCAGGTTGTTAAGAAGAAGTGTTGTCATAAAAGCATGAATAATATTTGAATAATGTTAGTAAACCGATCTATTGTAATGTATTTATAATTGAAACTGAAATGATTCCCACACTTATGTGAGTGTGCCCCATACAAACGGGTATCAGCTTGCATTGGGTAATCTCAGTAATCAACACGAAGAGATCATGACGCAAATCTCTCGTTTGAAGAAGCTACACCCCTGTAGACAATGCCAGTGTATATCTTGGCAATCAAGGACTTCAAAACCAAAGATATAAACCACCTGTTTCTTGACCCTGGCCTAATCTAAGCATCTCTCACCGCCACAGGGCCGGGGGGGGGGGGGGGGGCATCAGCGAGAGGAGGAGATTGTTTTGGTTTGGGCATGGGCTATCTAGCTCCTTCTTATTCCTGTATTTTCGTTATTTACGAGTCATTTTTTTTTGTTCGAAATGTAAAATGGATGACGATAGAATTTCTCAATAGAACATAAAATTAAAAACTTTAGAAAGGATAGAGAAAATTGAGTTCACTTTGAATGGTCTGCCACAGGCAGATATCCTTATCATGCTCTTACGTAATATGACAGCTGTTGCAGTCATTAAACCCTGGCTTGGCCTCCATTTTTGCCACGCCTGAGTAGAAAGCTATTTTGCAGTGGGCAAGTACATCAACTCCCAACTCTCAAAAGAGGAATCGTTAGGGGGGTATAGCACCCCATCAGCTTCGTTTGGTGATGGGGTCTCGCCTCAAACGGGGGTTTGACGGCATGGAGAATATTACTCCACCCCCTGAGAAAAAAAAAATGAACAACGAAAAAAAAAAACAGAAATAAAAAACGGAAACAGATGACTTATTGCATTTTATGATTTCACCCAGTACAGAATAATCACGTACGTCAAGGCAAAAGAACGATCCAACACCCAAAGTTACTGATTCATTAGAATGGTTAATCTCGCCGTAACAGGAGATTTCCACTGTTTGATCAATCTATTCTTTTTTTTTTCGTTATCCCATCGGTGCGAATAAGGAGCAATTCCACAAATCATGGTCAGACCTCTAGCCACTATGACCAAAGCACAAAGCACAGGTTCATAATGCTTCACCAACCTTTGCTTTAATATTGTTATGACAACCCAATCATGTGCATCAAGGCCCTCCGACATTCCTTCAGAAAACGTAATCATCCTCATGGGAACATTTCAGTGATGTAGACAATATCGGCTCAGTGAGGGGAAGGATTTCTACCTCACACACTTCTCCAAGAGTAGCATGTACTTTTTTCATTATTGGAGGATTCTTTTCGTGTGCCCTACGCCACAATATTTACCTGCCTCTGTGTGGAGAACTTAACTCAAATGAACGGAATTTTAGGGTATAGGGACTGGGGTTGGAGTAAAGGGAATGGCGAGGGCGAACGTCTGGAGCTCACCTTGATGCAGCCACCCTGACGTTCATGGGGGATGTCCTCAATGTACTGTTTGCAGCGCTCCACACTGACCATATCTTTCTCAGTCATGGTGGAAAGCTGGATAGATCGGCCGAGAGCGAAGGTGACGAACATGGTGTAGGAAATGATCATCCCAGCTTCGCCTGTCGCGTCCATCCATGGAGGAAGGGTGGGAATCAGTGGAGATACAGTTTAGTTTCATTGTTGCTATTGCTACCATTGTAATAAAGAAGAGTCATTCATACAGAGATTACGGCATACTGCCAGCATACGAATGTTCATATCAACAGAAACATGAACTGTCGTATATGTCCCTTCTGATAATCATGGTGTGTGTGTGTGTGTGTGTGTGTGTGTGTCGTCATAGATACATGTGCATTGTACTATCATTTCTGGGCACTTTATTGTTCCGCGGAGGAATATGTAAATAAAGAGTTCGACAAGATGACCGACAATGGCGACATCAACCAAACACCTTGTTTGAGAATCTGGGTATTTTTGGTGGTTATGATGGTTCGTTAGGCCTAGTTAAAGGGATCGTATAGTTTTTTTTTTTTATGAGATGATGAGAAACCTCTTATGAGATATGAAAGAGCATATAATTCCATGAGGAACTCAACGTTTATTTGATGAAAATTGGTTTTGAAATGGCTGAGATATCCAAAACAGAGCGATTCTAATAAAGTGTGGGACCCACCTTTTATTACAATCGCTTTGTTTTACTTTGTTTTTTGGATGTTTCAGTCATTCCAAACCCGATTTTCATCAAATAAACTTTGAATTCCTCTTAAAATGGTATGCTCTGTATTATTTCAAGTGTTTTCTTGGTATCTCGCAAAAAGTTAAAAGCCCAATTCTCATCTCTACCAATACTGTACCATCCCTTTAACCTCCGTAACAAATTGGGGGCACGTCCGGGAGTTTGGCAGGGTTTCTGCGGACTTAGGTGATTTGGTCGGGCTTGAAATGATCCCAGGAGTGTTTTTTTTTCTCGCTTGGCCGATGAATTTCGGTGAGTAGCGTGGTATAGCGCGCTATAAATGCTATTTAATATGGGCGATACAGTTTACGTCGAGTAACTACGTACAGCTGTATGTGGTTTGCATCGTGATTGTTACTGAGTATTGTATGTGCAGGTGTTACGATTCGAGAAAGCATGGTGCGTTTATTGTGTAGTGTACGTGTGTGTGTACATGTGTGCACGCAGGTGGACGCTGAGCGATACTGTATACATTTTGTTGTAAATCGGTCGTCTTTCTGTGTCTGCGTGAGGGAAGCTCACGGTCGTATTTCTTTCGGGATCGAAAGGGTTAATTTGACACGTGCGTAGTGTTGATGATGGTTTAATCTGGATATACGCTGCGTGTGTGTAGTGTCTACGTGGAAACGTTGGTCAAACGTGGTGGTTCGTGTGTGGTTCAGCATATACGGGTTATTTCACGGCGGTTTGTATGTGGTTCAGCATACAGGTGATTCCACGGCGGTTTGTATGTGGTTCAGTATACAGGTGATTTCATGGTGGTTCGTGTGTGGTTCAGCATACGGGTGATGCCACGGTTGTTCGTGTGTGGTTAAGCACACGGGTTATTCCACGGTTGTTCGTGTGTGGCTTAGCACACGGGTTATTCCACGGTAGTTTGTGTGTTGTTTAGCATACGGGATATTCTACGGTGGTAGTGTGTGGTATAGCATACAGGTTGCATATAGTGCGACTTGTTTTCTTCAGTTGCAAAGTTTTTTTTTTTCTTTTTTTAAGCTGGCTGGCAGGTGAGAAGTCAGGTTTTTTTTTTTTGCACTATTTACTGTACATTACTGGTGCATAATGGAGAAAGATCAAGATTTTTCCATTGAGAAGTTTGTGGATTCACCCACAGTTGAGGAGTTGCTAACCTTGAACAAGGTTGATTTGTTGCGTGTTGCAGAAAACTAGAAGGTTCCTGCTGTGAAGAGCACAATGAAAAACTCAGAGATTACACAGCAGACAATCACATTTCTTGTAATTGAAGAAGTCTTTCCCCTCCAGGCATTGCGTAGCATACCAGGTAGTCCCCCTGGTGATGTGCAAGGGAGTGTAGAAGTACGTCTGAAAGAGAATTGAGTTAAAGAGAGAGAGAGAGAGAGAGAGAGTTTCTCTAGAAAGGGCTTGTCAAGTCGATGAGAGAGAGAGTATAGTGTAAGCGTCAGTGGTGGGCATTTTGATGTCGAAAAAAAAAAAATGTCAGAATGGTCCCCGAGTTCGATGAAGGAGATGTGGATAGATATTTCCTGCATTTCGAACAGGTAGCGGATAGCATGGAGTGGCCGGAAGAAAAATGGCCTCATCTTTTTCAGACTAAGTTAAAGGGAAAGGCATGTGATGTTTATGCTTCACTGTCGCGCGAAGAAGCTCAGCATTACGCAACAGTAAAAAAAAAAAGGAAATTATGAACGCGGACGCCTTGGTTCCTGAAGCGTACAGACAAAAATTCAGGAATAGCAGAAAATTAGATTCACAGTCATTCAGAGAATTTGCAAAAGTGAGGGAAATTGCCTTCAGTCGTTGGCTGCAATCAGTAGGCGTGGCTACTGTTGAAGATTTGCGGGAACTTGTGCTACTAGAGGAGTTTAAGAGGTCACTACTTCAAGAGGTGCGTTCGCATATTGATTAACGGAAAGTGGAAACTTTGTTGGTAGCTAGTACAATGGCTGATGAGTATACTTTGTTCCACAGTCATGGAAACAGGTATGTAGGAAGCAAATATGCAGCTCCTAATCGTCTAAGTGTTAGCAAGACGAATTCTAGCAGCAAGACAGAGGAGAAAGCTGGTCTAGTGGTAGAAAATGAGACTGACAAGAAAGGTAGGAACACTGAGAAGCCTATTGTGTGTTTCCATTGTAGGCAACCAGGGCATGTGAAGTCTAATTGTCCCATTCTGAACAAGAAAAAACAGGAAAAAGACAAAGAAAAGAAGTCTCATCCCAATGGATTGGTGGGTCGTTCAGTTGAATCGACAGGTGATTGGTGTGAACAAGTTCAGAGTGTGATTAAGTCAGCTGATACAGACAAGATTAAGTCTCAGTATGAACCATTCACTTCTGTAGGCTATGTGTCATTGGGGTGTGATGAGGCCAGAAAAGTTACCATCCTGCGAGATACTGGTGCATCTCAATCATTGATTTTTGACAGTGTTCTGCCTTTTGGGCAAACGTCGTCCACAGGCACAAGTGTACTGTTATAACAAAGAGTAGAAGGAGGTTACGTTGAGGCCCCTTTTCACACAGTCGATTTGCAGTCAGGCCTAGTTTCAGGAAGGGTGAGCCTTGGTGTTAGGAAGTCATTTCCTATGGATGGTGTAGCATTGATATTTGGCAATGATCTTGCAGGAGACAAAGTGACTATCCCAGTGGTCAGTGCAGTCCCTTTGGATAAAGAAGGAAATGAGACAGTTGCATTGGTTCAGGAATTCCCTGAAGTTTTCCCAGGTTGTGTAGTCACAAGTTCCATGTCTAGAAAATCAGAGGAGTCTGAAATGAAGGGTAGTCCAGAGGATATCAGTCTAAAAGGGAGTTTCTTCTGTCGGTTGGATGATATAGAAGTAAGCAAAACCGCAGAATCAAAATCACATCAGAAAGGAGATGAGTCTCAGCCTGTAGATGAAACTGATGTTGAGAGAAGTGCAGGTGAGAGTGTGAAGCCATTCATGTGTGTGTTAGGAGAAGAGTTGAATCACACAACAGATGATCAATGTGCTGAACTAGAAAAGAAGTGTTCCAAGTGTGAAGCTTAAGAACTCAGATGCACTTTATGATCTTGACAGGAAATTGGGTCATTTGTCCCATGGTGAGAGTGATGATGTGAAACAGATCATTGAAGATTTTCCCGAGTTTTTTTTTTTTTTTTTTTGACATTCCTGGTCGCACAAGTGTGGTGCAACATGATGTGGATGTTGGGGAGTCAGATCCCATCAAGCAGCACCCTTATCGTGCTAACCCAGAGAAGATGCAACATTTCCAGAGTGAGGTGGAGTACATGTTAGAACATAACATTGTAGAACCAAGCACTAGTGAATGGAGTTCACCATGTGTATTAGTTCCCAAGCCGGATGGCTCATATCGCTTCTGCACGGATTATAGGAAGGTGAATTCATGTACCAAATCGGACTGCTTCCCTATTCCAAGAGTCGATGACTGCATCGATCGTATTGGAAAAGCGAGCTATGTAAGCAAGTTTGACCTACTGAAAGGGTATTGGCAGATACCTTTAACACAGAGAGCAAAGGAGATTTCTGCGTTTGTAACTCCACAGGGCCTTTTTCAGTATACCGTGATGCCGTTTGGCATGAAAAACGCCCCGGCTACATTCCAACGCATGATGAATGAGTTGATTTGTGGATTGGATGGCTGTGAGGTATACATTGATGATGTGGTGGTTTACAGCGATTCTTGGGATGACCATGTGAGAAAGGTGAGGGAGTTGTTCAAGCGGTTGTCAGCGGCCAGTCTCACAGTTAACCTGGTGAAAAGTGAATTTGGGCATAGTGAAGTGCAGTTTCTTGGTCACGTCGTTAGTCATGGTCGAGTTCGTCCCGCAGCGGCTAAAATCCAAACAGTCCAAGATGTCCCTGTTGCAAAGACGAGGAAGGAGCTGATGCGATTCATCGGCATGACCGGATACTACCGTCGCTGCTGCCATAACTTCTCGGATGTTGTGGCACCCTTGACTGATCTCCTGCGGAAGAATGTGAAGTTCAAGTGGTCAGCCGCATGCCAGTCTGCGTTTGACCAAGTGAAGGCAATCCTGTCGGGTTGTCCTGTATTGGCAGCGCCGGACTTCAAGAAAGGCTTCAGCCTAGCTGTCGATGCCAGCGATGTCGGAGCAGGCGCCGTGCTGATGCAAGCTAATGACGATGGAGTGGACAGACCGTTCTGCTACTTCTTAAAAAAAAAATTAACACGCAACAGCGGAGGTATTCTGCCGTTGAGGAGACCCTAGCGTTAATTCTTTCGCTCAGCCATTTTGATGTCTACGTGGGCAGCACAGCTCAGCCGGCTGTTGTGTGGACTGACCACAACCCACTGACATTCGTCAACAGAATGAGAAACAAAAACCAGAGACTGATGCGATAGAGTTTAATCATACAGGAATATAACCTTAACACTAAGCACATTCGCGGAAGGGAAAACATTGTCGCGGACACACTTTCCCGTGCTTGATTGAGACATGTCAATATTTTGTCTTGTTGCCAGATGCAACAATTGTGCAAATGTATTTTATGTTTGTACCACTTTAAACAGGTGTAATTTTGTTTTGTAAGTACACAGGACAGTGTGTGCACATCATGTATTTGTATGTATCTTGTATACACTATAATTGTGATGCCAACAGGATGAATGGCACTTTGAGTGTGTAAATAACAACATGGATGTATTTTCAGACATGTTTGTGTTAATAAGGAAACACAACAAGCTATATTTGTGCCTTGAGTCACTCTCCAAAAGAAGATTATGAAGGTTGTTTTCAGTTATGCTAGCCATCAACAGTCGTCAAGAATGTGAGTTGTTGGTAAAATAACTTCCAACAGGTAGTGTTGCTGTTTGTATAGAGAATGTGGTGTATCGAGTAATGTAGGTACAGTTCAGGTATTTGAAGTTTCATACATGTACTTGTACATGTACAGGTATTGGTTAAATTTGTTGTGGCATATACCCTAAGTTGATTGGATGTTGCCTTCTGGATTTAGTTAGCATGTATACTGTATTAGGTACAGAAATTATATAGTTATACATGTACATAGCTTTTGCTCATTATTATAGCTCAATCATTGCCTTGGTAGAGGTGTCCAGTATTTCACAGTTGATCCAACATACTAACAGGCATATATTTAAGCGAACTGTGTTATACAGGGATGTATACAGGTATACACTCACTTATTAAGCGTAGGTGTACACACAGATTATCATCAAGGACATCTCATTCAGGTTAATTTTATGCCTTGCCAGGCAGGTCATATTCTTGGTGTTTTGTATGTTGACAGGAAAAGTTTTCAGAAACAAAAGTAAGATATATGACATTTGTTGATGTTTCGACATTTCTAAAGATGTTGACACACCGTCTACAGGAATATGCAAGTCACATATGGAATATGATGTTTTCGTTGTAGATAGATTACATCAGTTGGATTATACGCAGTTGCGTTGCTTGTGGAAGAGATGACGTGTTTATGATGTTGGTACACAGATTAATCATTTATGACCCTGCACCTCAAAACAAACAAAAAGTCGCCAGACATGAATTTTTAGTTAAGACCATATTCTGAAAGAACAGACTTTAAGCTTAAAATGATGTATAACTCAAATCAAATGGACTCTCCTAACCTATCTAAATATTGGAAAGAAAGCACAAACTCAGAAAAAGTGTGAACTGAGAAAAGATGCTCTGAAGTACAGTGTCTATTCAAGCGCTTAATCTTTACCAAACCGTGCTGGCTGTGAGATTAATAGCACAAAAAACAGGAAGTAAACCACCAGAGTAACAACAATGAAGGGATTACCAGATTAAAATGAAATTGAGCATGCCTCATTAACACATTCTGTCCATAATTAATGCCAACTTTCAAAGCAGTAGCACTATCCTTTCAAAAGTTATTAGAGTTGAAAGTGAAGAGTGTGGACAAGGTTTTTCAGAAAATATTTTTAATGAAAAAGGGATTCTAAAGACACACCTAATCACACTATTCTGCCAAAAATGTTCCGAGATAAACTGCTAAAAAAAAAAACACACACTTTCCTGCCCGTTTTATGATACCAAATTTTTTTAGCATAATATAAAAGAAGACCCGCTCTTTCAGAAAATATGAAAAATTCAAGTTCGGCAAGGTTGACTCATTTCACTTATTTTCAGTCCTCACGCAAAATCAGTGTGTGCGACTTTATGTTCGTTTTGAGGTGCACGGTCACATTTGATATGACAGTGTAAAACTGACTTACATGTATGTTTTAATGAGGAAACCATCTGATTTTGGTATAATGTACATTGTTTGTATGCATGACATGACATTGCAGTATTCAGTGTTGCACAACTACATGCAATTCTAGTATGCTGTAACTCACAAGCAACAGTAACTCATGGGAGTGTTAGATCGGTACACGTTGATTGGTATTGAAGTCGTACATATTTTACCACAGGTTGTGATGATGATCTAGCCATAGCATACTTTGTTTATGTGTTCTTATAATAATGCAACCATGGTAAACTCATGGATTTATAAGAGTGAATTGGAGGAGGAATGTGCGATACTGTTCCAACAAATTGTGCCGAGGTAAGAGTCCATTTGTGTTGAAAACGTTAAATGCACTCTTTTAGGGGGAAGTGTTATAGATACATGTGCATTGTACTATCATTTCTGGGCACTTTATTGTTCCGCGGAGGAATATGTAAATAAGGAGTTCGACAAGATGACTGACATCAACCAAACACCTTGTTTGAGAATCTGGGTATTTTTGGTGGTTATGATGGTTCGTTAGGCCAAGTTAACATCCGTAACAGTGTATGTGTGCATATATGACATATTAAAATAACTTACTCAGCACTGTCGATTCCTCATGTGCTTCTGACTAGGGGAATCCCGCTAAGCTGTTTTACTGTCAGATGTCTCTCCCCTCACCATCTACGACTACATAATTCATTTGCATTGATAGCTTCTCGTCCAGACCTACTTTTTCGAACGAGCAAGTTTCAGTGGCGCTTGTTTCATGTCTTAATGGAAAGTAAAGCTATAGTAAGCTGGTCACTATGCACACGACCGTGTCGCTGAGTGGTCATCCATTGGAAACCAAATCTGTCGTCTGCACTACGTACATGTACAGGGGAATGAAACCCGAATATCCACGTAGATTGTGTGATGTAAGCATTATTAGTAGAGCACACGCATCAACGTAATTTTGAGGAAAATTGTACAATCCGTTCAAAACTTTTGACTCTGTACATCATGGAAGGCGAAGTCCTATTTTTTTTTGCACCATACAAAGGAATACATATGGCCCCATCCCCACTTTTTACCTCGGAGTAAATAACACTATGACAGAAAACCTTTAAAGTGTGCTTTGTTTTGAGCGGAAAACCTTTTGTGTGTGTGGGGGGGGGGGGAGGGGAGGGGGGGGGGGAGAGGCGGCTTGTCAGCTGAAGAAACCCGGAAGTGACACCAACAGAAGCTGAAGATCTTTTGTGTGTTTTATTGTTTTTCCTGTTTTTTGTGTTTGTTTGTTTTTTGGTGGCTTGTTATGTGATGAAACCCGGAAGGGATACCGGAATTCTGATACGGGAAACTATATAAAGAAAATGTAATGATTAGAAATTCCACTACATTCAAAGTTTATGGAAAGTACATATTCTTTGGATTTGTACGGACATATGTTATGGTCCACATATGTTATGGTCGATACAATTATTCCACCTGCGTTCTGAAGGAGGTAAGTCAAGTGTCATTGTATTACATATTGTGTATTCATGGCGTAAATTTGTTTTATTTAACCAATGTTATTGAAATAAATTAATGCTGCTTACATTGTTAAACAATTGCTGTGCCTCTAAAGCCACGGGCTTGCATCGGAGTTGTATGAGTTGTTTAGGCGTAAACTTTAGATGTCGTATGCTATTGCTGAACACTCAGGCTACGTCCATTCATTTTGAGAGATTTAGTGTAGCAGAGTTACGGAATTATTTTGATTTGGGAATTCGGTGCATTTCGACTCTGAGTGCCTGATCGTCCAGACGAGAATCACTCACCTCGAGGATTTGAGTTTAAACATGAACAACTGTTGTGAATACATGACCGTTTGATTAAGAGTTGTTTTGAGCTTTGTGCCTTTTGAGTCATATACTTTGAAATTGTATGTGTAATATTTGCATGTCAAACCGAATTTTAATTGCATTCTGGAAGGAATAACGACCTAGTAAAATGATTACATTTCTTTTTAGAGTTTGTATTGTTTATATTATAATCATCCCACCGTTAAAACCAGTGTAATATAGTCATTCATTTTATACGAATACAGTGTAATTGACATATTACTTTGACACACAGTACACAAACAAATCGAAAGAGTTGATGGAATGCATGGTCTGTTAACAATCTGCTGCATCTTGGACATCCATAGTCGGTCATTCTGAAAAGATCACATTGGCAGGAAGGACTTTCGTCCCCCACTTCGAGATGAGAGTCCCTGTGACATCGAGTGCTCCTTCAGTACCCTTGAGAAATATTATGTTGAATCTTCTTTATATCTCCGTTACACAGTTTTCTGTATGTGATGCCACAAACTGTAGTAGTCTTCTTATTTAGTGGTGGCAGCACCAAACTAATAATTCATACTTTCTATATTGATGTTTCAATGTTTGTCAAAGTTTTATATACTGCTTATTTTTACCCTTTTTGCATTCACTGAATCTACAGATTGCATATTTGTGGTTTTCTCCTTTCCAAGTACAAGTTTTCACTCGAAAAAATTCCATTGGGTCTCTAAAAAAAGTAATACCGGTTTTTATGATAAAGCGCTTTACTAATCTTCAAGCGGGACACACACCTGAATCCACATGTGTGTACTGATGTTTTGTAACCACCATCATGGCCACCAGGGCTACCACAATCCCGCCTATCAGCTCTATCTGGAACCTGAACCAGTCATCCACTCTCTCAATGTTGTACCAGGCCCGAAGGAAATGCTCCTGTTTCTTTCGGTGTTCCTTTTGAAACCTGCCCACAATCAAATAAAATAGAATGATGGTAAGTAATAACACATGGGCAGAACAAGGAGGAGGAGGATGAAACAAAGGAGGAGAAAGAGAAGAAGGAGACAAAGACTAAGAAAAAGAAATGAAGGTGAAGAAGGAAAAGAAAATGATAATAAGAAGATTAAGTAATAAGGGTAGTAATAGTTAGTTGTAGTAGTAACCTCATCATCAGCAGTAGTAGTAATGTTTTTACTGGTAAAGTTCATTTGAAAAGTTGGAAACGCAGTATTGGGCATTGACGAAATGTATCGAACAGGAAGCATGAGGCATTATCCGTGATGCTGACATACTGACTCACCGTCTTGAGGCTCGCATGGCCTTGATGACGGGGAGTCCGGCCAGAGTCTCTAGAAAATGACTGGCGACGACAGAGTTGCAGGCACTGTAGATGCGGCGCAGTTGTGGGGACGTCTTGCGATAGTATTTCTGTTAGATGAAAATAGTTGACAGAGAGTGGTGCCGTGACGGTGTCGAAAGGCTCTCAATTTATGTCATGAGATTATGGTGTATTACGGCAGCATGTAAACCTTCACCAAACGCCTCAAAAATCATCGCTGAAAAACGTGATTTTGTGTACAAATCCAATGTATACTGTGTTTTTGCAATTGTGACCCGCTACAACAAAATGATCCTAAAGTCGCTGATGGCTGAGCCGAGAAAATCGAGTTTTAAATTAGATCATCAAAATCGGTCAAAACTATCGGTTTTCTGTTTTTTGCATGATTTTGTGGTCTAATATATCGGCTATCAGCTGACGAAATTTCGAAGCTAAATGGTCAAAGGAAAGGGCAAGAAAATAGCGTTTTTCTGGGCCATGATTTTCTTACTTTCAACGGAACAGAAACGTGTCCGAAGATTTGGATTTAACGCCGAGCTAGACTCCGCCCCTAGCAACCAGGGAGTGATCTTATTGGTCAGTGCGTGGCATCCTTTTTACGGATTGGTGGTGCGTAGACCGCTGGCGCTAAGCTTGAATGAACATCGTGGAGGTTGCTAAGAGCATACCTTCTATTGTCAAGCGGTGAAAACTGTCTTGCCTCCCTTTGATTATGCTAGCGTCGGAAGGAAAACTTTGAAAGCGGTTTTCTCGAAACGCTGATTTCCTAAACCACTCGATATGCGGTAACGAAATCATCGATAACTCCGCAACAGAATACTTTCATGAGTCGTGAGTTATATATGAAATTAAAGTGGAAGAGCAAGGGAATATTATCATGTCATTTTCAGAATCGTTTTCTCCCCCGACATTCGGAACCTTTTGTTGTGGTGGGTGACAATTGATTTATATGAAACTGAATATGTTTACTTTAAATGGCTGATAATGATTTATTTTAGCCTGACTATGCTTGAAATAGTTTCTGTGACAAATTTCGACGAAAAAACAACAACAAAGAAATACATAAGAAATTCAATAAACAATGCAATACATAAGAAATAATTATGCAGCCGAATTTTTGCTTCAATATAATCGTTGAGGAAAGTTAAAAGAATATGTTCACAAAAAATAGAAGTCTTAGAGCTTTATTGTTTTAGTTGAAGGCAAAAAAAAAAATATTTTCTTTTTTGCATAAATTAGAATAAGTTAATTGATATAAAATACATGAATTAAAATGTGAAAAATCTAACTATACAGTCATGCAGATTACATTGGCCTCTACCTTTTAGTGCAAATTTTCGCGAGGATCGCGCTATCTACGACCGAGATCTGAAGGGGGGGGGGGGGGGGGGCAAAAAGCCCCCCCCCCACCCTTTCGGTGGATTCAAGTCCCTCAAAAAAAAAAAAAAAAAAAAAAACACGATAGGATTACCACTCTTGTTAAAGGGCATACAATTCTAAGGGGAATCCAAAGTTTATTTGATGAAAATTGGTTTTCAAATGACTGAGATATCTAAAAAAAAAAAGGAAAAACAAAGAGATCCTAATGAAGGTCGTATGTGGTCTGTCAATTTTATCAGAATCGTTTTTTTTTATATCTCAGTCATTTCAAGGACAATTTTCATCAAATAAACTCTGAATTCTTCTTGAAATTACATACTCTTTCATATTTCATACAAGGTTTCTCGTTATCTCACCAAAAAAGCTATAAACCTGAATCCCCATCCCAATCAGTACTATACAGTCTCTTTAACAATAGGCACCGTATGGGTAATTTCTGATTTTTTTTTGTCCAATTCTCGGTTCGTCGAGTCTTTACACATATCAAAACAATATAGAAATTTTCATCTTGTGTATTTATATCAGGCCTTATTGTTGCCATTCTTGCAGCAAATGCTTCCATCCACAAATACATTTCACAATACCGCCTGTATCTAAAATCACAGCGACCATTACATTTTTATCCCATGTCTGCACTTTTGAATTCTAATACCAGGCTTTCTCCCAAAATATTGAGAGCTATAAGTCCATATTATCTGCTCTTCATGAACTCCAGTTTGCTTAGAACCTCTAAGAAAGATAGCCCCAAGCACTTCAAACAAAAAACCCTACACATAAGGTTCGTTCAAATAGATATAGTTTTTCCTCACTATGAACAGAACCGAGTACATCCAGGGTGGTCATTCAATAAAAAAAGAAAAACAATGATATCCTGAGCCCGCGCACGTGATAAATGCTATGGCCGCAATATACACAATACATATCCTAACACATTTGTATACTAGAGCTACGCAATTCCTCTGGGAACACAACGTTATTGCCTTTTCTGGCAAATCCAAGAGATAATACAAGTACAAAATCAACTTCTCCAACAATTCATGCACTAAAACATTATTTCTAGGACTAGGTGTTTCAAAAAACATGTCCCACTTTTGATTCTTAATAATTCAAAAACTATATATCAGATAATTCTGTCATTGATATGAGTGATAGCTGAATAATGTACAATTTAGTTGGAGGTGGTTTAAATATGAAAGTATAAATCAGTTTCATGAAATCCATGATTAATTTCACTGTTAGGTTCCAGACTTTGCTCTATTTTCAACCCTCTGGACAAAACTTTCACCTTGCACAGGGGTCAATGGGTGTGTATGGGAGTTTGTGGTTAACACCCTGACAATGGTCCTGAACAATGGCCAGGGTTTAAATGCTTCATTATTTATTCATGAGAAATTCCACAATCACAACTAATCTTTATTCAGCCTCTGGCAGTATCTGTGTAAAGTCAAACGCCTGCCAATGCTGTCGTCGAGTCGCGAAAGTGCTCTCCCTACTTCTGAAAAACAAAATTACAATAGATACCTTCTGTTCTGTCGTAAACATGGTGACAGGAAGCAAAGAAAATCAATTACAGTATACACTTGTGTATATGGAGCCTTTAATAAATCTATTGTGAAACAAATCGGCCCAATGAAAAATGCTGCTGAACTCTTTACAAAAAATGATCTCTTTTTATCGAAAAAACGACAAATTTGTTAGACTATTCAGGGCAGGCGGAACCATGGGGGCCGTGGGGGCTCGGGCCCCCACACTTTTTGTGCACCATACAAAGGAATACATAAGGTTTCATCACTTTGCGCCCCCTTCACTTTTTTTTTAACCCGGAAGTACGTTAGTGGCACTAAATAGAAATAGATAGAGATTTATGTTTTTTTTTTCTTTCTTTTTGCTTGTCAGCTGAAGAAACCCGGAAATGGAAGGGGAGAGATGAGTTGAGGACCTTTTTTTTTTTTTTTTTTTGCTTCTTAGCTCATGAAACCCGAAAGTGGGCGCCCACACTTTTGAAAACGTTCCGCCGGCCCTGCTATTAGTAGACAGTTGTATTAAAATGAAGAACTTGAGATCATTTATGCTTTATATCCCAAATTTAGTGATACGTGAAGCAAAATTTGAAAATGATTGCCAGCTGGAATGAAATGTGGTGTTTGCAAGCACATGGAAACATGTGCTTACTTTTTCCATGTGCATGCATTTTACCCTTTACCGTGCATGAATTCAGACTAGCAGTGCCCAGGGCAATCTAAACATTTTTACATGAATTATTGATTAAGCATTCATGTGCCTGGGAGCGCGAGACTGACGCCAAGTCAACAGGTGGTTCAGGCATGTCCATTGTTCAGGTCCATTGTCAGCACACACTCACATACACATCATTGGTTCCTGTGCAAAGTTCAATTTTTGTAGAGGGGGTTAAAATTTAACCAAATTCTGAAACCTTACTTCAAAATCAATCTTAGATTTAATAAGACTGATTTATGCTTTCACATATTTAAATCACCTCCAACAAAATTGTACAGTCTTCAGCTATTACTCATATAAATGACAGTTTTACCGGATGAATAGTTTTTTAAGTATCAATGATCAAAAATGGAAATGTTTTTTGAAACCCCTAGTATAAATGTAACCAAAGTATTTTGATAATGCATGAAAACGGCAAGAACATGCTTTCCGAGACGTCAGGAGTGGGCAGACTCTTTTCAGGGCCACGTACATACCGAAGAAAGAATATGTGGTGCACGGTTAAACCCTCTACCGCCACGGAAGGCTTCGAAGATTTCTGCTATCTTGTAATATGTCCTGTAGGAAAACTGCCCACTTGAAAATCCAGTAGGCAAATCTAAAACCTGCCCTTCGCAAAATTGTGATTTATCATTATTTCTTTCAATCTTTAAAATGAATTCAATCTCAATTTCCAATTCAATATATAAATAATAGATACACGTGAATATGAGCAAATTGTACAAAAATATAAATTAAAAAACACTGAAAACATTAACTCTTCAAGGGGAAATAATGAGATCAAAGAATATTAATACTCACTAAACAGCATTTTCGCATACTGTCTTTTAAAAATATTATTATTATTATTATTATTATTATTATTATTATTATTATCATTACTATTATTTATAATGCGCTTTCCCCACAAGGCCCAAAGCACTTACAATCAATTCAAAACATGTACGACAGTATGTATAATTGGATAAACGTTACAGCTTCGAACTAGTTGCTACTGAAAAGATGTGTTTTCAAGGCTTTTTTGAACGTACTGACAGATGGAGACTGTCTAACGGTAAGTGGTAAATTGTTCCAGTGCTTTGAAGCAGGCACAGTAAATGTCCTATCACCGGATAAGGTGCGAGTAACAGAGTATGTGAGACGAAGTGGATCAGTAGATGACCTCAAATTTCTAGTAAGTGTATATAAAGTCAAACAGGCGTCTAAATATTTCGGAGCTTGATCGTTAAGGATTTTATAAACAAACAAAACTAATTTGAAAATTGAAAACCTGAACATAAGAACGACCCAAGTCCAATTTTTGGCCAAATTCAGTTTGACATCTATGGGAAATTGTAGCTTATGCATGGACTCATCTTGTATATAGATGATAAATCCTAATTACCCCCGGAAGTGCCTGAAATGAATGAGTAAAGTCTTGTGTCAATGTAAGAATGAAGGACTTGGGTCATTCTTACATTCATATATGATAGCGCCCTCTCTCATCCTTCTCTCATCTCTATAGCAGAATATCATGTATATGAATCAAAGAACGACCCAAGTCCACCACACAAAATGGCCTCTCCACAATTAATGTAAATGTTAATTATCATAATAATATATGTTATAATTTGTATATACAATATTGCCTTCCCATCACAGTTAAATAGAATATTATTGGACAAATAAAAAAGATATGAAGTTTTTTTTTTTTTTTTTAGTTTACTCGAAATGGTCTTCCATGGACTTGGGTCGTTCTTATATTCATATACTCAATTATCCGTTGCTTCAAAGGAAGCCAGTGCAACGACTTCAGAAGAGGCTGAGATGGGTAGTCCCTAGAAACCTGAAACACTAATCGGGCTGCCCAATTTTGAAGTCGCTGCACACGATCCAGTTGAGTTGAAGGAACGGAAGAGAGAAGCCCGTTACAATAATCTATACGGGATAGAACTAAAGAACGCACTGCGTTATGACATGCAGATTGATCAATAAATCTCCTAATTCTAGCAATATTTCTAAAATAAAACGTAACAGTACTACAAATTTGAGAAATATGTTGAGACATTGACATTCGACGATCAAAAATAACACCAGGATTTCTTATTGTTTCTGAGGGGCTAATTAGTGTGCAACCAACATTGAGCTGAATGTTTGAAAGACCGCGCAGATTGTGGGCTTAAGCTGCAACAAAAGACTCAGTCTTCGAATCATTCAAGTTCAACTTATTTGCTACCATCCATTTCTTAATATCTAAAATACACATTTGAAGTTTAGTGATGGCATTAAAAGAAGCTCCTGGAATCTTCGGGTCATAAGAAATATATAACTGTATATCATCAGCATAAAGATGGTAATTAACTTCATAATGTTGGGCTATCTCGCCAACTGGAAGAGTATAAATTGAGTATCCTATGGGTCCTACTATTGATCCCTGGGAAACATTATCAAACTGTATAAAGTTTGCTCAGTTCTAAAACATTACATGTAACTGTACCAGTATGACGTAACGAAAATCAAGATTTTTACGAAAAAAAAATAGATGAAAATGATATGACGATCTTGTATTATAGTTGTGTATATTAGAGTTCACAGAAAATATATTTTGTTAATAAGGTGAGAGAGCTTCAGAATAATTTTGCATAAAAGAACACATTTACATTTTACCTATATCTTGCAATTTAAGGGTGTATAATGATCTGAAAAGTTCAGATGTTAATGCTCTATAATCTGATTTTGTACAAATTCGAATTGATTTCCTTTGAAGTAAAACGAGTCTGAGTTGGCAAGAATTCATTTTTCCCCAGATTAAGCTGTGGTAATATAAAACATATGAAATATAAACATTATAAATAGTTATCAAACTGTTTCTTAGCAACTCATACATCTGTAGATTTAATGTTCCAATAAAACAAGAAACTCTTGTATAAATAAAATCAATGTGATTATTTCAACTCAATTTACTATTTAACACAACACGTAAAAAATACAGATTCATTAAAATTTCACACTTGTTTCACAAATTTTCAATAATTGTTGATGATTAAATCACAAAAAGGGCAATATCCCTCTTAGTTTCTTCAAGAAGTAACATTTTTTTGCGAAGCACATTGTATGTAACATGCAATGATAAGAACAATGCATCCCGACTTTGTCTCCCATACACATACTTATATGTAACCGTGCATGACAAAACGAACAAACAGTCGCATCCCGGCCTTGATTTCATGTGAGGACTCAAAAAAAAAAAAAAAAGTTAAATGGATCAACCGACTTAATCTTGAGTTGTTCATATTTTCTGAAAGAGCTATCTTTCTTCTACATTATTTTATAAAAGAATGATCAGGTATCCCCTTTTAACTTCTTGAAATCCTTTACACACCCTTCACTTTCAAGTCTTTATAACCCAGTGTTTATATAGCGCATATCACTACCGTAGTGTCTCTATGCGCTTTAAGGGGGATGGGCGAAAGTAAAAAGAGGGAATGTAGTATTCAATTTATGTACCATAGATGCAAAACCAAATTTATTCATAATAATTAACAGAAAAATCTTGAGAGCAGTCTTAAACTTTAATACTGTGGGAGCTTCTTTTATGTAATGTGGAACAGCGTTCCACAGTGTGGGAGCAGCATGAGCAAAAGGTCGCTCACCATATTGTTTGTTTGTCTTTTTTTGTTTGTTTTTTTTTTTTGGTGATAGCAGGACATTGGAGAAGATTTGTCTGAGTTGATCTTAGATTGCGAAAGAGAACGTACCTTACCAAGAACCTACTGAGATATTCTGGTGCCACTGAATGGCGGCACTGATAAGTCAGTAACAGTATATCAACTAGAAATGTCGCTTTGACGACTGGTATGCCTCCGCCATAATGCATGATTTTCCCAATAGGTCTAGATAGTATGTGGACAATGTGTGATTACATTTTCACAAAATTGGCAAAGTATTGAAATGACAAGTTTGTCACAAATGTGTTGAATGTTCACCTTCCTTGACCTAGGTTTAATTGGATGAATAGGAGAGCATGTATTGGAGGATTTTAATAAGGACTTTAGCTTGACTTTGACCCATTCATACATTATGCATTGAGTAATTTTCAAGGTACCGGTATGGAGAAAAAAGGCAATTTCTGAATTGAATAGTAAATTGTTACCATTTTCATCTGGCCTTCTTTGACCCTAAAATTCATAAGATAATCACTTTCAGGTAGAACATGCATAATATGTACTAAGTTTCAAAATAACTTGAGCTACTTCCGAGATATGGAGGAAAAAGTTAGTTCATCACTTTCACTTGATCTTTGACCTTTTGACCTTTGAGGCAAAAAAAAAGAAGAAAAACAAACTTTCCAGAAAATTTCTATTAGGTTACACATGCATACACCAAGTGTAAAAGAAAATAACCCTGCTGGCATTGCATAAACATGAGGGAAATAGTAAAATTTTGAAGTGTTGCACTTGACCTTTGACCCCTGACCATTGACCCCATGAACCGTACATTTTCTAGATAATCACTTCCAGTCAGTACATGTATATACTATGTTCCATGAAGATACCTTGAACGATTTTCCAAGGTAAGGAGAAAAAAAAAGAAGTTTTAGTATTTTATTCGACCTTTTGACCTTTGACCTCATGACCCAAACTTTCACCAGAGAATCTTAATTGGGTAATACATGTATGCACTAAGTTTTAAGAAAATATGTTGAGGCATTCAATAGATATGGTTGAAATAGTGAAATTTTATGTATTTGACCCCGACCTTTTGACCTTTGACCTTATATCTCATTAACCAAACTTTCACCAGAGAATCTTAATTGGGTAATACATGTATACAATAAGTTTCAAGAAAATTTCTTCAGGCATTCAATAGATATGGTGGAAATAGTGACATTTTATGTATTTGACCTTGACCTTTTGACCTTTGACCTCAAGCATGTGCACCCAAAAGTTGATAGGCACAACTTCACCCCCTAATACACATACATGCCAAGTTTCATTAGGATACCTCAACAGGTTTTGATAGTTACCTTGTCCACAAAATTCATTACGGACGGACGGAAGGACGGACGGACGGAATGACGGACGGACGGAATGACGGACGGACGGAAGGACGGACGGACGGACGGACAACCCGAAAACATAATGCCTCCGGCACCACTTCGTGGCGGAGGCATAAAAACTATACGTGACTGACAGGCTGACTGAACAGGGCGGGGCTAATGTAAATGCTTCAAAATGGGGGTAATGTGAGAGTTCTTCTTCGTGCGGGTGATTAATCTTGCACCTGCGTTATGAATTGCTTGGAGTTTGTGTAGCTCTGAGTCAGAGATATTATACAACAAACTGTTACAGTAGTCTAAATGACATATAACAAAAGCCTGAACAAGCTTCTTAGTGGTCTTTGCATCCAAAATCTGACGAACTTTTCCAAGTTTATAAGCGAAGGATGCCAAATGACATTTCTCTGAAACAAATAATTATTCATAACCACATTCTGATCGAATATCACACCAAGGTTTTTCGCTGTTGCATCTTGTACAATGGAAGTACCGTCAATTTTTATCGCAGGAAGTTCCATTCTTCTGCGAAATCGAGATGTATGGTGTAAGATCTCAGTTTTTTTTTTCATCATTCAGTTTGAGACCATTTTGGATTGACCATAGTTTAATCTCTTTGACGCAACATTCTACTTGAGAGATTGCATCCTGCAGGGTACAAGGTTGAAATGAAATATATATCTGAGTGTCATCAGCATAACACATCCCTGACATTCGGTTGGACACGACAATGTCTTGTAAAGGAGAAGAATACATGGTAAACAACATTAGCCAACCAAAGAGCCCTGGGGAACACCAATGTCTAATACATGAGCAGAGGATTCTAACTTGTCTATTATAACCGTCTGCCTTCTCTGCTTTGAGTATGACTCAAACCACTTGTAAGCAAGAGATGTGATACCAAACTTGTGTTGCAACCTCTGCAGTAAAACATCGTGTCTGATGGTGTCAAGTGCCGATGAAAAGTCAAGCAGATCAAGACTATGGTTTCATTGCCATGGTCTAGAGAAAAATTATCATCATTTGATTTTTTTTTTATAATACTGTTTCACAACTGTGGAATGGTCTGTACGTAGACTGCAGGGGTGAGTGTAAATCAGTATCAGAACGATAGTGCTGAATTTGCCAAACCGCAGCTCTCTCTATAATTTTTCGAAGAAATGAAAGATCAGCAACAATAGCATCCTTCAGACTTTCAGGAAATGTACCCTCTTCGAATAATCTATCTATGACGCAGGTTATATGTGACCCTGCACCTCAAAACAAACAAAAGATCGCCAGACAGGCATTTTTAGTTAAGAACAAATTCTGAAAGAGCAGACTTTAAGCTTTAAAATGATGTATAACTCAAATCAAATGGACTCTCCTAACCTATCTAAATATGGGAATGAAAGCACAAGCTCAGGAAAAGTGTGAACTGAGAAAAGAGGCTCTGAAGTACAGTGTCTATTAAAGCGCTTAATCTTTACCAAGCCGTGCTGGTTGTGCGATGAATGGGACAATAAACAGGATGTAAACCACTGGAGTAACAACAATGAAGGGATTATCAGGTTAAACTGAAATTAAGCATGCCTCATTAACACATTCTGTCCATAATTAACGCCAACTTTCAAAGCAGTAGCACTATCCTTTAAAAAGTTATTAGAGTTGACCCAGACAAATAGAGCTTTTCAGAAAATGCTGAAAAAAAAAACCTTTGTTGTGAGTAGACTTCAGTTTCAGACCAACCACAACAGCACTAAAGGCCATTTGTATAACAGATTTAAGTAGGCTTGGTACAGATTAAGCGCTTTAATAGACACTGTACTTCAGAGCCTCTTTTCTCAGTTCACACTTTTCCTGAGCTTGTGCTTTCATTCCCATATTTAGATAGGTTAGGAGAGTCCATTTGATTTGAGTTATACATCATTTTAAAGCTTAAAGTCTGCTCTTTCAGAATTTGTTCTTAACTAAAAATGCCTGTCTGGCGACCTTTTGTTTGTTTTGAGGTGCAGGGTCACATATAACCTGCGTCATAGATAGATTATTCGAAGAGGGTACATTTCCTGAAAGTTTGAAGGATGCTATTGTTGCTAATCTTTCATTTCTTCGAAAAATTATAGAGAGAGCTGCGGTTCGGCAAATTCAGCACTATCGTTCTGATTATTTTTTCATCAACAGTGCATTAAACATACCTTTAATAAAATTTATGTCAACAAGAGGAAGTTGGAAATAGCTTGGATTACTTTCTTTTCTCCTGCTTGATATCCTCTTTTGAATACAAATAACAAGTCTCAATCCTCATATAATATAAGATTATTTTGAAAATCTCAAACTAAAAACTTAAAAAAAAAAAAAACTTAAAACATCAAATAACAAGCTTCACAATAGAATGCTAACTTTCTGTAATAAAAATAACCAGGCTAAGAGCATTTACTTTGATCTTGTGTTCTCCCTATTTCTTCAGCACTTTTTTTGTGGTCAACTTCTTATTTCTGGAGATATATTGTACTTTCTTTTATTTGTGATAGTTTCCATACCCACACAAATGGTGCACATACTGCAAACACTGCCATTGACAGTGGTCAGTAGGCCTACAAACCAAGTTAAAACACGAAATCATCAGCTTACTGAAATAGCTCTCTTTTTATATAGCATATAGGCTGAGAGCATTAGCTTGGTCTTGTGGTCCCTTTATTCCTTCAGCACTTTTGTCAACTCCTTATGTCTGGAGATACCTTCATCTTCATTTCCTCAGCCCAACACAAACAAAACTCAACCTACAAATTGTATGGTGTCACATATACTGCAAACAGCACATCACAGTATGATTGTCATTAACCCTGGACATAATATGTATGCACACAACAATGAAACATAAAATTACCAGCTGAAAGTTATGCTAGCTTAATATTTTTCTTTAAAAATAACATGCACGTTGAGAGCATTTGTGACCCGCTACAACAAAAGGATCCTAAAGTCGCTGACGACTAAGCCGAGAAAATCGAGTTTGAAGTCACATCATCAAAATTGGTCAAAACAACCCGATTTCTACTTTTAGCATAATTTTGTAGTCTAATGTTTTGTCTATCATCTGCCGAAATTTCGAAGCTAAATGATCAAAGGAAAGGCAAGAAATCAGCATTTTTCTGGGACATGATTTTCCGACCTTCCAACGTAACAGAATCGTGTCCGAAGGTTTGGATTTAGCACCGCAGCGAGACTCCGCCCCTAGCAACAAGAGAGTTATCTTATTGGTCAGTGCTTGGCATCCTGATTACTGATTGGTCGTGCGCAGACCGCTGGCGCTAAGCTTGAATGAACATCATGGAGGTCGCTAGAAGCATACCTTCTATTGTCACGCGGTGAAAACTGTCTCGCCTCCCCTTGATCATGATAGCGTCGGAACGAAAACTTTGAAGGCGTTTTTCTCAAAACTCTGATTTCCACAACCACTTGACATGTGCTAATAAAATCATCTATATCTCCTTAACCGAGTACTCTTATGAGTTGTTTTATATATGAGCTTAAAGTAGAAGAGTAAGGGAATAATGTCATGCAATTTTCAGAAAATTGTCCTCCCCCCAAATTCGGATCCTTTTGTTGTAGCGGGTCACATTTACATGTTGTGTTCTTGTGTTCTCTTTTATATCAGATTTTTTTTTCAACTCAGTAAAGATATTACACTTTCAGGGTGTCACATACCATTTGATACAGAACAATGTAGTTAATGTTTATGATTTAGTTGTCCTTCAAAACCGTGGCAATTACACATGAAGTCATGCATCACACTCTATGGTAGACTAAAGCCTACATAAATGAAGTATAATGTAGTCCTAATAAGCATTGCACATGTTTCAGTCACAATCTTTGATTCCTGAACTGACCAGTATTTGGAATGAATTTGTTTCATACAAATACCAAACATATTGGTCTATCAGCCAGTATGATGTACGTGTATGGTTTGCGCTATTATATAACTGTTGTCTACTAACAACAAAGGGCCTATTTCAGCATTTTCCAAAAATATATATGTATCATAATCTATGTATATTTTTGTCACATAAAGTGGATACATCATAAAAGGTAAGCAGGTTGTATGGCCAGTAAAACACCATACAATTGGACTCAGATTTCAAAATCTCTTCACTGCTCCTGCTTAAAGGTGTATTGAGAGTACCCATAAAAAAAAAAATCAAAAGTATGAACATCTTTATAGGTCAGACATTTTATATAATAATGCAAGGTATCATGGCTGTATAGAGAAACCAGTGAACATGTTTTGTGTTACGGTATAGTATACATGGAGTCATGTGTGAACGTATGTGTGTGTGTGTGTGTGTGTGTGCGATGAATTTCTGGATGCGAACTACCTTGGGTCCCATGGTTTAACAGGTAGTTTGCAGGCACAAACCCTTGTTTAGCATTAAGGAGTCTGCGCCAAGACTACTATATGCACTAAATGACACTATTTTTTTTAACCTTAACTGTTAGAACACCTCGTTCGTATGCTATTATTGGAGTAATTATATTTCTGTTATTACCATAGAAGCGCCTTGTCTTCTTTTATAATCATTGTTATTTCATATTACGCATACGAATTTACCTCACCAACGTTAAGTGTAGGAGGATTCCATTTACTTTTGTAGACATAAATTTAGCGAGACTATATGATGTAACATTTGTTCTATTGTATAACGTAAAAATGTATCAGTATCATTATTGTTATTATCAACGCACATGCACTGCACACCCCCACACATGCACACACTCACATTTACATTCACGCACAGACATTGCAACGTACTACACAAAATACATGGCCCCAGAACAACCATTCTCAACTTTGCACTCAAATCCTCATGACTCATAACAACGATCATCCTGACCAGGGTATCATAAGTAATCACAGTAAATACTACACTATTTCGGATTTCAATAATATGTTCCAAGCTTCACTTAATTCCACTGAAAGTCATGTTAATAATTCTTGTAGAAATTCCACAAATAGGAATGATGACACTAATTATAACCTCATTAAAGATTTTAGCTTATTCCACTGGAATGCTAGAAGCTTAAACAAAAATATTGATTCATTTGAATTACTTCTTCTTTCTTTACAAAATTTTCCCTTTTCCGCAATCGGTATAACTGAAACTTGGCTAGGGCACACGTCTCCAAATTTGTTTAG
Source organism: Diadema setosum (assembly GCA_033980235.1). NCBI lineage: Eukaryota > Metazoa > Echinodermata > Echinoidea > Diadematoida > Diadematidae > Diadema > Diadema setosum. The sequence goes on from CM067070.1 coordinate 37,327,827, forward strand.
CCTTGATAGATATAAAATATTTCGCTCTGATCGTAAGAGAGGTAGAGGGGGAGGGGTAGCCCTATATATATATAACGAATTGCGAGTAAAAATAAGAACTGATATTGATATTGGAGGTTGTGAAAGCCTGTTTGTGGAAATCATTAATGATAAAATGAAAAATAAGATAACTGGTGTTATATACAGGCCACCAAATCATAAAACCGAAATGTTTTTAGAAAATTTTGATGAATGCCTCAACACGATTACACAAGAAAATAAGGAAATTTATATTATGGGCGACTTTAATATTGACATGACGAAAATAGATACTTTAGCGGTAAAATTAAAAACTATTCTTTTTTATATGCTTTCCATTCCCATATTGATAACCCAACAAGAATATCCCAAACATCTAAAACCTTGTTGGATAATGTTTTTTTCTAATAACTTTTCTGTAAATAAATTCATTAATGGTATATTATATTATGATATATCTGATCATTTACCGATATTCATTATTCTTCGTTATTCTGAAAACGTCAAAAGTATTTCAAAACCCAGGCCGATAATGTACAGAAAAGAATCAGACGAGAATATTGAATTACTTAATCTTGATTTTGTGAAGGAAGAATGGCAAGAAGTGTATCTTCAAAATAACGCCGATAAAGCTTATGATATTTTCTTAGATAAACTTTTATATTATTATCGAAAAAACATTCCTTTAGTTAAGAAAACAAAAAAAACACGCAGAAAGAACAAACATCCTTGGATTACAAAGGGAATCATCAATTCAATAAAAACCCGTAATAAATTGTATAAACTGGCGATTACTACCCACAATACAAAACATTTTACAGATTACAAAAAGTATAGAAATATACTCAGTAATTTGATTCGTATTTCTCGTAAAATGTATTATTCCGATAAGTTTGATAATCAAAAGGATAACGTAAATGTCTTATTGGAAACTATATATGAAATAACGGGTAAAAATAATAAGGAAACATCGTCCGTTTTTTATAATGACAACAAAGAACTCATAAACCCTGATGAAATATCTGATGTTTTTAACTCATACTTCGTAAATATTGGCCCCCAATTAGCTTCAAAAATAAAAAAAAAAACAAACATGTTCATTCAAACTTTACTGAATTTCTTCCACCAAACTGCGACAAATCCCTTTTCTTTACCCCAACAGATGAGGAAGAAATACTGGAGATTGTTAACAGATTAAAGCCAAGTAGATCTAGTGGCCATGATGAAATAAGTGTTTATATACTGAAGAAAATCATCAAACAAATAATCACACCTTTATCTTACATTTTCAATCTTTCACTGTCTTCTGGAATATGCCCAAACTCATTAAAAATTGCGAAAGTAGTTCCAATTTTCAAAAGAAAAGACGACCCTTCTCTTTTAACAAATTATAGACCAATATCGTTATTACCTCGTATTTCTAAAATTCTGGAAAAAAATTATTCATAAACGCCTGTACATTTTTCTTCATGTAAATGACCTACTTATACCTAATCAGTTTGGATTTAGAAAGGGCCATTCCACCGATTTAGCTATAATTCAATTGTTAGATAAGATTACTGAATCTTTTGCAAATAAAAAAACATTTTATAGGAATTTTCATGGATTTATCAAAGACTTTTGATACCATAGATCATGATATATTAATTTACAAATTAAAAAGATATGGTATTCGTGGTTTAGCACTTTCTTGGATTACTGATTATTTATCCAACAGAAAGCAATATGTACTATTTAAGTCATCTAAATCTCCGAATTCTAATATTGTATGTGGTGTTCCCCAGGGATCAATTCTTGACCCCCTACTGTTATGTTCCAAGCTTCACTTAATTCCACTGAAAGTCATGTTAATAATTCCTGTAGCAATTCCACAAATATGAATGATGACACTAATTATAACCTCATTAAAGATTTTAGCTTATTCCACTGGAATGCTAGAAGCTTAAACAAAAATATTGATTCATTTGAATTACTTCTTCTTTCTTTACAAAATTTTCCCTTTTTCGCAATCGGTATAACTGAAACTTGGCTAGGGCACACGTCTCCAAATTTGTTTAGCCTTGATAGATATAAAATATTTCGCTCTGATCGTAAGAGAGGTAGAGGGGGAGGGGTAGCCCTATATATATATATAACGAATTGCGAGTAAAAATAAGAACTGATATTGATATTGAAGGTTGTGAAAGCCTGTTTGTGGAAATCATTAATGATAAAATGAAAAATAAGATAATTGGTGTTATATACAGGCCACCAAATCATAAAACCGAAATGTTTTTAGAAAATTTTGATGAATGCCTCAACACGATTACACAAGAAAATAAGGAAATTTATATTATGGGCGACTTTAATATTGACATGACGAAAATAGATACTTTAGCGGTAAAATTAAAAACTATTCTTTTTTCATATGCTTTCCATTCCCATATTGATAACCCAACAAGAATATCCCAAACATCTAAAGCCTTGTTGGATAATATTTTTTTTTACTAATAACTTTTCTGTAAACAAATTCATTAATGGTATCTTATATTATGATATATCTGATCATTTACCGATATTCATTATTCTTCGTTATTCTGAAAACGTCAAAAGTATTTCAAAACCCAGGCCGATAATGTACAGAAAGAATCAGACGAGAATATTGAATTACTTAATCTTGATTTAGTGAAGGAAGAATGGCAAGAAGTGTATCTTCAAAATAACGCCGATAAAGCTTATGATATTTTCTTAGATAAACTTTTATATTATCATCGAAAAAACATTCCTTTAGTTAAGAAAAAAAAAAACACGCAGAAAGAACAAACATCCTTGGATTACAAAGGGAATCATCAATTCAATAAAAACCCGTAATGAATTGTATAAACTGGCGATTACTACCCACAATACAAAACATTTTACAGATTACAAAAGGTATAGAAATATACTCAGTAATTTGATTCGTATTTCTCGTAAAATGTATTATTCCGATAAGTTTCATAATCAAAAGGATAACGTAAATGGCTTATGGGAAACTATATATGAAATAACAGGTAAAAATAATAAGGAAACATCGTCCGTTTTTTATATTGACAACAAAGAACTCATAAACCCTGATGAAATATCTGATGTTTTTAACTCATACTTCGTAAATATTGGCCCCCAATTAGCTTCAAAAATAAAAAAAAACCAAAGATGTTCATTCAAACTTTACTGAATTTCTTCCACCAAACTGCGACAAATCCCTTTTCTTTACCCCAACAGATGAGGAAGAAATACTGGAGATTGTTAACAGATTAAAGCCAAGTAGATCTAGTGGCCATGATGAAATAAGTGTTTATATACTGAAGAAGATCATCAAACAAATAACCACACCTTTATCTTACATTTTCAATCTTTCACTGTCTTCTGGAATATGCCCAAACTCATTAAAAATTGCGAAAGTAGTTCCAATTTTCAAAAGAAAAGACGACCCTTCTCTTTTAACAAATTATAGACCAATATCGTTATTACCTAGTATTTCTAAAATTCTGGAAAAAATTATTCATAAACGCCTGTACATTTTTCTTCATGCAAATGACCTACTTATACCTAATCAGTTTGGATTTAGAAAGGGCCATTCCACCGATTTAGCTATAATTCAATTGTTAGATAAGATTACTGAATCTTTTGCAAATAAAAAAACATTTTATAGGAATTTTCATGGATTTATCAAAGACTTTTGATACCATAGATCATGATATATTAATTTACAAATTAAAAAGATATGGTATTCGTGGTTTAGCACTTTCTTGGATTACTGATTATTTATCCAACAGAAAGCAATATGTACTATTTAAGTCATCTAAATCTCCGAATTCTAATATTGTATGTGGTGTTCCCCAGGGATCAATTCTTTGCCCCCTACTGTTATGTTCCAAGCTTCACTTAATTCCACTGAAAGTCATGTTAATAATTCCTGTAGCAATTCCACAAATAGGAATGATGACACTAATTATAACCTCATTAAAGATTTTAGCTTATTCCACTGGAATGCTAGAAGCTTAAACAAAAATATTGATTCATTTGAATTACTTCTTCTTTCTTTACAAAATTTTTCCTTTTCCGCAATCGGTATAACTGAAACTTGGCTAGGGCACACGTCTCCAAATTTGTTTAGCCTTGATAGATATGAAATATTTCGCTCTGATCGTAAGAGAGGTAGAGGGGGAGGGGTAGCCCTATATATATATATAACGAATTGCGAGTAAAAATAAGAACTGATATTGATATTGAAGGTTGTGAAAGCCTGTTTGTGGAAATCATTAATGATAAAATGAAAAATAAGATAATTGGTGTTATATGCAGGCCATCAAATCACAAAACCGAAATGTTTTTAGAAAATTTTGATGAATGCCTCAACACGATTACACAAGAAAATATGAAGAGTTTGTTTGCAAAAACCGATAAGTCCATTTTTGAAGATTTTGAAGTACGGTCTCTGTCATAAAGTACAAAATAATACCTTTTAAATGATACATTGGTCACTACAATAAAGGTATATTTTTGAAGTTATGGTCAAAAGAAGCAAAAATTTTCTTATTATTCTCTTTATTTTTCTTGACCTATAATCGCAAATATCTCCATTTGACAAATATGGACTTATCGGTTTTTGCAAACAAACTCTTCATATATTAATGATATAATAAATACATCAAAAACTCTTAAATTTATACTTTTTGCGGATGATACTAATATTTTTTACTCCCATGAGAACCTCGAAACACTGTTTAATACTCTGAACACGGAAATAGACAAAGTTTCCCGATGGTTTATATGTAATAAATTATCCCTTAATGTCTCTAAAACAAATTTTATACGTTTCAAACCTACTGCTTCACAGAACATTAACAGCAGTTATAATATCAATATTGATGGATTATCTTTAACTGAAGTAAGATCTATTAATTTTGTAGGAATCACAATTGACTCGAGTTTAACTTGGAACGATCACATTCATAATATCCACACGTCTGTCTCAAGAACTGTAGGAATTTTATATCGACTGAAAAACTTCATTTCTCAAAATTCCCTGACTATTCTATACAATGCATTGATCTTACCACATATCACATACTGCAATATCGTTTGGGGAAACTGTGGCTCAACTAAAATTAATCCAATTCTTACTCTCCAAAAACGTGCTGTACGTTTGATTACCAATTCCCGTTACTTATCCCCATCCAATACCCTATTTCGTCAACTAAAAACATTGAAAATTGAGGATCTTCACACCCTTCAAACTGCTGTTTTTATGTATAAATATACATTTAATTGTCTTCCAAAAATTTTTGATGGCTTGTTCACTCCAAATTTCACCGTTCATTCATATCCAACACGTCAGTCGTCCGATTACCATCTCGAAAACCCCAGAATCATTTTAGCTCAAAAATCTTTAAAGCACAATGGACCAGATATTTGGAATTCTTTACCCCCTAATTTAAAACAACGTACGTCGTTGAACATTTTCAAACGAGAACTAAAAAACACCCTCATAATCCAGTATACTTCTGACACATAAATATGCATACCACCTGATCAACAAACACCCTAAACAATGAATTCACGGCCATAACTGAAGTAATATTCACCTCATCACACTGAAACACAAAATAACACTCAACGTACAAACCAAGATTCATCCCAACACAATGCACACCGCACTGCACCGCACGCCCTTCGCACAATTACTTCCCACTCAGTGAGTGGCAAGATTTTCTTTATGTATCTCTTCGTTGTGCCATTTGCACAATTACCCCCCACTCAGTGAGTGGCAAGATTTTCTTTATGTATCTCTTTACCTGGGGCCATTTTCCTCGTCAAACTTAGCTTATGATGATGGTCCCCTGCATTTCATTTTTATCATTTCCTATTGCTTCCTTTCATATAATGATATTCGTTCTTGAAAAAAAAAAATGTATGTAAGATCCAAACGTTACGAATATTAGCAGTGTAAATGACTATGTAAGTATTTTGTTGATTTGTGGATTTGTATTGATTTTGAAATGCAGAAATACAAACTGAACTGAACTGAACTGAACTGAACTGTCCCCCCCCCCCCCCCCCGGTCCCTCAGACTGTTGGGAGACACCACAGTACAGGGCCTATGGGACAATGTAGTCTTGGCCCAGACTCTGTGACTAAAAACGAGGTTTTATATAGGTTTTCCAGGTCAAATATCCGCAATATTAAATCAAGCGTCACATTAGGTAATTCAAATGTCAATAGGGAAATCAAATGTCCACTTAGCAAACCAATATCCTATAAGGTAAGTAAGATGTCCATAGCCATGTCAAATATCCACACAATGTAAATTTTCGCGTCACCTCAGGTCAATGAGAGTATATCACGTCATTCGTAGGTGATTCAGGTGCTACGTAAGTGATTTAGATATCAGTTGACTCCAAAACACGGCAAAGAGCATTATCTTTCTCAAGAATATGAAATCCTGATGGGTATTATCAGGCGCAGACAACTGGGTTTTCATTCACACACAATCTGTCATGACTATATTAAAATAAAGCGAGTCTCACTCATTTTTTTTTCTGCCTTTTTCTTATTCAAAATCTAGGGAATTCCAGAGAACGGTGAAGCATAAATTTCGAAAATTGAAACTTGAGAGGCAATTTTGCATTTGCAATAAAATGACAGGAAAAAAATATCTTTGAACTGAAAGAAAATGAACAAAAGAACTACCGTATTTTCATGGAGTGATGTAAAAGAGTTAAGAATCATTATTATGAAGAGTGACTTCCTGTGTGTGTGTGTTTTTTTTTTTTTTTCCTGACCAAGGAAATAACTATAGTCCGCACAATAGAAATTCTTTCGTCATCTCAGGTCAATGAGAGTATCATGTCGGTCATAGGGAATTCAAATGTTACATAGGTAATTTAATTATCCTTTCACTCGAAAACATGATGATAAGCATTGCTTATGTAGTCTATGACAACATTATGCAACACAATTTAAGTGACACCACTGAATTAACTATGTTTCTCTTGCTGATCCGCAATTTCCTATCTGAAAAAAATTGTTTTCAGGAAATACAAAAGCAGGTCTTTCGAAGTGAATGGCAAGGTATGAATTGTACCACTTTTTAGGCAAGAAAAAAAAAAGGGGGAGAGAGAAAAATGGGAAGAAAAATGAGAGGATGGCAGGAAAAGAAAATAGTTAGAAAAAAAAGAAAGAATAAAAAATATTAATAAATGAGAAATGGTTACAGCCCCGACCGGAACCGTCCTATTTCCAAAGTCCGTTCTTTAGAAAACTTAAACTTGAGAAATTGACATAAAAATGACAGGTTTACATTTGTTTCTGAAATGCAGCACAATCGCAGTAAAGGGAGTACAAGAACGGCCATTCGGTATTTAAAAAAAAAAACAAAAACAAAAAAAAGTCTGAAGAAAATGATTGCCGTTATGTTTTAGACAATAAAAGTGAATAGTCTCATGCCATAAATCCTCATTCTTTCGTATGGAATAATAAATTGGACGTAAGGAAGTTACACCGCTATCATGAGATTCATGTCAGCTTAGCCCTATTGATTATGTCTGTACGCATTCTAAAAGAGTTTCAATAAAATATGTTTTTATCTTGACACCGTATGGACCTGTGTTTGTGTATATGACAAGTTAATGCAAGACTAATTACTGAGGAGTGCGTTTATGCATGCAAGGCTACGATCTATATGGTTTAAATAAGAAGTATTTAAGACTATGGACATTTGAAATCACTATGTAACATTTGATCTCCCTTATGGGACATTGCTCCAGTCATTTGGATACTTATTTGGCTATCCGGATATTAAATTACCTAGTCTGATATTTGACATGTGCTACATGGACATTCCATACCTACATGGACATTTGAACTGCCTATTGCTATTAACTGCATTGTATTGTGGACATACATTCATCTCTCTTACAATACACATGCACATTTGAACAATGTGTTTGAGCCAGTGGACATTTCACTTGGAAAACATGTCTAGGAGGAAAGCACTGTCTAGGAGGAAATGGACACTTGAAAACATTATCTGACAATGGTTTCTCGGAGCATCGTTCTCTGTAATATTTTGCCATGCAACATTTGACCTGCATTGTCTCTTGTCTGATATTTTGTGCGGACATTTCATACCTAAGTGGACATTTGAATTGCCTAATTTGATACCATATTCTGTCATGAACATTTATTTAGCTGAATGGACATTTGAACTACCTATTTGATATTTGGTTTATCTCGGTGGACATTTTACCTGGAAAACCTATACCTGCAAACAAGCGGTCTGGCAACCCCTTTCCCAACCAGATATTTTGTCAGTTTTTATATTTTGATTATGTACACCCATAGGACATTCATTTAGGCCAAGTTTGGTCCATGGGCTCCATGGTGTAAATTACACCCGCCGGAGGGCCTTTTCGGAGGGTAACTGGGGGCCGAACCCGCCCTCAGGGACCAGGCTGACGCCCATTTTTTCAATGAGGAGGGTGTTCCCAGCAACTCTGAGGGGTCAAACCTTTTGGGCTTGGTGGGGTAAATTGACCAGCAGCCAGCTCCTGGTTTATTATGATTTTGTCATACACGGGCTACTTGCTGTAGTATTTGTCACACATCGACCACTTTATATGCCTCTCCTCCCAACGCGGACAGAGGAGGCAATCTTGTACCGCCGTGGGGAACGTAGAAAATACCCGCAGTGTTGATTCAAATTATTTACAATATTGGAGTCGCTATCAAATTCGTACAACGATTATACATTTTAGCAGTATCTCTTGTACATAATTACTATGATTCGGCACGTATCATCGGTCTAAACCGGAGTTGGTATTAAAATAATCCAAACTTGTCCATGACAAACAAGTAACCACATATTTAATAATAAATGTTAAAACTCATAATAATGCACTACCACATTAATGCGTTTGCCCAACGTTTCGATAGTGCCCCCTTCCTATGCTATAGGCACAATCGATCACAACAAATTATAATCGAACGGTTAAATCGAATCGGTTCCACCGAATTTCGTTACAATATATATATATATATATATATATATATATATATATGTATATATATATATTTATATATATATATATCCGTTGGTCCGTCGGGTATTCGAGCTTGGGTCTGTCTGAATCGCTTTGACGTCTCCGTGGCCGAGCGGTTAAGGCGTTGGCGTTCCATGTCAAAGACCCGGGTTCGATCCCGGCGGAGACCAATTTTTCAACTCTTGCGCTTTTCCAAGAAGGAGGAACAGTAAGAAGAATAATGATGTCAAAGCTACGCACCGATTTCTTCTTCCTTTCTCATATCTAACATATGCGAAAATTATTTAGGAGAAGCCAAAAAGCTGTTGTAGCGGTGACTTCTTTCGCAAAAACATTATCCCAATTCACCGCTACGTGAATCTCATTGTAGATCCAGCTGAGGCACGCGGCTGGTCGTTATTCATAACTCTCTGCCCCAAACAAGGAACGTGCGCATAAAGAGTTGAAAGGTTGGTCCGTCGGGTATTCAAGCTTGGATCTGCCTGAATCGCTATGACGTCTCCGTGGCCGAGCGGTTAAGGCGTTGGCGTTCCATGACAAAGACCCGGGTTCGATCCCCGGCGGAGACCAATTTTTCAACTCTTGCGCTTTTCCAAAAAGGAGGAACAGTAAGAGGAATAATGATGTCGAAGCTACGCACCGATTTCTCCTTCCTTTCATATATATATATATATATATATATATATATATATATATATAAGCCTATGTATTCATATGTTTTTACATACAAGGTATACATATTCTATCACATAAAGACACCTATAAAGGTTGTTCGAGTGGGTTCGTGGTGCTAAATGGTTTAAAAGACCCATTTTAGAACTCAGATAAGAATGCGCGGATGCACGCGCGGAAACACACACCGGCCACACATGCACACACACATATTATGGTCAGCGCACTGTGTTTATTTTTCAGAAAAAAAAAATACTAGTGGCAATGAAATACAAAACTTTCACCCACCTGCAGGAAGTAAACGAGGGCCCCCACTGGAAAGAGACATAGCGAGAACCAGGGCACGCTGATGCAGGCGACTGCCATAGCACTAGTAAAGGTCAGGCAGTCTTCCAGCAGCATGTTGAGCAGATTGGGCAGGCTGGCGTCAATGGTGCGCATATCAACGGAGAAGCGGTTGAGGATTCGACCCAGTGGCGTGGAGTCAAAGAAATGGATGGGAGCCTGTGACAAGAGAACATAGAACATAATGCGAGTTGCAGGACTCTCACAGGCCAATTTGCACTCCTTTAGTTTCATAAGAGATTATTGCAAACACATCCACAGCCCCTTCTTCTGTAGAGCTTATGCGCCACATTCGCACGTCCGACTCGGTCGATTGATACATTGCCAAATGCCACAGTACAATGAAAGCGTTCCTGGAGCTTCAATTTAGGTCAAATGTAGCTTGCATTTTATCTTGTGATTGAGCAGCAAGCAATGCTCCCATGTGGATTTGCGAGTAAATTATAAGTTTCTGTCATGGTTTTGTGTGCTACTGGTCTTTTGAAAAAAAAAAAAGAAAAATCATAAGTCTGTCGTACAATGTACATTAAATCAAAGCTTGGCGATTTCTCCACAGTTTTGCTCATTACCTGTCAAGGGTAATACAAATCTATAAAAAAATACCTAGATTTGAAAAACAACAACAACAACAACAACAACAACAACAACAACAGAATACTTTTCACAAGGAGTGACTTTTATGCCGTCTCAGAATAACGTGGCACACGGTAGGTTGACATCATTGCTAAACAGTTAAAGAAGAAATTTATAGGAAATAATATCATATAAATTGACTGTTTTCCATCATTTAATGTAATTTTGATTAATTTCTAACATAAATCATGCAATAAAGTTGTCTCTGCTTTGAATATAAGAATCTTTATTTTTACCAAATTTGAGCACTGGAAAAAGTTCGATGCGGCTACGAAAAGTGCCAAATCTGTGACGTCACCACGTGTGTATGCAACCCAGTGGGATTTACGTATCTATAGGCAAACTGTGCGCACTTTTCAGGAAATTGGTGTGTAATTTGTTGTCAATCTAGAATAAATCGTCCGCCAAAACTATATATTCACGTCGTGAAATTGTTTGTTTGTTTGTGTTCATTGGAATCATATTTTACACCCATAGATTTACGGAAAACGAAGTTTTAAAAGCACAAAACCTATCGTCAGCTCAAGATTCACGATTGCCGTGATCAGCTGTTCCTTCGTACAGCAACAATTTGTTGTTATTATTGACACAACAAATCGATCATTGTGGGGGAATTGCGTATAGCTGAGGTATACATACTCATGAAGGATGATAACTAAGTCAAAGGGCTGTAATTGATTGGAAATCATTTTTACACCCATAAATTTACGGAAATACGACGTTTGAAAAGCACAAAACCTACCGTAATCAGCTCAAGATTCGCGATTGCCGTGATCAGGTGTACGCACAACAGTACCAGCAGAATCGGCAGTGAAGAGGTATTCCTTGATGCCGTGATTTCAGCTTGATTCTTCTTCGAAATGGCATGATGAAGGTTTGTTAGATAAATGTGACCTTCTTTTTCTCTTGTGTGTTGGTTTAAATTCTAATTTCTACCTCAACTTGCTACAAAAAACACTCTAACAAAGCGGGAAACTGCAACCCTACATTTCCGTGCTGAGCAGCAGTCACGATACACTGCAAGCATGCATCGCTGCTGCAGCGATCCCCATAGTATAACACGTAGGTTGCTTGTAAACAAGGGGGTCCTCGGCGCAGTTGACCAATCGTGAACACGTATTTCGATCACTTGTCTTGGTAAGCAACAAGGCTGTTTACGCGATGTTTCAGACGAATTTATGAATGAAAGTGAGTAGCATGACATCATGCCATGACCATACTTGGAATAAGCAGAGGTAGAGCTTTCTGTAGGTACCAAATGTGTCAGGGTTCAACGCAGAATATCTAAGACACGATCGCCAAAAGAACAGTCATTTTCGCCGTAAGCGAAGGCGATTTGGTCTTTAGACGTAAGATTTTGGCCAACATTTGAGACTGACATCCCACTTTTCTCTTCAAAATTCCACATTTTGTAGGTTGTATTTTGAAATGTTGTTGATATCAGTCAGAATTAGAAAATGTCCCCTACAACGTGATACCAAAATGTCAATTTGGTCCCTGAGGTAGGTCATTTTTTGACCTTTTTCGGGCTGTAGCGCGAAATCACATTTGCCGAGAAGTTTCGGGTTTTGCCAGAGCGGGTCTCTTATAGAGGTACGGCAAATCAGCTCATACACATTAGGTGACGTCGCTCAAATCCGATGTTTCTTGTAGCGAACGGAGCTACGTGGTCATGGAAATTGGGTGTTTTTCAAACTCAAAAACAGTTTGGGGGTAAAGTTACATCGTCTAAAATATATCCAGTTTTATTAACTAGCTTCTTAGCTTTCCGTAGATATCAAACTTGTCATATTTCTAGATTCTCTATAAATTTCTGCTTTAATACATGGCCGGTTAAAGTCTCTCCACAAAAGCAGCCTTTAGTTGGCCGCGCATTCCTAAATGTAGCTCTACTGTGTGTATATATTCAAGGCAGGAAACCAACACCAAAATAAACATCAGTTTAAGATTTTGAAGTGATTACTAAAAAGGCAGTTAAATGGTTATAAGCAATCTCCTTCAGGCCTAAAAAAAAAACAACTTCAACTGTCACCCCCCCAAAAAAAAAAAAAAACAAAAACAAAAACTGGGAAAGGAGGTACGCACCAGCACCCTAGCAAAGGGCATTGGTCCCTGCTTGAATGAGACTTGCAGCAAGGCCCTTATTGAGAGTCTGTGATTTGATGGCTGAGGTGAGACAACTCATCATCTACTCTTTGGCTCGCACCCATCACTAACCTTGAGAATGCTGCCCAGCATGTTCTCATAAATGACAGCCCCACCTCTGATGCTGGTGTGAGCAAAGAAAAGCTTCGCGGCCAGAGTACAGAGGGATCCAATGGCCACAATGCAGGTGTAGATGCCAAGATAGAACATAACGCTGCGTGTCCTTTCCACAGTACCGCCATCAGCGCTGTACATGGATGAATCAGATCCTGACCTGCAGAAGGCAGAAGTCAATTGATTCACAGATTAACTCTGCTAGTACAACTTGTGTCTTGCCAGCACATAATCTCAGTAGCAATTACAGCAGTGGTCCTGAATAGTTATAAGCTGATGTGCTGTTTTGACAATGTTTCCTATATCCATATAATACACATCTTTCTCAAATCCACATCCATCCTTAATCCATTTAATGCTTAAAGGTATTGCATAGTTTTGGTTGAGACCTACCTTAATGTTTTTGGCAGTTTTTGGTAAGATGAAAATTGCTTTTGAAATGTCTAAGATATCAAAAACATTGATGCAAAGTTATACTCAGCTTACCACACGAAAGTGAGTCCGCTATTTGCTAATAGAGATCGTAAATGTGGCTCACTAAACGTTATTTGTGATATTGTTCTCAGTTGTATTCAACTAAGATCTAGCCCCATGATAATATGTATGTTTCGAGTTGCTACTCTTCCCTTGTCAACAAGTCGAAACCACATTTTTTTTTTCGAATCTCCGAGAGAGAGAGAGAGAGAGAGAGAGAGAGGGGGGGGGGGGCATGTCTCTGTGATGATCAGAAAACTTACATTTTTTTTTGCGAGTGGGCCACCATCTTGCTTTGATGGTGCAGGTATGTTGTTGTTGTTATTTTAAAGATCGAAAGAAGAGAGAGAGAGAGAGAGAGAGAGAGAGAGAAATAGGGCCCTATACAAATAATTTGCCCCAAACAGCACTTATAACATAAAACAAACATTATAGATCTTAAAGAGATATAAACAAGAATATTAAATGCATACCAAGTCTCCTCGAGGGAGCTCATATCGTCTCCACGAGGGAGCTCATATTGTCTCCACAAAGGAGCTCATAAAGTCTCCACGAGGGAGCTCATATTGTCTCCACATGACGCAAATCTCTCGTTTGAAGAGGCTACACCCCAGTAAATAATGCCAGTGCATATCTTGGCAATCAATGACTTAAAATCAAAGATATAAAACACCTGTTTCTTGACCCTGGCCTAATCTAAGCATCAGTCATCGCCACAGCACCACAGGAGGGGGGGGGGGGGGGGCACCGCGAGAGGAGGAGATTGTTTTGGTTTTGGCATGGGCTATGTAGCTCCATGGTGCGTGTGTGTGTGTGTACGTGTGTGTGTGTGAGTGTAGACATTCAGCGTATGCAGACAGAGCATGCCTGTACTGCAGTGACTGGAACTATTGTCATTCCATTTTGTCTCTCCCCTTCTCCCTCCCCCATCTCTCCCCTCTCTCTCTCTCTCTCTCTCTCCCTCTCTCTCTCTTTCTCAGCAGGCTGATTGTAACCAGGGAGGTAGTAGTATCACCTCCCCGTTGTAACTCACTGCCAAATAGCACATTGTCAGCACCGGCAAACTGGCAATGCTCTCCTTCTTATTCATATATTTTCGTCATTTACGGGTCAATTTTTTTCGTTCGAAATGTAAAATGGATGGCCATAGAATTTCTCAATAGAATATAAAATTGAAAACTTTAGAAAGGATAGAGAAAATTGAGTTCACTTTGAATGGTCTGCCACAGGCAGATATCCTTATCATGCTCTTACGTAATACGACAGCTGCTTTCTCAATGATCCAGTCAGCAGGCTGTTGTAACCAGGGAGGTAGTCTCACCTCCCCTTTGTAACTCACTGCCAAATAGCACATTGTCAGCACCGGCAAACTGGTAATGCTCTCCTTCTTATTCCTGTATTTTCGTTATTTACGGGTCAATTTTTTTCGTTCGAAATGTAAAATGGATGACCATAGAATTTCTCAATAGAATATAAAATTGAAAACTTTAAAAAGGATAGAGAAAATTGAGTTCACTTTGAATGGTCTGCCACAGGCAGATATCCTTATCATGCTCTTACGTAATACGACAGCTGCTGGAGTCATCAAACCCTGGCTTGGCCTCCAGGTTTGTCACGCCGAGCAGAAAGTTTATTTGCAATGGACAAGTACTTCGACTCCCAACTCTCAAACGACAAATAAAAGCACCCCACTTTGGTAAAAATTCGGCTGGGGTCTCGCCTCAAACGAGAGATTGACGGCATGATAAAGGAGCTCATTACGTCTCCACGAGGGAGCTCATATGATATTGATGAATACCTCATATTATTCAGACAAACTCAAATAACTACACAATACACGCGCGCGTGTACAGGTACAGTCTACCTTCAGCGCTCTATATGTCGAAGAGCTGCGTGTCATGCTTAGGAGCGGACTGGGGCTCGTCTGCAGTTTCTGGACCCCATGATTCACCGAGAATCAAAGAGTGAGCATTTGTTCTGAAAAAATGCAGTACGGATGGAAGGACGGGCCGACGAACAACCCGATAAACATAATGCCTCGGGCGACACATCATGGCGCAGGCATAAAATACTTGTTTAACTTTATAAGAATCAAGATTTGACTTTTTCTTGACAATAGCTCTGTATGTCATTTATGTACCACTTGTCCTATTGATGCTAGTAGAAATACACTCACTGGCAAAGATTCGAGGCGCCATTAATTTCTTCCACATCGGATGAATGGCAAGCGGTCAGTGATGAGTCATTGTGGACGTGGGCTGCCTTCTCTTGATTGATACTTGAAGTCCATTGTGACAGCCACCAGTCACCGATGATACGTGAGACTGTGGTGGAACAATGTTGTCATGGTAATAATGCAACACTATTCTATGCTATAAAACTCTCTATAGCATAATTTTCAAGAAGAAAGAAACGATAAAACTGTGGAAAACAGAAAAAGAATGGTAGCATAATCAAAAGCTAAACTATCTCAAGGAAGGGGTCTAAATTCATGTTCCACTATTAGGAATTTGGTTGCAAAACATCAAAAAGGTCTAAAGCTACGAAGAAACTTGTCAGGCTGACGCCTTTTTCAAGATGGCAAGATATTTTTGAGTATTTGTAATAAAGAATGTAGAATAATTTAGATTGCAGTGCACAATCTTTATTCCCGTAGTACCCTTGTGCAGCCAGGTATGCTAAAAAAAAAACAAACAAAACAAACAAAAAAAAAAAAAAAACAAAACAAAACAAAACAACAACAACAACAACAACAAACGCTACAACGTCTCACCTGGAAATGTAAAAATCTCGAAAATTGCTTCAACGGGAAAGATACAGACGTCTAACCAGAAAATATCAAAACAAATAGACAAACAAACAAAAAACAAAACAACAAACAGACAGACAAACAAAACTGTTCAATTTTGAAGGGAAATGTACAAACGCTGACGGGGAATGTACAATCATATACTTTAACGGTATTACGTACCGATAGTAGATGAACTCGATGTCTATCAAAACTGCACATGACACACCGTTTTCATTTTCTTGAATACCCCCAAACGAATTTTCACCAACCCTGATAGAGTACATCTTTACGGTGATTGGAACATTCAATCCCTGACGGGGATGGGGGTGGGGGTGGGGGCGGGTTGAAGCCTCAGCGTCCCTAAATTGTTCAGCATCTTGTTGAAAAATCCATGGCAGATTTCACCAAACGTGGCAGGTAGCATTCCTAGGGTAATGAAATCCCATTTTGATCGATAGCGCGGGGTGGGGGGGGGGGGGGGGGTGGTGCGCGGGCAGGGACGGTGAGGGATGGGGGTTGGCAAAAGCCTATAAGTCCACCGCTCGCATTATAAAACAGGTGCGTTGCAAGTCTCTCAAGTTTTTATATGCTCATGAAATTTAGCACACACACACATTTGTTTTGGGATGGAGATGTGCAAGACATTTTATTCTTGTTGAATGTATTGGAAACTACGTTGCCATGGTGACTGCATATCATGGTCATAAATCACTGAATGGCTTTTGGTAATCGAGGTACTTCCGCATTTTTCGAGCAATGATCACGCAATTTGGCGCGCACATTGCCTCTCTTCCCACCTCCCTGCCTGAACTTGGTAAATGTACAAGTCATATTCTTCCATGGCTCAAAAACTGCGTTGCCATGGTAACAGCATATTACGGCGATTGATCAGGAAATACTAGGGATCGAAAAAAAAGCTCCTCATTTTTCGAGCAAAATGCTTACGAAGCTTGGTATACAAATGTTAGTGTCGAGATGAAGATGTGCAAGACATTTTTTTTTTCGATGTGTTGGAAACTGCGTTGTCATGATAACAACACACTAGGGTAATATATGTGAACGATATAGTATGAAAATAAATCGGGAAAATATTGTGGATCGCAGAATTTCCTCATTTTCAGAAGCAAAATGCTTGCGAACTTTTGTACACACACATTGGTGTGGTCAACGGTGGTGGTAAAGACTTTTTTTTAATGTGTTGGAAACTGCGTTGCTATGGCAACCAAATATCATGAAAATAAATCAGGACAAAACATTTGGATCAAAGTACTTCCTCATGTTTTGTAATAATGCTCGTGCAAATTCGGCACATATGCTGTTCTTTCGAACAAGGAGAGTGCTGTCGGACACCATGTGTCGAATGTGTGGAAAGTGCGTTGCCATAGAAACGGTATATATCATTTCTTGCGCTCTCGTTTTCGTCACGGGTTGGTCGAAAACTGGGTAGCCTCTTGAAGCTCACTGTCATACACGATTATTTAGGTCAGCACGCAGTAGCCGCAAAGCTGGCGCTGCAGCCTGCATGCTTGTAGCGGAGTCCGTATCGTGGGTGTAATGTACTCCTACATACAAAGTAGTTACTGTACAGCATGCATGAAACAGGATGATCAATGAAATCACCTGATACATACACGACATGCTGATTGGTTAATGTGGACCTATCGGCTTTTGCAACAAAGCGAGAAGTGGGCTTATCGGTTTTTGCCGCAAAACATTGATCTCAGACTGAAATAGTCCCGAGTTATATTGCGTTTTGTTATAAACTGATTATATCTTCAGATTGGTCCCACAATTCCTTAACCCTAAAAAGACTGGGCTATTTTGGTAGCTCGAAAGACTGGGGGGGGGGGGGGGCTAAAGGGCCCCCCTTAAGATCTCGGCCGTGGATCGCGCGATCCCCGCGGAAATTTGCGCAATGGTAGTGTGCGATGTAATCTACAAGATCGTATATTTAAATTTTCCGAAATAGTCTTCTTTTATTTCATTTTGATTAATTATGCTAATATATGCGAGAAATCAGACTCTTTGATCTAAATCAGTAAATAAAGCTCCAGTAGTGCTCATTTTTGGTCTAATTATTCTTTGTGGCATTCTCAGCAAATGTACATGAAAAAAAATCGGTATCAAAATTAATTTCTTATTTATTTTATTGTTTCATGAATTTTTTATGTATTTCTTTGTTTTTTCCACCTTTTGTTTTGTTGTTTTTTTAAACAAAATTTGTGGCATACACTTTTTGAAGCATAATACTCCTAAAACAAATTAATTTTAGCCATTGAGAGTAAAAATAAGCATATTTATATGAACCATGTGAAAAAAACTCAATTTGCATTGACTTTGTACACAAAATCACATTTTTGAGCCACTTTCGGCCTCACTTGCATGTTCAAAAAGTTATGTAACTTCAGAACCGTACCCCCGGGCGTCACAAATTTGGTGTCAAAATGTGCTGGAAACTCGAAAGAAAAAAGTCATAGAGTATCGCGGCGAGAGCATTGCGTGTTGCAGAGTAATCGCACAAAATGTCGAGGGGGGGGGGCAGCCCCCCCCCCCCCCCCCAGTCTTTTTACGGGTTAAATCACAGTATAATTATGTCGACTGATTTTCAATAAAAAAAATGTATTTAACGGTTTTTGCGAACAAACTCTTCATTTTTTTTTTTTGCTAGTATTCATGCATATACATCTTCATTTGTATCATTTATCCTTTGCAAAGTCGAATGTACACGTTTGTGATATAATCCCTGATTTATTCTGTGTTATGTTCTTTTGGAAAAAAAATATGAAAACAAATAAATGGAATATATCACTTCTGGTTCTACAGAATTTTTCATCGAAACAATTTCTTCAATTTGAGACCTATGCCCCACCTCCACCCCACACGGACCTGTCCCGTCGTCCAGGTACCCTTTCAAACAAACTAGGATTCTATTGTCCTTGGGCTGCTACATGCCACGTTTGGTAAACATCTGTCACAGATTTTTTAAGAAGATGCAGTAAAAATGAACAATTTCGTTTTTATTCACGTATGTAGGCCTACTTTCTAATACATGTATATCACTGCATTAGCTCTACCACTTTTGATTCTGGATTTTTTTTTTTAAATTGTCTTTAAACAATCTCTTGAATTGGGGCATTACCCCCTCCCCCCACCCCGATTTGGTGCCACTTGAAAGTAGGATTCAATGACCCTATGGATGTTACCTGACACACTTTCGCGGAGATTTGTGATGGATTTTTCAAGAAGATGCTGAAAATGTGAAAATTCTGCATTCTCCTCCAGCATCCTCTCCCCCCTTGGGCACTCCCTCATCGGTCAAAGAAGCTTACAAACTAAATTCATAAATATCCTTTCTAATCGAGCACTTCATTATCTTTAACACTTCTGGTTCAGAGAAAATAGTTTTGGCTTTAACTACCCTTGAATTGAGGTCTTTGCATCGCACCCATTACCATCCGTCCCCCCCCCCAAAAAAAAAAATGACTAGGTGCCCCTTCAAACAAAATGAAACTCTACCTTAGGGATACCTGCCATGTCTGGTGAAAATCTGTCAGAGTTTACAAAAAGAAGTTGAAAATGTGAAAAAAAAAATCTGCCTTCTCCCTATCCCTCCTCCCCCCCCCCCCCTCCCCGAGTCAAAACAAACTTGAAAGTACGTCATAAATGTACTTCATTTAGAGCACTGCATTATCCCTATCACTTCTGGTTCTAGAATGTTATTTCAATAATATCTTGGCCTCAGTGCCCCTTTGAACAAAATGCGATTTTATCCCCCCCCCCCCCGCCCTCCCTTGGTCGGGGCTCATTTAAAGAAATCAAGATCCTTTCACCACAAAGATCACAGGTTTGTCGAAAATCCTAAAATTTCTCGGCGAGGCGTTTGTACACTTCCCACTGATGCAATTTTCGAGATTTGTACATGTCCTGGCGTTTGCAGAAATCCCGGCGTGACGTCTGTATATTTCGCAGCAAGCTGCTTCTTGCGCAATTCACGCTTGCGCTATGCATACTGTATAGTGATAAAGTATGTAATCGATGTAATTGAATATACATGTAGAACATTACGTAGGACCATGATCGGCTAAGCTCTGAGATTGTCGTACTTCCGGCTAACTGTTTTGGGTAATCAGTATTTTGCATTTTCCTCGATACCAAAATGAAATCGTCGTATCACAGCATAATTTCACCAATTTCTTACCCATATGCGTCTATTCCAGTACAAAAATCGACAGTTCCTACAAACGCACGAACAGAATCTCCACTATGGGTGGGTTTTAAATCCAGACTGCACACTTGCAGGAAAATTCCAAAAAAGTTGATTTCCGACATTCAATTAACACAAACATGTGAAGATATTTTAATGCAGCAGGTGATATATTTGAATCATATTACTTTGAGGTAACTATTATATTAAGAGGTGATGTAAGTCACCATCACCATGGTCACTGCAGAACTAAATCGGAAGCAATGTACAGATCTGGACACACCTTTTACTGAAAGAAACAGAGCGAACAAAGTCAGCACTACTTTGCTGCCAACAGCCTTCAAATACATCTTGTAGACGTCAAACTTCACAGCACCATGTCCCTTCTGTTCCTCCTCCACCAGTTTGCCGCTGCTCTTCTTTTCCTGGTCGCCTGCCCCGGCAGACCTGTCCCCATTACTGTTCGTGGTTGCCGATTCCTTGAATTGGAGGTCGGCAGTGTTTTGTGACCGGCTGAGAACACTGCCAGGTGGACCTGTGATAGAGAGCGGCAGTAACTTAAAATAAGTGTACAGGTTACTCTCGCTTGGTCAAAACCACTTTGTCTACTCAACAAATATCAATAGTCGAACTCCACGTGGCTTAACTTCGTTTTGTCCACAACCTGTTCTATACGACAAACTATGTAAACTTTTTGGTATGATTGCTATTTTCATCTAACCATGTCCCGTAATTTGTGAAGAACACCTTAACGGAAACCAGAAAAAGAAAAAGAGAAAAAAGAAAGTGAAAAACATCTGTATCCAATGTATCCGTACATGGCATGGTACTATGAGAATGATAAAAAACAAACAAACACATGAGCACCAGGATAAATGAAAGAGTAGGTTGATATTAAAACGTAGCTTGCTAAAGATGAAACTGTACAAATTTCAGTAACTATGAACAGCATTAAAAAATACTATGCATACATGTGTAGAAGAAAAGGAAAACATTAGGGAAACATTAAAGATTTCTCTCTTTACTAATTCCAAATTAAAATTACGAATAAGAAAAATGACACTGCAGGTTTTCCTTGACAAATCTAGTTGAATGTGACAGGTTTGTATCTGCAAAATCGTGCTGGAGACCCTTCTATTCAACCAGAATCGCAATTTCAGCCAAAAACAAGTTTCACCATGCGTGCAGTGATAGAGAGGTATCATATCAGAGCACACTCCTTCCTGTTCTCTCTTTGTTTTCCTGTGCAAGAAACCGCACTACTTCCTTCTCCCATTGTTTTCTTCTTTAAATCTCTATGTTTTCTCTCTCTCAATCCAGGAAGCAGACCTTCTGGAAATTAAGAAAGGGGAACCAGAATTGTTTAGCCAAAATAAAGACAGTTCTGGAAATTGGACCAAGCGGGTTGAGACCACATGCGCACTTTCAGGTCTACATACCGGCTCATCTGTACAATTATTTCTTTATCATGTTTCCTATTTGATCTACACATTTACCGTATAATCTCGTAGTGTGTCTCCAAGAAGACTGTGCACAATTAGTCCCACCAAACATAATAAAAAAGAGACAATGAATAACAGTATTACCGAATATAATTATGAGGGGTTATTCCACGATATCATCAGCCCCGAGTTAAACAGTCCACGAGACCGATATACTGTAAAACGAGGAATTTTCGCGTGCACTTTAATTTCGCGAATTTCGCGAGCGCCAAGATTCGCGAAATTAAAATGCACGCGAAAGTCCATGTTTACACTATGTGCATTGAACGCCAGTGGCATTTCGCGAAAATTTCATGCCACGGAAAAGGCTGTCGGCTCCAATTCGCGAAAAATCTATGCCGCGAATATATCATGTTTTACAGTAACAAATAGGTTCCTGAGTCATACAGCCCACTAGTTATACGACCCATGAATCATACAGTCCATGAGTTCGGCACTACACAGAAAAGGTTCACGAGACCAACACTAGGTAAAGAAAACCGATGAGATCGACACTAGGCAAAGAAGACTCACGAGACTGACACTACGCAAAGAAGGCTCACGATATCGACATGATGAGCAGCGCCATCAACATGTCAATGACAAACATGTATACCTCTACAGAGTCTTCCATGAAAATAGAATTATGTACTGGCGTGTGCAATTTCGACACGCAACCTGTTATCGAGCGAGAGATTGTAACTAATCAAGCATGACCATCTAAATATCAACGGCATTAAGCATGGTTTTCTATATGCGTAACTTTTATGGTCAGTTCTGTCACGACATTGTTACTGATTTTTTTTTTTCAGATAAAATAACTTCTTCATGGGACCTCCGCCCCTTCCCCCAACCCAATATATATATATATATATATATATATATATATATATATATATATATATATATACTATGAAGACCTGCATATAAGAACGACCCAAGTCCAATTTTTGGCCAAATTCAGTTTGACATTAGAAATTGTACCGTATGCACGGACTCATCTTGTACATAAATGATAAATCCTAATTACCCCGGAAGTGCCTGAAATGAATGAGTTAAATCTAATATGAATGTAAGAATGAAGGACTTGGGTTATTCTTACATTCATATTATTGCGCCCTCTCTCATCCCTCTCTCATCTCTATAGCAGAATATCATGTATATGATTCAAAGAACGACCCAAGTCCATCACACAAAATGGCCTCTCCACAATTACTGTAAATGTTAATTGTCATAATAATAATATATGTTCTAATCTGTATATACAATGTTACCTTCCCATCACATTTAGATAGAAATATTATTGGACAAAGAAAAAAGATATGATGTTTTTTTTTTAAGTTTACTCGAAATGGTCTTCCATGGACTTGGGTCGTTCTTATATTCAGATACTCTTATATATATATATGTATATATAAATAAATAAATATATATATATATGTATAAATATATATATATATATATATATATATATATATATATATATATATATACATATATATATATATATATATATATAAATATATATATATATATATATATGTATATATATCTAATATATATATGTGTGTGTGTGTATTATATAATACCCGTGGTATAATTTAAGATCTTTGATAGTACAACTTTAATAGGCTTTTCTGATTTCTAGCTAGTAGTCCAGGCTAGAAGGCACCCAACCTTGTTTTTTGATATATACAATGTTTTTTGATGGTTTCTTGTCAATTCGAGGGTGCTGATTCCAAATCCGATTGATGCCACTCGCGTAACCTTGAGCATTTTCGGCAAAATGCAAAAATCCAAAATGGCCGCCAGATATGCTAATTCGGCCGTGATAAACACAATAATGTGCATTATATGATCAATTATTCCACCAAACTTTGTACATTTCTGTTCCTAGAGTTACTCCATCTGCATTTGCAAGCGAATTTTTATTTCATATAGGTTCATTTAGTATTTAAAGCTCATTTTTTATTTAAAATGGCCGCCATTCCTATGCTTATGTACTATATGAATGGCAAAACATATGCATGGAAATATAGAACAAATTTACTGTATTTCCAGTCCCGTACCTGCGCTATCATAAAGTGTTGCATGTGTAATATGTTGGGTGTCATTTACAATATATATGGGGCCTACATAATGAGCATTTAATATTCATAATTCTTACGATGTTGAACACAATTTCTTATATATTTCATTTTGTCTCAACAAAAGTCTCAACAATATAAGTTCACTAAACGTCTCGCAAGGAATCAATATACCATCATATTCTACATGCCGGTTGAATATAAAAATGTAATACTAACACTATGGAGCCTAGATACATGGTATTTATCAAATACTGTTGAAAATGGAGGGGAAGCTAGAAAGCAAAGCTTGTAATATGCATTCCCCTAAAACCATATTAACAAAGTACAGAAAAATCCTATACAGTAAGTGCAGAGATACATGGTTGCAGACAAAAACACATCGGACATTAATGACACAACTAAAAACCCTTTACATTGCAGATTTTTTTTTTTTTCCAGCAAGGAGTTGGGGGGGGGGGGGGGAAAGGGAGCAGTCCTTACAGAGGCGAGTTCGAAATGGCTCATAACCTCCATCACTTTGATATGATTTGATTTAGAAGTGCCGCCTTGATTTATCGAGCAAACCTGATTTTCTTCTTGAATTAAAACAACAACAAAAACTGTGAAGGCATAAACGAAACTGTCCTAATGCAATACCGTACAAACTGTTCATTAAACATCAACCAAGGAGCAATGTGAGATACCTCTTTCAGTTCTCTCACAGTTCCCAGGTGTTGATAATATACACTTTGACATCATGATCTCATTCAGTCTTTTATTTTACTTTAATTGTATGTTTAGCAGCAGGCGACATCAGCCCCAAATTTGCAGAATTCTCAGTCTAAAGATGCATATTAGTCCTGCAATTGTTTTAATTGCAACCACATCTGGTGATGTTCAGCACTTCCTCAGGGGTCAGAGGGGGATTATTTGCCATAGAAACAGGATGAAGACATGAAGACTTGCTTGATCACCACCCGTTGAAGCCCTGCGGCTTTGTTGCCAGGCCAGAGACAGTGTTGTAGGTAACTTGGATGGTATCAGAGATGACATCAGACCAGCATCTGCACCAACCTGTTTTGGGGTCAAAGCTTTCAAGTTACATAGGGAAATCTAGGCTTGTGGGATTTCAGGGGCATTGATGGCAGGTTGTTCAAGGGGGCATTTCATGAAGTGTTTTGTCAGATCTTTTCTTTTTGACAAACTGTTATAAGCTATTAAATCCTTGCATCTGATTGGCTGAGAGCAAATTTGTCAGACAAAACGCTTCATGAAATGCCCCCCCCCCCCCCATGCATGCTATCGTGTTTGGAAGGCCAGGGTATGCGTTGACGGTACTGGTGACACTTGCCATCCTTTCCTTCAAGTTTGAGGGAGAGTGATCGAGTGCCAGTGAAGGAGGGTGGACTTCCTTAGCCTATGCTTGGAAGGCTTGTCACAGAGGGCTACCTTGAACATAGCGTTGGCAAGATGGTTACTAAGATGGAAGGCATGGGTGTGATGATAATCTAATAAAGGTTGGGGCAAAGTCTCCAGAAGATGAAGTACTCCACTATCAATTGACTATTGTCTTGAGATGGGCCAGTACTCGGCTCATGTCATCCAAGGACTTTCTATGAGACGTAAAGGCAAGATCATCTGCAAACTTCCTGCGTGAAGTGAATGTAATGTCACCACATATATTATATTAAAAAGACCTCTAGTGGAGTTAGTTTACAGCCAACATTAAGGAGGCCATCATTTAGAGTCCTAACACAGCTGGTCTGGTTACCGAGAGCAATCCTGAATCTGCAAATGCTGAAGATTAAAGACAAGCAGTGTGAAGTTGTTATAACACTGCTTTAAGAATGAGGCAGCACTGTACAGATCTCAGAGTCTCCCTCGTCATCATAGGCCTATACTCAAACACATTCACTCCGAGAAAAAAAAAAAAAACGGTGGTAAAATTCATCTACCATATGTAATTCATCTGGGTTAACATTAAAAACTTTGGGGCATTGTTTTCATTTCAGAGATTTGACAACAGGAAGTGAGGTGGTCCCTTTTTCCACTTTCCCCTGCCTCATGTTCTTTCTTGGATGAGGGGACTGAAAAGTTTGTATAATATTGCTTTTAGATAATGTAGAACAGGACAGTTAATTGGAAATTTCATTTGTGTCATCATCTAGGATTCAGCCTTTTAATTCAGTAAATCAGAATGAATATTTTGATGTTGAACATCTCAAGGCAAGTAAGTATCAAATGTTCATATAATTCCTGATAAACGATCTTGATGTTGGCGTCAATTCAAGTTTTGGTGGATTTTTCCAAATACATAGGGAAAATTTCAGATTGAGGAAGCAAATTTGGATGTTTGCATCAAAAAAAAAAAAAAAACAGCCTTTGTAAGTAACAACCTTCTGATTTATAATCAGCACACAAATTGGTAAACAGTGTACCCGAGTGGCAAAAAAAAGGAGAAAATTTGTTTATTTCACACGCTCTGCCGTTCATATTGTGCAGAGGTATATGAGTGGCATCCATTTTGAAGTTTTGTAATAAGAATATAATAAGCCTAAAAACAATACACTTTCTGGGGTGTTTTTTTGTTTGTTTGCTTGTTTAGCTAGTGGCACTCATCAGATTTGCATTGCACATGCAAAACTTGATAAAAGCGTAGGTATGTGACTGAAAATTTGTCTTCTATTTCTCTGCATATTTTTTGCCATTCATATAGTACATGAGTATAAAAGTGGCGGCCAATTTGAATTGAAAATACTACAATGTACCTCTTCAAATGAAAAATTTCTTGCACGTGAAAGTAGAATTACTCAAGGAACAAAAATTTAAAAAAACTTTGATGGAATAATTTGTCATAAAATTGACATAACTGGGATTATCATAGCCAAATTAGCATATCTGGCGGCCATTTTGGATTTTTGCGTTTTGCCGAAAATGCTCAAGGTTACGCGAGTGGCATCAATCGGATTTGGAATCAGCACCCTCGAATTGACAAGAAGCCATCAAAAAACATTGTATATATCAAAAAACAAGGTTAGGTGCACTTTCTATGGAGCCTAGCCTGGACTATAGAAGATGAACAGGATTGAAGTTCTTCCCCTTTTTGTTTTTCGGTCTTTTTTTTTCACAAACACGCAGGCAAACACAATTAAGGATCTTGAACCAGGAGGTGAGGGAGGGCAAATCGGCGGGCAACACCCTAGCAACTCTCCTTTTCCATTTCTCATATCTTCCTTATGCCATTATCTCGACACCTATAGTCAAGTGGTCTACACATGGCGGTGTTCATCCTGTGGGTCTCTCTCTCTCTCTTTTTTTTTTTTTTTTTTTTGCCTAGTGTCGGTCTTGTGAGCCTCTTTTCTGTAGTGTCGGTCTTCGTGAGCTTTGTTTGCGTAGTGTCGGTTTCGGGAGCCTTTTTATGGTAAGTGTAGACCTAATGGGCTGTACAACTTCTGGGCCATTTTTCTTGATATCGAACTCGTGGGTTGTATAACTAGTAGGTTATATGAATTGTGAGCTGTGTGAATCGTGGGCTGTATGACTCGTGGGTGTCAGGTCTCTTCACGGTGGCGTGCATCCGTTTATAAAGTTGCTGATAAATTTTCCAATCCAATCCACTCCACCTGATTGCTCATAATCATTATCAAATTTTGATGTTATTAGGCAAAATCACATTAGGTTCTGCTATGGAGTTGTCTCGGATATTCATGTCAAAAATTAATGGCCATACTCGTCCCCATTTGGACAGACAGGGCCAATCCATCATTGTTTGACGTATCTCACTCATTTTGACGGTGCGTCACACTCACCAATATTAGTGACCTGGCAGCCATCCATGACCACCACCATATCCGCCTCAGTGAGGTACTTGGTGTGGTGGGTGCAGAGAATGCGGGTCTTGTGTCGCAGAAGTCCCATGATACACTTGGAGAAGATGTGCTGCCCGACGTGGACGTCCACGGCGGCCAGAGGATCGTCAAGGAGGTAGATGTCGCTGTCCTGGATTTGGCCAGACACACGTCGGAATACATCATGTAATACTTTTATAACCCCATCTAACTAGGAAAACGATCGTGACGACCATGGTGACCTGTGATAAATTCACAAATAGCGCACAGTCGCTCTCCATCTCCATTTTTTGGCCTGCAAGATAATTTCATACTACTGTTTCTCTACGCTCAACCTGAAGGCGATAGAGCCATGACGACGGTGGGACTCTGTCACGTTGTTGCCGCTTTTCTAGGCCGACGCGACACGCTACGGTTGAACCGATCGTATTGCGATATTCGTAGGCTTATTAACACATTGAAGACTAGTCCTGGGAATTCTCGCGAAGGTGTCTATGAGAAATGCAATTAAGGCCAAAACAGCTCGTCTTCAATGAGTTAAGACCTCGTGAAAACGGTGATACGATCAGAGCGACTGTGATACGGTAAAGCCGGAGCAATGCTACGATCTCAAGCGATCAGGGTATAAGTTGGGATACATGATTGAAATTTTTCAGTCAGATGTCAGTGTCAAACGAACATGGATGTCCAGAATATGCTTTCACTCCTAAATCTTGGTATTCTACAGCTACACCTGTTAGAACCCGGTGTGAAATCGCAATGTTTGTTAAGTCATCCATCAAAGGGTTAAATGTGAATACACCTGTATACTACAAAACAGGCCTACGAGCAAAGTACACATCGTTTTGGGCGAATGGCGAAGTTTTTGAAGATAATGAAATGCTTTCAAGTTAAACTACTTGCATTGAGTAACTGTTGTAAATGAAAAAAAAAAGAAATAAGAAGTAAAGTTTCATACTGCGTGTACGTGGGGAAAAGAATTGAAGACCTGAATATAAGAACGACCCAAGTCCAATATTTGGCCAAATTCAGT
Source organism: Diadema setosum (assembly GCA_033980235.1). Classification (NCBI taxonomy): domain Eukaryota; kingdom Metazoa; phylum Echinodermata; class Echinoidea; order Diadematoida; family Diadematidae; genus Diadema; species Diadema setosum. The sequence goes on from CM067070.1 coordinate 37,356,716, forward strand.
TTGACATGGGAAATTGTAGCTTATGCATGGACTCATCTTGTGTATAATTGATAAATCCTAATTACCCCTGGAAGTGCCTGAAATAAATGAGTTAAATCTTATATGAATGTAAGAATGAAGGACTTGGGTCATTCTTACATTCATATTATAGCGCCCTCTCTCGTCCTTCTCTCATCTCTCTAGCAGAATATCGTGTATATGAATCAAAGAACGACCCAAGTCCATCACACAAAATGGCCTCTCCACAATTAATGTAAATGTTAATTGTCATAATACTATATGTTCTAATTTGTATATACAATGTTGCCTTCCCATCACAGTTAAATAGAATATTATTGGACAAATAAAGGAGGTGCCGACTTCCATGGACTTGGGTCGTTCTTATATTCATATACTCAATTTCAAACGCTTTTCTCCATTTTCACCTCCCTGGCCTGGTTCAATAATTTCTTTTGTTCATAGTCGGTTCCTGGTATGTAATACAGGTACTGTAAAAGTGGACATTTCCATGGGCGATGGGGCGCTTAAAGCCCGGTCACACAGCACTTTACGGCTTAATCACGGCCAAAACACGTCATAAAGTGGTCTCCCGTAAAGCAGACAATGTTGTTCGCGTTGATGTCGAATTTAAGACGAGCTACGGTCGATTTATAGACGTGGCAGGACGCGGGGAAAAATCGGAACGGCGTCGGACGTAGTAAAACGTTTTGAACTGCTCAAAATTTTATTCCGCGGACAACCACGGACGGCACACGTGGTAAAGACGTGCAACACACGTGAAACTCACGTGATAATCCGTGTTCCAGCAGTGATTAAAACTTCGGGAGACGCGGTAAGACGTGAGTAAGACGCGAAAGTTTAGCGGTCTGTCACGGGCAGAGCATGGTCATCTCACGCGCGCTACGCGTTGGTATCACGGGAAATAGCGTGGGTTTAACGGCTTATCACTGACAAATGAATTTTTCCGCGTACATACACGTGACTGGACGTGGTTAGCCGTGCTTAGGCAGTGCTTCAGCAGTGGAACAGCCGCCAACGACCTAGTCTGGCTTCCAGACCCTCTGCCCATACTATTTCGCTATCCATGATATTAACGCCCTCAACGTTGAAAACTAGTATAGTTTAAGTTGATTTTCTCAAAGGCGGCGACTTCGTCGCGGGGCGGCGACTTCGTCGCCGCGGAGTCCAGTTGGCAAAGGGTCTGGAAACCAGACTACCAACGACCATACCCCGTACAAAGCACGGCCAAACCAAAATTGGCCAAAAAATTACCACTTACGACCGCGTCAACCAGATTTTCATAACTTTTTGTACGTGATTTAGACGTGGAGTGCTGTGTGACCGGGGCTTTACAATGCGCTTGAGTTACCTTGTGCGCGTTGCTACCACGTTGCAGCTACAAACTACCCGCTTTTAATATGCTAACTGGCCGATTATCATACGCTCTAGAACCACCATGCTGTCGCTACAGAAGTGCTGGACATGTTCAAAACTTGGAGATGGGAGATGGGGGCATCAACTGAGGGGGTCGGTGCAATATAGTGCTAACCCACACAATAGTCATTTTGAGATAATCGCTGTTGAATGTTTGCAAAGTCTATACATTGTACATTAATAAAACATGAATGCATGCATTTTTTACCATCTTATTGGTTGAATTCAAATATGACACTTTCTTGCTCTGTTCAGTGCCAGCACTTCTTTTTTTTTTCACACTGTTTGTAAATGCCATGGGTTGGACTGTAATGCTGTTTCACCAGAGCAGACTGCCCTTATTTTCACTAATGTAGCAAGATGGAGCAAATAAATGTTAATGACAATACGTTTGTTCAACAAGCTATATAGTTAAGATTGGGTGCAAGCTCAGTCACATTGTTATTACCCCCATTAGTTATCGGAGGAGTGTCGTGCGGTTGTGCTGAAGAGTGCTGTATTAATCGGTTTCATTTTTTCCTTGCTTTCGGACTGTCCCAGATGATTATCCATTTACAGAAATGATCCTGCATAATGATCACTTATGTAAATTTGGGGTGGCAAGGGCAAAAAAGGGTCAAAGTTATAATTATATTCTTGGCTATCTTTGCCCTTGTGAAGGAAAGTCTACGTTCTAAGAAAGCAATTATTCCGGATGTTAATCTTCAAACTGAATATGAAACATATGATCATTATTGTATTTTAGATGAATTCATGTAAAAGGTCAATATTTTGGTTACCAAAAAGTACCCGAAACGGAGATAAGTGACAAATGTATTGCAACTTTTCAACTTTTTCAATCAAGAACTGTATAGTACTGTACAACATGGGTGAAACGTGATCGTTGCAGTATGTGATCGTCTGGAAAGCTCAATAGAGTAGACTGGGACGGTAGAACTTCTATGACTGCAAGAGGGAACTTATTCCCTCTCTTAAAGGGACTGCACAGTACTGGTTGAGGTGGGGATTCATGTTTTGAACATTCCTAAGTGAGATAATGAGAAACCTCTTATGAAATATGAAAGAGCAAGTAATTTTGAGAAGGATTCAATGTTTATTTGATGAAAATTGGTTTTCAAATGGCTTAGATATCCAAATAGTGATGATAATAAAAGGCGACAGGCCACACCTTTCTGATCTCTTTGTTTCACCTTGTTTTTTGGATATCTCAGCCATTTCAAACCCGATTTTCATCAAATAAACTTTTGAGACCCTTTATAGAATTGCATGCTCTTTGACATCTCGTACAGTGGTTTCTGAATATCTCACAAGACATTAAAAGCTAAATCCTCACCTCGATCAGAACTACATGTATACACACCCTTTAACGTGTGAAAAAGCGATGTGACTGAGCACGTGTTGAGTGGGCTCTCGTTGTGAGTTCCTGCAGAAACTCATGAAATAAAATTGTTGCTGTTGATATCTGACCTGAGATTTTAAAGAAATGTTTCATCCTGACATGACGATGGGAGGGCAACCAAATCTTAATACAATCAATGGTATAACATACCAAATTACGGGGCTGAGGGTGTGTTTTGTAATCTGCCCTCTACTCCCGTGAGCATTATGATGGAGCATTTACCTGATAGACCGCCCTTGCTAGGGCCACTCTCGCCTTCTGACCTCCGCTGAGTGTGGCCCCGCTTTCTCCTATCTCTGTCTCGTCTCCAGAGGGCAATATCTGTGACACATCGTGGAAAGGATCATCTCGATGAAGTACACAACTATTACTACAGCAGTTATACAAATATAATCTTGACAATTATGTAATCATCCCGCTCGGCCATTTATAATCCCCATATTTTTATAGATGAGGTAATGATGAGCAATTAGTTAATATCATTCCAAATGTTCTATCTATAACAGAATATGAAGAGTTTGTTCGCAAAAACCGATAAGTCCATTTTTCATGAAAATCAATCGACATATAGTGTGGCTTATTCTTCTTAAGCAAATTCAAGGCGTATGTTGTTGTTGCTGTTTTCTGTGTTGTCATCGTCCATACCTCCGTAGTTTTGTTTTGTAATGATTACATTGTTTTGATTTGTTTTGTTTTGTCAACTCAAGTGACATTTTTTTTTTTTTTTTTTTTTATCTGTCAAAGGTTTGTATGTTACATCAGATGGGTCAGATACTGACAAGGGCTTTTTTCTTTCTTGCTGCTTCCCCCACTAATGGCATTGTCATTGTATGTAGTCATAATGCCACATTATTTTCAATTGTATGTTGTATGTCCCATGGATTTTTCTCTTTTTGTATCTCATTTTGTATTTTCATGTTTTATTGTATGCTCTGTATATTTTTAATGCTTGGTGCAAAATAAACTAAACTGAAACTGAAACTGATTTAAGGAATTGTTGGACCAATCTAAAGATATAATCAGTTTATAACAAAACGCAATATAACTCGGACTATTTCAGTGTGAATTTAGGGTTTTGCAATAAAAACCGATAAGTCCACTTCTCCTTTCGTTGCAAAAGCAGATAAATCCTGATTAACCAATCAGCATGTCGTACATGTGTCAGTTGACTTCATTGATTATGCTGTGTAATGCATGCAGTACAGTAACTATGTAGGACTACATACGGAGAGTTTGTTCGCAAAAACCGATAAGTCCATATTTGCCAAATGGAGATATTTGCGATTGAAGGTCAAGAAAAACAAAAGAATAATAAGAAACATTTTGCTTCTTTTGACCATAACTTTAATAATGTATCTTTATATGTAGTGACCAAGATATCATTTAAAAGGTATTATTTTGTACCTTCTGACAGAGACCGTAATTCAAAATCTTCAAAAATGGACTTATCGATTTTTGCGAACAAACTCTTCAGTTATTACACTCATGATACGGACATCGCTAAAAGCATGCAAGCTGCTGCGCCAGCGTCGCTGCTACGCGTGTACTGCGTGCTGATCTAAATAACCGTGTATGTCGACAGTAAGCTTCTAAAGGTTACCCAGCTTTCGTCCAACCCGGGACGAAAAAACGGGAGCGCAAGAAATGAAATATATCGTTGCTATGGCAACGCACTTTCCACACATTCGAAACATGGTGTCCTGCTTCCCTTGTTCCAAAGAACAGCATGTGTGCCGAATTGTATGAGCACTGCTACAAAGCATGAGGAAGTACTTTGATCGAAATTTTTTGTCCTGATTTATTTTCATGATATTTGGTTGTCATAGCAACGCAGTTTCCATCACATTCAATGTGTGTGTACCAAAGTTCGTGACCATTTTGCTTGAGAAAATGAGGAAAAATATTTTTCCGATTTATTGTCAGAACATGCCGTTTACATCTATTACCATAATGTGTTGTTATCATGGCAACGCAGTTTCCAACACGTTCGAAAAAAAAAATGTCCTGCACATCTTCATCCCGACACTAATATTTGTGTACCAAGCTTCGTAAGCATTTGCTTGAAAAATGATGACCTTTTCTAATCCCTAATATTTTCCCGATCAATCGCTGTAATATGCTGTTACCGTGGCAACGCAGTGTTTGAGCCATGAAAGAATGTGACTTGTACATTTACCAGAGGCCAATGTGCTCGCCAAATTTCATGATCATTCCTCGAAAAAATGCGGAAGTACTGTGATTACAAAAAGCCATTCAGTGATATATGACCATTGTATGCCGTCACCATGGCAACGCAATTTCCAATACATTCGACAAGAATAAAATGTCTTGCACTTATCCATCCCAAAACCAGTGTGTGTGTGTGTGTGCTAAACTTAATGAGCATTGCTAAAAACTTGAGAAGACTGGCAACGCACCTGTTTTATACTGCGAGCGGTGGACTTATCGGCTTTTGCAACAAAACGAGAAGTGGACTTATCGGCTTTTGCCGCAAAACACATTAAAGGGTACAAAATTAAAAAAAAAATCCCTTTGTGTAGATTTCTAAAAATTAAACCTTCCATTACGCAGGTAACCGACATTGATTTTTACATCATTGGCGTTCTACACCAACAGAGTGTAACAAAAAATCGTGATTTAAAAGAATTGAACAAAATGGACTTATCTGTCTTTGCAAACAAACTCTTCATATGTCCCCTCCTCAATATAAGCCATTTTCATTCAGTCATCTGCACAGTAAATATCAGCTTTGACCTTCAGGATGGGGCTTAGATAAAGGTCTACCGATTCCTAATTCTAACCTAGTCAATGAATTAATGATAGAAACGAATTGAAATAACATGAAATGATATGAAGTGCCTGGATTGGCGTGTCATGGTTTTCATTGTACCGAGCACACTTAGATGAATGTTCCCTTAGACTCACTTTGAGGTCATCCGTCAGCGCACAGGCCTCGATGACACGGTCGTACCACTGGGCGTTGAAGGCTTTCCCAAAGAGAATGTTTTCTTTGAGTGTTGCCTGCTGTAACCAGGGTTCCTGGGTGACCAGACCAAAGCCCTGGTCAAGGTGTGCCACTGCAATGCTGCCGCCCTCCTTCACCATGTCAGCCGTGATAGCCGCAAAGAGGGAGCTCTTGCCTGACCCAACCTGACCCACGATGCCAACAAACTGACCCTTTACAATCCACGAGAAAGCACAGAAATTAGAATTTCCGATGACAGATTACAGTCTTACAAAAGTGCTGATGTCAATTCCTACAAATAAGAAACTACTATGGAGCTCGCAGTGATAATTATTTCCAATTCTTTCTTGAACCGACACTGTTCACAGGTGATACTTGCACAAAGAATTTTTAACACTAAATTGCCCGTATCAAGACCTGTATTATGAAGTTAGCACCAGGTATCTATCCATAAGAGATTATTGTGGTGATAAACCAAGCAACATACAAACCAATTACAACAGAGGTGACGTTAATAAATAGACTCTGTAAATCATTGTCATGTACGTTTTCAGTCGATTTCTTGGGACATTTCACAAAGATGTTTGCAACTACTGTGAACATCTATGATTGTAGTTGCCATGAAAAGGACTTAAATGCTCACGCAGCTGATTGAGTATTTGCCTACTGCTGCCACGGTAACTGCAAATCTGGCATTTCTGAAATAATTGCAAACCCTTTTATGAGAGCGGTCCTGGGTCATACCTTGTAAATGTTTAGATCAATGTCTTCCAACTTCGCAATGTAATTCCCTCCTTTAACGTCTGAGTCGTTTACATTAGGAGCTTTTTCCTGTGTGCTATTGCTGTCGTCATTAGTCCTCTCCTTGGCCCGCTTTGGCCGCTCCCAGTGGAAGTTTCCTCCTGCAATCTTCAGGCATTCACCTTCAGCAAGGCCTTCTTCTGATTTACGGTAAAAATTCACCAATGATTATGGACTGGTTTGCAAAAAAAAAAAAATAAATAAATGCAGCAGGTTCTTTTCTATCCTTTAAATCAAAGTTTTCGAATGCCTTTGGTTATGAAATCACATCAAAAGAGAAAATTTCAAAATGTAATGTGAAAGTATGTGACACAATATGTATGAAAAACACAAACAAATAACATCTATGACCGTGCATCTTTCAAAAAAAACAACAAATAGAATTATCACTGAAGGTGATTAATACCCCCGACCCTAGTGTTGCTTTATAGTATGTGATGTCATGAGGGCAATGGCGTTAATACCAAGTTTGTGCACTTGTCGAATTGGAAACAAGAATAATTTTAGTTTACTGTACAATTGCAAAGTTGACACTGAGTATAATACAGCAAATGGAAACATGCTTTCTCCCAGCATCACTACACTTAAAGACCATCGTACACACCAAATTTGACCTTCATAGCTTGAATGGTCTATTTTGATACAAAAATGAGTGGTTACCATGGCAACACAATTTACTTATACCAACACATTGGTGTCTTGCAAAACTACACTTCTAGATCATGATACATACTAAATTTGACTTTAATTGCTTGAATGATGGAAAAGTTATTCGATCTGCAAGGTTTTGGTAAAATTGTGGTTACCATGGCAACGGTTTGTGTGACAAACACAGAAACTATGTGTTCTTTATACCTCAGGGCCATAATGCCTACCATTTTTGTTTTCAATTGATTGAAAACTGTGTAAGAAGTTCACCCCACAGGATTAAAAACAAAAACAAACAAACAAAAAACATGCGGTTACCAGGGCCACGCATTGTCCGATACAAATACAAAGGACATTTTGTAAAACTACACTTAAAGAGCATCATACACACCATATTTCACCTTCATAGATTAAATGGTTCAATTTGATGCAAAAATTAGTGGTTACAATGGCAACACATTTTTCTTATATTAACACATTGGTGTCTTCCATGATTACATCTCCCGATCATCATACATACTAAATTTGACCTTAATTTCTTGAATGATATAGAAGTTATTCAATCCACAAGGTTTTGGTAAATCTGTGGTTACCATGGCAACGCTTTGTCCGACAAACACAAAAATTATGTGTTCCACATCTAAGCCTCAAGGCCATAATGCCTACCAAATTTGATTTCAAGTGCTTCAAAACTGTGGAAGTTGTTCACTCCACAGGATTTCGAAGAAAAGATGCGGTTACTATGGCAACGCTTTGTCAAGTACAAACACAAAGAGTGTCTTGCATAACTACACCTATAGATCATCAAAGATACTAATTTTGAAATTGATTGCATAAATACTAGGGAAGTTATGCAATCCACAATGTTTTGGTAAAATTATGGTCACCATGGCAACGCATTGTCCAACAAACACAAAACACATGTCTTGCACATCTATACCTCAATATCATCATTCACCATAAGTTTCATTTAAATTGCTTCAAAACTGTGGAAGGAGTTCTCGACGCAAGATTTTGAAACAGACCGACCGACCGACCGCCCGACCAACATCACAGTGATTCCGATATACCCCCTTCACGCTAAGTGTGGCGGGGGTATAAAAAAAAAAAAATAACAAAGCAAAACAACAAGAACAACAACAGGAAGTCGTGCCCAATCTTGAGTTTTTCATATTTTCTGAAGAGTAAGTTTTTTTTTTTTTTTTTTTTTTTATATATCATACTGGAGATTTGAATCGTGAAACAGGAAAATGTGTTTTTAGCAGTTTTTCACGAACATTTGTGACCCTGCACCTCAAAATAAACAAAAAGTCGCCAGACATGAATTAAGTTAAGACCATATTCTGGAAGAGCAGACATTAAGCTTTAAAATGATGTATAACTCAAATCAAATGGACTCTCCTAACCTACATAATATTGGAAAGAAAGCACAAACTATAAAGGAAAAGTGTGAACTAAGAAAAGAGGCTCTGAAGTACAGTGTCTATTGAAGCGCTTAATCTTTACAAAACCGTGCTGGCTGTGCAATGAATAGGACAAAAAACGGGAAGTACACCACCAGAGTAACAACAATGAAAGAATTATCAGATTAAACTGAAATTAAGCATGCCTCATTAACACATTCTGTCCATAATTAATGCCAACTTTCAAAGCAGTAGCACAATCCTTTCAAAAGTTATTAGAGTTAAAGTGAAGAGTATGGACAAGGTTTTTCAGAAATGAAAAAGGGATTCTAAAGACACACCTAATCACACTATTCTACCAAAAATGTTCGAGATAAACTGCTAAAGAAAAACTCATTTTCCTGCCCGTTTTATGATACCAAAATTTAGCATAATGTAAAAGAAGACCCGCTCTTTCAGAAAATATGAAAAAAAAAAATCAAGTTCTGCTAGCTTGACCCATTTCACTTATTTTCAGTCCTCAGGCAAAATCAGTGTGTGCGACTTCATGTTCGTTTTGAGGTGCACGGTCACATTTGTTGGTAGAATAGTGTCATTAGGTGTGTCTTATAGAGTCCCCTTTTCATTTCTTCTGTCCATACTCTTCACTTTCAACTCTAATAACTTAACGAAGGATGATGCTACTTCTTTGAAAGTTGACATTAATAATTTACAGAATGTGTTTATATACGTCTAATTGCAGCTTAATCTGATAATCCCTTCATTGTTGTTGCTCAGGTGGTTTACATCCTGTTGTTCCAGTCAACGCACGGCCAGCCCGGCTTGGTAAAGATTAAGCGATTGATTAGACCTTGTACGTCACACTTTCCAGTGTGCTTTCTTCCCAATATTGAAATAGGTTAGAAGAGCCCAATTTAATTGAATTATACATCATTTCAAAGCTAACAATCTGTTCTTTTAGAATCTGCTCTGAACTAAAAATCTATGTCTGGCGCGACTATTTGTGACCGTGCACCTCAAAACGAACATAAAGTCGCACACACCGATTTTGCGTGAGGACTGAAAATAAGTGAAATGGGTCAACCTAGCCGATCTTGACTTTTTCATATTGTCTGAAAGAGCGGGTCTTCTTTTACATTATGCTAAAATTTGGTATCATAAAACGGGCAGGAAAGTGAGTTTTTTTAGCAGTTTATCTCAAACATTTTTGGTAGAATAGTGTGATTAGGTGTGTCTTTAGAATCCCCTTTTCATTTCTGAAAAACCTTGTCCACACTTTTCACTTTCAACTCTAATAACTTTTGAAAGGATAGTGCTACTGCTTTGAACGTTGGCATTGATTATGGACAGAATGTGTTAATGAGGCATGCTTAATTTCAGTTTAATCTAACAATCCCTTCATTGTTGTTACTCTGGTGGTTTACTTCCTGTTTTTTGTCCCATTCATCGCACAGCCAGTACGGTTTGGTAAAAATTAAGCGCTTGAATAGACACTGTACTTCAGAGCCTCTTTTCTCAGTTCACACTTTTCCTGAGTTTGCGCTTTCTTTCCAATATTTAGATTGGAAAGATTTGAGTTATACATCATTTTAAAGCTTAAAGTCTGCTCTTTCAGATTATGGTCATAACTAAAAATTCATGTCTGGCGACTTTTTGTTTGTTTTGAGGTGCAGGGTCACATTTGCTGGTTTTGTGATGCAGGGTCAAATTTGTTGTATTACATGCACACACTATGACAACTAGACTTGGAATTTGTCAACACTGACAAATTAGGTGATCCGATATATTCGGAAATAAATGCAATGACATTTGACCCTACTTTACCTAGAAAAAACAGTGTCTGATGAAGTAGTTGCTTTTTAATGAAAAGATGTACTTCACCTGGACTAAACATGAGCAGAATGTGGGGGTGAAAGGGGGTGTTTTTCTTGAACTATTGCAAAGAAAATCACCGAAAGAAAGACATCTCCCGACATTAAAGCTAAGCGTCAATTTCAACCAGAATATGGATCACATTAACGATAGCCCAAAGTTTCATCTACATCATATTAAAATCTGAGAGAAACTCACTGAAGGATAAATTAGTTAGTGCTCGATAAAGACAGTCATGTGATTTTTCATTTCCTGGAAAAAAAAAAAAATTGCTCCCATAGAGATAATACCTCATTTGCACAGCCAAAATGGCGTCCGTCCAAAGCGTCGTTATTTTACAAAATGATCCATCTTTCGAGGTCCATGTGTGTGCAAAATATGACGGTGATACCATATACAGTAATACACTAATGAGATTACAGAATTAAGTATATTTGACCTTTGACCCCACTTTACACAGCCAAGATGGCAATTGAACAAAATGTTGTTATTTTATGAAATGATTCTTGAAACATGTTCCTTACGTGTGCAAAATGTGGAAAAGAAAGGACGTGTATTTACAAAGATACAGGATTAAACACCTTGGACCTTTGACACTAATGTACCTACCCTAGATGGTGTCGGAGGAAGAAGTTATTATTTTATGAAATGACGCTCGTGACATGAAATTAACATGTGCAAAATATGGGGTTGATAGCCGTTGTTGTTGTTGATCTATTGCTCAGAAAGTGGAAGACAGAAAGAAAAATAAAGAAAACGTTAGGGTATTGTATAGAAACTTGGAGAAGAATAAAAAAAAAATCAGAAAGAGACAAAGTTAGGAAGGGAGAATAATACTTACTAAAGATAAAGAAGAAAAAAGTGTTTTACAAAAGCAAAAAAGAAGGGGTGAGGCTCGAACCTGGGACCTTTTAATTAAAAGTCCGATGGGCTATGCACTGGCCTATTTCATCCCCCATAGGCTCTGTGTATTAAGCAAAATGACCCTATATCGAAGCCAAGTGCCAATTCTAACCAAGTTTTTCGACGTTATTCCGACGGCGTTATGAGAAAAAAAAAAGCTGCATTATCGATAGCCCAAAGTCTCAGCTACAACATATTAAAATTTGGGAGAAATTCACAGAAGGATAAGTGAGCTAGTGCTCGAAAAAGATAGTCATGTCAATTTTCATTTCCAGAAAAACTGCACTCCCATAGAGATAACACGTAAACTGGTTAAATTTGAAACGGTTACTTTCAATCCATTTTCTAGGAGGTGATGCCGTCATCCGATCAAATTTTTTTGATTAACATTTATGAAAGAGTATTTTATAAGCTACAACATACTGAAATCTAGGTGAAAATCGGCAAAGGATAAGTGAGATACGCTCGAGTGAACTTGGAGTTTGATGACGTCATTTTGAAAATTTTACTGTTTTAATTTTATTAAACAGTTTGATATCTTTTAATCATTTTTCCAGCATCGCCAACCCATAAATTGACATGTACAACTCACCAGCTTTCAGAATATGTAAAGAAATTGGGGGGGGGGGGGGGGGTCATTGTCCATCCTGACGAACAAAATCGGATTTAAAATTGGCGGTTTTGGGGGCATAGTTGCACTGTTTATCGCCATTGACGCGCGCGCGGAATTTCAAATTTGACGGGCCCATATGACGTTATATTGTGTCAGATTGACTTGAAACTTGGTAGAATTATTCCATGACATTTCAGACATCCGATCCATGTGAAAAAAAGAAAAAAAAAAGGGGGACATTTCTATTGCATACGAGCTGTGCGTGCGTAAATGCGCGCGCGTACGCATCCGTCAATTTTGTTTTCATTTTTTTTTTTGAAAAATGCTCACACTTTTCCAGTGTGTGTTTTTATTTGTCTTTTTTTTTTAGTATTTAGATAGCTTAGGGGAGTCAATTTGAATTGAGGTATAAATACATTTAAAGTTTAGACTCTATCTTTCAGAATCTGCCTTGTTGAGCCCATTAATGTCAAGATTGACCACTTATGTCATAACAACCACTAATGTCATAACACGTCGACGACAGATGTCATAACGCCCACTAATTTCGTAACACGTCGACGACAAATGTCATAACACGTCGACGACAAATGTGAAAATCGGATTAACCACAAATGTCATAACACTTCGACCACATGTCAAAATTTCCAAATTTCCACGAACTCCGTAAAGGGGAGGCTCCTTTACAAAATTAAAGGCTGGTGCAACCCCCCCCCCATGTTCTTCTTTTTTATTTATGTTGTTTTAACAAAATATAGAGAGGGGGCACCAGCGGGGGATGCACCCCCTCTCGATCCGCGATTGCGTAAACCACAAATGAAGAGTTCGGTTTCAAAATACCCTACTACATCCATAATTTCAAGTTCTGAGAAAACGTGATTTTTTTTTAATATTATCATATTTAGGAAGCTCAGACTGGAATGACATTTCCCCCTATTATACTGCTAGATGATACAACACTAAAACCACTCTCTAAGAAAATCCAGGTCCATTTATTATTATTTTTTTTTGTAATGAATTAAACATTTTTTTATATTTTTGTGGATGTAGTACCTTTTGTAACCGAAAGTGGATGTAGTACCTTTTGAAACCGAAATTTCACATGCCATAGATGTATTTAGTGTGATATTATGACAAGTTACGCGGATTTATTTATTTTTTTTTTCAGCAATGGTGTTGATGGGGATGGGATACGAGGTCAAGGGGGCCTAGGTAATTGAGTATATGAATATAAGAACGACCCAAGTCCATGGAAGATCATTTCGAGTAAACTAAAAAAATATAAAAAACTTCATATCTTTTTTATTTGTCCAATAATAATTTGTCCAATAACTGTGATGGGAAGGCAACATTGTATATACAAATTAGAACATATATTATTATGACAATTAACTTTTACATTAATTGTGGAGAGGCCATTTTGTGTGGTGGACTTGGGTCGTTCTTTGATTCACATGGACTTGGGTCGTTCTTTGATTCATATACATGATATTCTGCTATAGAGATGGGAGACGGATGAGAGAGGGCGCTATTATATGAATGTAAGAATGACCCAAGTCCTTCATTCTTACATTAATATAAGATTTAACTCATTCATTTCAGGCACTTCCGGGGGCAATTAGGATTTATCATTTACACACAAGATGAATCCATGCATAAGCTACAATTTTCCATGTCAAACCAAATTTGGCCAAAAATTGGACTTGGGTCGTTCTTATATTCATATACTCAATTGGCAATGCCCTGCCCTATTTAGCATCAAGAATAACAAACCAATGTGCATCGCTAATGCACCACTTCTCCCTTGCTGACTAATATTTTGAATGAATGGCTGTCATTGGTCATAAGCATTTGGGGGGGGGGGGGTCCATTATGCGTAAGCGGTTATAGATGGGGAGGGGTCACAATACCTCACCAGGTAATTTCTCTCTTCCCTTGTCTTCTGTTTTTCTCTCACGAGCTTTATCTCATAATTTATGTTTTTCCTCTATGTATCACATTTTTGGCTATTTTTCTCTCTGTGAATTCTCCCTTCACGTGTCTAAAGAATACTGTATTCAATATCTTTTCTTCATTTTTTTTTTCCAATGTAACTTCTAAGGGAAAAGGTGGAAAAGCAGCATCTTAATGTGCTGTATTTTTTCAACACTGTAATTACATTCATTACATGAATTTAATTCTTGTATGTTCTTTATCAGGTAAGAGAAATCTGATAATCTAATAGCTGATAAAAAATCAAGACCGTCGATGAGTAATATGACCACCACGTCGATGAGTAATAAACGCACATTTCGTATTACCTTTGTGACATTGTATAAGTAAAAGGTGTCATTTACAAGAATGAATATAAATCTAGTGTTCAAAGCAGCTGCTGTATGTTACTATGTACTTTCAAGCCCTGGTACTTGACATCATGCACGTATAGAATAGAACAGCATACCCACAGGTAAAGCACTATTGGTAGGGATGTCAGAATTTCATGCAATTGTATGCATTTAACAAAGTAACTTTGCTTTCAGACTAGTTGTCAAACACTTATTAGCTGTGAAGCTATTTATGTAAGAAATAGATCATACCTACAAACTGCCTGTACTTTATTCTGGGGACAATTTATGGCTCAAACTCAACACCCTAGCAGTAACGCACGGTACCGGTAACTAACAGTTAATGCAGTACGTGGGACTACATGAGAGTCGCATAATTTCTCCAGTTTCTCCGCCGTTTCTCCTTTACTCTTGTAGACTGCTTTTGATTCACAATCCTTCTCCTGTGATGGTTTGCTTTATCAATGAGTTCTCCCTCATTTTCCCACATTGCTTGATCGAAATGTGATGAGTTTTTTCAAGATATTGGTCAGATTTGCGTGGTGATTTTAACAGAAAGCCAACAAGCCAAAAGCCAACTTCTATTATTTACGGATTAAAGTCAAGTCAATGCTGCTCTTTGATTGGCCAATTTCCCGATGATATCATTGGAGTGAATGTAGTACCTTTTGCAACCCAAATAAAATGGATGTATAGTACCTTTTGAAACCGAACTGATTTTTAAATGTAATTTTAAACACTTTCTGGTTGGAAATTCAGCTTTTCATTAATATTATAGGTGTAAAGAGGTCCTAAAAATGAGTAGACCAAGACCAAAAAGTGGATTTTGATGGAAAATGGATGTAGTACCTTTTGCAATTGAGCTCTTCCAATGTCAAAATATCCACAAATGTCATAACACGTTGACCACAAATGTTGAAATTTCCTAATTTACTACAAATGTAATAACGCATCACAGGGGTGGATCCAGAAATTCCGTAAATAGGAGGCCCCCTTAGAAAATGAAAAGCTGGCGCAACCCCCTCCCATTTTTTTTTTTTTTTCATTTCATTTCTTGTGTTTAAACAACAATACAGACGGGGAGGGGGCGCCGCGCCCCGTGTAGATCCGCGACTGCGTCAACCACAAATTCATAGCAAAACCCATTGCTTGCATTACAGCGGCGGATCTAGGAATTTCGCAAGGGAGGGGGGGGGGCATCTTTTTTTCTTTTGATATCTTTTGTTTTGACACAAAATGGACAGGGGCACCAGAGGGGAGTACGCCCCCTTTGGTTCCGTAATTGCGTCAACTACAAATGTCAAAAACTCATTGCTTGTTTGTTTGTTTTTTAAAGAACAAAAAATAGAAAGGGGCACATCAGAGAGAGAGAGAGAGAGATACGCCCCCTCTCGACCCGCGATTGCGTAAACCACAAATGTCAACAACCATTGCCTGCATTACGGGGGCGGATCCAGGAATTCTGTAAAGGGGAGGCCCTTAACAAAATTGATAGGCTGGCGCACACCCCCCCCCCCCCTCCCATTTCTTTTCTTTATAATTTTTGTTTTGATAAATAATAATAAAAATGGGGGCACCAGAGGGCGATGCGCCCCCCTCTCGGTTAATTAAAGGCTTAAAATCAAAGACTTGCGCATACCACTTTTTTTCCTTGATTTTTTTTTGTTTTTAAGAAAAAAAATAGAAAGGGGCACACTAGAGTGGGATGCCCCCCCCCCCCCCCCCTTTCGACCCGCGATTGCGTCAACTACAAATGAGTATCTGAACATAAGAACGACCCAAGTCCATGGAAGACCATTTCGAGTAAAAAATAAAAAAAAATAGAGAGGGGCCGTCAAAGGCGGCAGACCCACGCCTGAAGTACAAAGTCGGGGTGAACATAATGTGCATTCGGTCATCTACCAGAATTCGGTCACTTAATTGCCAGTGTGCTTTATCACCAACCAGTGAGTTCTACCAAAGATCGTACACTAAGGTGTACGATCTTTGGTTCTACAGTCACATCACACGCAAAGTCACATCATTTCACATACGGTAACACTCATTCACAATAGGAAAGTCCTTTAGTCTCCTCAAAAAATCCATCGAATATCCCAAATTCCACCGTCAAAAGTGCAGAATCGGAACTTTTCCAAGCGCACGCGAATTAAGTCCAGTTTTAAGAGTATTGTCTACGCGACGGGTCGCCGAAAAAGCGTTAAAAATTGAGAAATACGCCGTTTTCTTGCGGGATATTTTGATTATAGCAAGCCGAGAGTGTGATGATATCAAAGGTCGTATGAGTGTACGATCATTGATGGTATCCACAAAAGCGCAAAAGAAAAACAAAATGTATGTACCCCCTAGGCAATTACCCCTATGATTAGTGTCTACGGGAATTATTCAATGCAAGGGTTGAATGCAAATGTCTACTGCACCAGCATTCGGTCACTAACGAGCGCCGCAACGTCCCCGATGCAATTTTGCACCAACAGTGTAGAGCGCGATGCATTGTCAGCGGCCTTGGACACGCATTGACATTGAGCGCGCATATCGTGCAGTGTGACTGCGACCGAGCAAATGCTCCTCCAACGAAAAAAATAATCAATGTTAATTTGAAAAAATCATCAAAATACGGGCCAGTTTGTGACGACGGAGAACGAACTTTCATAAATCTAAAAGGACATAGTCCCTCAAATAGGCCTAAACGTAAATTTCGGAATTCTTACGAAGATTTGAGCAGCGAAGTCGGATCGTTTGGGAGTTTATGTTTTTGTATGGTAGCGGAAAATCGCAAAGTGAGAAACGGAAAATTTTCGGAGTGGTCACTACTAGAATATACCATGGGGTCAAAACTTCAAGGTCACACAGAATTTGGAAGGGTCAACCGATTATCACCAAAATCTAATCGATTCTTTCCTGCCATTATCCAAACATCCCCTGACAATTTCGTGCAAATCCGTTTACCCGTTCTCTTGTTATCTTGTACACAAACAAACAAACAAACAAACATACGGAACCCTTTACGTAACCCCCTGCCGATTTTCATCGGCGTGGGTAAAAAACCTTCATATTCTTTTTTTCTTTTTGTCCTATAATATTCTATTTAACTGTGATGGGAAGGCAACATTGTATAATACGTAATGTGACCCTGCATCAAAAAACAAACAAAAAGTCGCCAGACATGAACTTATAGTCAGTCCTGTGTTACCTGCTGACCTGCTATATTTGTGGACATAAGGCCTGGGAGACGTATTCTGCCTCCAGAGAATTAATTTGCCTACATTGCCTACATTGCTTACAATTGCCTCCATTTTTATGTCAGTGGACATTGGAATGGCAAAGCTGTGACGGGCCGGATTCCTAGCTGGACATTATTGCGTGAATCATCATTCACCGCATCGACTGGACGCGGTCGTCATAACGCCCGGATTTTGCACGCTTCGCTGTGAACGTATACCCTGGATTTTACCTTGGATTGATACCGTGGAATATTGTAACCTGAGCCTCTAGATTTACGTCGGAGGAATCATTCATCGGTGCGCCAAGGATCATTCATCTGTGCATCGAACATCAATTTCCGGGGGATTACATGGACCTTGTGATTTAAGATTTGGCTGTATGCCTGTAAGTGATTCCATTACTGATTTCTAATTGTTTCTATTGGTCATTACTGTACTAATGTGAAAACTGATTACGAGTCTGTACCCAAAATATCACTGTTAATAAACCGCCTGAACATTAGTTGATTGTTTCTTTTGTGCGATAATTCTCAGAGTGATTTTGGTCGTAGCATTTGCACGGAATTATAATTTGATGTTACGGAGAGTATTTCTAAGAAATTGAAAGTCGATCCGACTTGATATGACGCCATATGGGGAAGCCAAAGTTGAAATTACGTGCCTGCGTGAGTATAAATGTGCGAAATTGTAGATCTATAAGATGGACGATGACCCCTCCCCAATTTTTCTTTTTCACGTTCTGAAAGCTGATAATTGGTATATCATAGCTTATATCTTTACAAGTGTTACAAAATAACTTAACGTTATAAAAATTCTGCATGAAGTCAAGATTTTGTAATGACGTCATTAGATTTGAAATTCATTCGAACATTTTTCGCTTATCATTGGAACAACTTATAGCCCATTTTCAATATGTTGCAGCTTATTAAATTCTCTTTCGAATCTTTTTCTTTAGTTATTCTAGTAAATGACGTCACTTTATGGTGAACCCCCCCCCCAAAAAAAAAGAAAAAAAACAAACAAACAAACAAACAAAACGTATACGACACTATTCATTGAGCAGTGAACAGGCTAATTCATCCCTACTCAGATTTTTCCGAGAGTTCAATATTTACAGCTGGCACTTTCGGCTGTCATTTCGTGATTATTCTTTGCTTTTCGCAAGATGAATTCATTTCTCAGACTATGGTCGAATTTCAAACTCGGGCTCCATTTAACATTGAAATGTTGTGCAGTACTAATTGCATGTGACAGGAACTTTAAGCTAGTCTCAAGATGCCAAGTTCGAAAATCGGTTCTCTTATTAACACACCAAAATTTAAACGGATCACCTTATTCGCATTTTTTTTTTACAAAATGTGTAAGTCTAGTTCATTCTTATTAAACGTTTTTGTTTTCATTTTGTTCTCACTCAATTTTGTCTGTACATGCTGCGTTACATTCACAACATGTTTTTCTTTTGAAGATGATGGCTTCCCCTTTAAAATATTTTGTTTTCTGTTGCTAACAAGAACTAAATAGAACATACAATTTTACGTGTAATTTTCATATTAAAAGGCAACGACTGCACACACTTAAACAAGAAAAAAAAAAGAACATCTTATAGTATAGGACGAATATTGTTGGCAAACTTCCTCTTCACCCTTTAATAGCAAATACGCCTAATAAATGACTGACTGATGCCAACTCCTCATAGTGCCACTGGAACTTACCAAACAGGTAGTATTCTTCAAAATCTGATTCCTTGAGGTCAAGAAACTTCTGGACGCGTTTTAGTGCGACCCATGATTCTATGATTTCATTTAGCTGTGTCGGGATGTCGAGGGATTCAGTCAGAAACTTGAATAGCGGCAAACACGTGAACACCTGCGCAGGAGGGGGTGTAAATCAAAACCGTCATGTATGGAATACTTCTGGCTCTAACCACTTAGGAAAGAGCGATATGGGGGTCAGTGTGCAATTCGACATAGTCTCCTCTGTGTGCATGCTCCTTTACAAATTTTGACATTCTTCTCCCTGGCTACCTACATTGCACTTTGCATCCACATGTAATCACTTAGCATTACAGTTTCTTGTAACTGGACTCAAGTTTGATTAAAATTTTAACTATGAATGCATCATAAAGGCAAACAAATTGAATAGAGGTTGGAATGTTAAATGTGCCATTATCTGAAGAATTACATTTAGGAACATGGATTACGAAATAGGTCAATAATTAATTCTTACCGTAAAAAACAATTGCACTGATAGCTGATATATATATATATATATATATATATATTTATATATATATATTTCTAAATACAAGTGTTCTTTGAAAAGAAATGACACTTGATAAATAAAGGTGAAAAGTGAAGTGAAATTGAAACTGCTTCTTCATGATTTGAAGTACATTACGAGCTCTTGTGGTAACAGGTATATTGTAAATCAATTTGGTAATATCACCTTGGTACACTACACTTTAATGAACTAAAAATTAAGCAAATGTGGCTACGTAAAAAAAAAATAATAATAAAAATTTTGAAGCAAGTCTATAAAAATCAAAAAAACATATTCTCAGCTTTGTTTCCTAGTGTGAATTTTAGTGAATGGAACGGTTCCCAGAATAATAACTACTGATTTGGCAACGTGGTTTCTACGTGAAAATATTCTTACATTACTTTCAATCTTGAGAAAAATTATCATGACCAACATAACTCACCTTTGTAGCGGTGAGTTCATTGCCAAGGAGAGTGTACATGGAGAAGGTGAGGAAGGGGAGGAGGATGGGAATAGTGCCCCACATAAAGCCTAAGATGGCCTGCAGGTATTTCACTGTCTGAAGGCTGCGCAACTCCTTGGACCGCCGATTCCCCACCTGGGCCTTGAAGTGGGCCTCCCAGGTATAGAACTTGATGTTCCGGATACATTTAAGGATCTCTGCCATTACCTACAGGAGCCAGGCGGGGAAAAAAAAGAAAAAAAAAAAACAGTTGTAATAACTTTTGTAGCGCGGAACATCACCGCACTCTGTGATTAAAGGAGATGCCATTCTAATAATCAAATTTGATGCAGGAAGGTGGTCTCCATTTTAATCGATCAAGGTTTCCGTTCTTCTTTGTCACAACTGCAATGTTTTGTAAAAACAAATATGAAGAACTTTGACTTTTTCTTGCATTTTTTGCACTTTTCATGGTTAAGCAACTGGCGTTTTGTGCAATTTCGAAGCAACTATGGATGTGAGGTATTATTTCTCTTTCGGGGAAGCACTGCTGTCCATCCTCTCCCAAGTATGGCATTCAGACGACTGCATCAGAAATAATCCTGCCTCTCCTTTATATTGTTGGTTGAGATCCATATGAGGAGTTTGTTTCCAAAAACCGATAAGTCCATTTTTAAAGATTTTGAAGTACAGTCTCTGTTATAAAGTACAAAATAAAACCTGTTAAATGATATATTGGTCACTACATATAAAGGTATATTTTTGAAGTTATGGTCAAAAGAAGCAAACATTTTCTTATTATTCTCCTTATTTTTCTTGACCTTTAATCGCAAATATCTCCATTTGGCAAATATGGACTTATCGGTTTTTGCGAACAAACCCTTCATTTGCTAACGTATCTTTCATTTGCTGCCAGCCCAGAAACCAAATATGTGAGCAATCAGTACTGGTCAGAGTAACTAGTGTAGAGCCCAATAACTATATATATGTATATATATATAATATATATATATATATATATATATATATATATATGAAATGAAATGAAATGAGATTTATTTACCAAACAAACAAACAAACATCGTCAACAAAGTCACAACAATTAATAGTTATAGTTTGGCAAAAAAGAACTGGCAATAGCGTGCAGGCTAGTCGAGGCCAGTCCTTTCAATGATATAGATTATAATATAACGTATTTACAATATTTACAGAAGAATTGTTATATGTACATAATTATTTACATGTTTTCATAGGGGATCATTGTTATATTGATAACAGATATTTTCGCAATGATATCCGAAAAGCATTACGGGTGTTTATCTTTTTGACATAATGAGGAAATCCTCTCCAAATTTTACTGCCTGCATATGATAAGGCGTGTTTACCTGTTTCAGATCTGATTCTTATTGATTTATAATTCATATTATTTTTAAACCTTGTATCATGCTTATGGTCAATTTCAAAACAATAATCAGAGATATCATGCGGTAAAGTATGATGGATTAGGTCAAACATTACAGTTCCAATTACAAATTGGTATAGTCTGTAAACATCTAGCATTTGTAAACGATGAAATAAAGGGCCAGTATGCTCCCTAGGTCCTTTGAAACAGATTGCACGCACTTATTTCTTTTGTAACAAAAATATAGATTGAAGATATGAGTGGTATGTACATCCCCAAACTTCTAGTCCATAAGACATACGCGGAAGGATAAGAGTGTTGTATAATAATTGTAAGATTTGTCTAGGCACAAGTTGTCTAATTCTAAATATGATTCCAATTGTTTTCCTCATTGAGGAAGAGACACACTCAATATGTTTTCGCCACGATAAGTTTTCGTCTATATTAACTCCCAGAAAGAAAGTCGAATGTACCTGCTCTATAATGTCTGTGCGTACCATAATATTTCCATTTATCTCCACATGTCTACGTTTACTTTTAAAAACTATATACTTTGTTTTGGACGTGTTGATTGTTAATTTGTTAGCATTACACCATTTCATAACGTCTAAGAAATTATGTTCAACTTCCTTTAAGTCAATATTCTTAGTTCCAGATGAAAAAGAATGAAATAAACTCGAATCATCCGCAAATAATCGAAAACTGAAGTAATCTGTGGATTGTGGCAAATCGTTGATATAAATTAAGAACAGAGTGGGTCCCAATACAGATCCTTGTGGTACACCACATGTAATCGGTAGTTGTGCAGACTTTTCATTTCCATAACATACAAACTGAAATCGATTTGATAAATAGCTGCGCATCCACTCTAACGGTAACCCACGTATACCATAGTGTTGTACTTTATATAGCAAAATGTCATGATTTATCGTATCGAAAGCTTTTGCAAAGTCTAAAAATAATCCAACGGTAATCTTGCCCTCGTCCGTTTGTTTGGTTAATTCATCACTTAGATTGATCAGCGATAGTTTTGTACTGTGTCCTTGTCTAAAACCGTACTGGTGTTTGTATAATATTTTATTTTCCTCAAGAAATTTCATCAGACGACTGTTTACCAGTTTTTCGATTATCTTACTAATTATTGGAAGGACCGAGATAGGCCGATAGTTTGAAGGCGCATCTTTAGCTCCCTTTTTATAAACAGGTAGTACCTTAGCAATCTTAAGCGCATCAGCAAATACGCCAGATGATATTGATAAATTTATGATATATGCTAAAGGATGAGCTATGTACCGAGCAGCATCAAGTACAACTCTTACTGGGATGTCATCATATCCACATCCCTTATTTGCGTTCAAAGAGAGAATAATACGATATACTTCAATCACCGTCACAGGTAACATGAAAAATGATTTATCAACTCCTCCTTTCATGAAGGTGTAATCATCGTTTTCACTAATTTCTATTTTCTTAGCTAAATTTTCCCCGATTTCAGCAAAAAAAATGATTGAACCTTTCACTTATTTCTCGAGGTGTTTTGCATTCCCTTCTAACACCATTCTCAGAAGCCTGAAGTTTCTCTACAATCAATTTATCTGCTTTATCTTTCTTTTTGTTTAATATTTCATTAATGTGGTTCCACGTTTTCCGTATATCCTTCTTATCTCTATCAAAAAGTTCATAATAATGCATCGACTTTGCTTTCCGTAAAACCTTTGTTAAGGTATTTCTATAGCGTTTGTATTTCACGATTAAATCAATATTGTGTTTAGACGCAAGTACCTGTTTATACAATTTATACTTTTTTGAAATTGATTTTGCTATTGCAGGTGTAATCCATGGCTTCTTCACACGATGTTTTCTTATTTTTGGTGTTTTAAGGGGAATAATATGTTTGTCACAAAGACTCGATAAGATCAAAAGAAATGAATCGTACGCATCATTTACATCGGTACAGTCATAAACATTTTCCCATGAAATACAATCTAAGTCATTCCCTAATGCTACTGGAGAATAGGTTGCATAGTTGCGGAACCTTTTTTCGGAGGCATGAGGTTTCAATCTTGCTTTTTGGAAATAACACTCAAATAAAGCAAAAACAGGTAAGTGATCTGACATATCAGCTAATATGGTTCCAGCTGAAATTTGACACGAACTGATATTTGAATAAATATGGTCAATCAAAGAGCTACTATGTCTAGTTATTCGTGTAGGTGTTTTAACAAGTTGCTGCAAACCATAGCATTCCATCATTGATATATACTCACTAGTTTTGTCATCTTCCGAAAGTAAATTGATGTTGAAATCACCAAGAATAATGCACTCGTTTCTATCTAAACTCATTTGATGCAATACATCGTTTAAACTGTTACAGAAATCATCAATTTTTCCACCTGGTTTTCTGTATACAGTACCAACAATAATATGCGTGTTACCATGTTCTACTTTCATCCAGAGCGATTCCGTATTCGGTATAGCGATATCACGCATGCGCGTGTAACGCAACTCGGAGTGTAAGTACATTGCTACACCACCTCCTCTACCATCATTTCGGCTTTGGTATTCAAAGTTATAATCAAACAATTTATACAGATTCGGGTTATCGACATGCCATATTTCTGAAATTCCAATGATCTTGAATTTAGATTGTAGCGCTTTTTCAAACAACAATTGTAATTCGTCGAAGTTTGCACTAATAGATCGAATATTAATATGTGATACGCTGAGTGTGGAATTCGTTTCACATGGAAATGTAAGTAGATCATTCGGGCTTAGATTGAAATGATTTACCGACAATGAATTATCAACTAAATCGTTCTGAAAGCGTCGTGTATTCATCTTTGAATATTTACACTATATACATAACATAATATCATCATGATATTAAACAATGTAAAGCCACAAGTACACTAGATATCTATACAATCTACTTAATCTTCTGAAGATCCTCCTCACAGCAAATGACAATCGCCGGAGAGTCAGAGTTTTTCCTTACAAGGATTCTGGCATTCGATGTCCAGAGGTACCTGTAATCGGCCTTCTTTCTCTCCACGTTGGCCTTTGCAAGTAGCTGCCTGGTGGCTGGCAGGAGATTCTCGTTTATGAAGACCCTCTGATTCTTGGTTTTGCCCCGCAGGTTCTTTCTTCCGTTATACACAGCATCCCGGGCACGTCGTGATTTAATGTCGTGAATCGTACTATTATGGGCCTTGGAGGTCCGCCTTTCTCTTTTTTCGGCCCGAGACGGTGTGTCACGTCCACGTCCTGCTCGGCCAAGTTGGGATCAGCGTGCTTCGCAACTTCTACAACGATCTTTTTAACGTTTTCCCCCTCTGTCTCGGGAATGCCGACAAATTCTAGGTTGACCCGTCTGTGGTACTGATCTAGGTCGGTCACTCGGTTCTCCAGCTGAGTCACGCTCTCCTTCAGCAAACTATTCTGGGCCTGAAGCTCCTTGTTCTGCTTCTCCAGCTTTTCCGTCTTCACTTTCATCTCTTCGAACTTTTCATTGAGAAAGGACAAGGACCGTACGATGGTTTCTTGTCCGTCGCTCATTTCACGAACAGTCGCTTGAAGAACAAAGAGTTTGGTTCCAATATCTGATTGAAGGTTTGACATCTGCTCTCGGAGTTGAATGAAGGCTTCGACTGGGCTTCCATCTACCCCGTCATGTCTGTTGATATTGGAAGTTGATGCTGTAGATAAACTCCCGTCCCCGTCACTCTCAGCTTTTGCAACAAGGGTTGTATCTGCCCCCTTCTCACCTCCCTCCACTGCTGATTTTCTCTTCTTCCTTGGCATTGTGACGTCACAAAGCAACGTAACTGTAGCGCTTCGCGTAGATGGCGTAAGTGCGTCGTTTGCACTTGCTGAACTGCGTGAAAAATGTGCGTGGAAACACTCACGCACACAAGCGATGATGCAAGCGCGAGTTTCCAAGAGACAGGCGCTGTTGAGATAACAATAAGATGCGTAGATGATCCCTTGCTAGGATAATGATGATGAAGCTCGAAGAAGTTTATATGATGAAAATGTATCCAGAAACGACGAAAAACCGACGAAAATTTCAAAATGGTGATATGATGTAAAAAAGATATTATCACAGACAGGTCCACCTATGTGCAAGCGTTCAGCCAATATGAAAATTTTCCAGTAGAAAGGTGAATAGACGGATATAGGGAGCCAAACTCAAGAGCAACAAACACGCACGTCCTCCCCCACCAAGAGTCATATATGGAAGAAAGAGTCTCAAGTACGCCATGGATCCAACGATTACACAAAAATTTTATTACAAAATTTTCGGTCTGCCTCAGACCTTCGTCAGTGCAAAGACAATGATGGACAATGATAAACATGAATCATAACAACAATGCTATGCGCGTCATGCGCGTAGTGCGTTGCCCTGGAGCTGCGTTGTCAAGGAGAGCGCTGATACGTATAGGGGTATGGTAGAAAGTGAAATCTCAATGAATACTGAACTCAGACTCAACAAAAGTTTCAAGTGCTTGTTTGAATCATACTATGCTATATATACTCTTTATAACAATACATAGCTTTATATACGTCCTTGTAATAATAGACTTTAGCGATTCTATTTTTTTCGTAGATAAACTTCGAAGAAAAGACGCATATAAAGCATTGATTACAAATGGAGAAGAAATTAAAAGGAATGAGCCAATAATACAACTAGTTATTAGAGCATCATATTCTCACCATTGCAGTAAACAGATGCTTCGATATTTGGTTATGATTATTATGAGCTTATTTTTTCATGTTTTTCTCCATTTGTAATTGATGCTTGATTGATGCTTGATAGGCGTCTTTACATGCTTTTTTGGAGTCACAAAAGTCAAATATTACATGGATGTATACATAAGGTAATGTATTTATATATAGTATATATAGCATACATTGGCATGCATATAATATACGCATACGCTCGGAACTGTTGAGTTTGAGTTTAGTCTTCATTGAGATTTCAATTGAGTTAATGTTGAGATTTCATTATATTTTGTACTGAACACTATTTTTTTGATATGATGTCTTGATTATCCGTATAATATATATATATATATATATATATATATATATATATATATATACAATTTTTATTTTTACAGTAAACAGATGTATTATTGGCTCATTCCTTTTAATTTCTTCTCCATTTGTAATCAATGCTTTATATGCGCCTTTTCTTCGAAGTTTATCTACGAAAAAAATAGAATCGCTAAAGTCTATTATTACAAGGACGTATATAAAGCTATGTATTTTTATAAAGAGTATATATAGCATAGTATGATTCAAACAAGCACTTGAAACTTTTGTTGAGTCTGAGTTCAGTATTCATTGAGATTTCACTTTCTACCATACCCCTATACGTATCAGCGCTCTCCTTGACAACGCAGCTCCAGGGCAACGCACTACGCGCATGACGCGCATAGCATTGTTGTTATGATTCATGTTTATCATTGTCCATCATTGTCTTTGCACTGACGAAGGTCTGAGGCAGACCGAAAATTTTGTAATAAAATTTTTGTGTAATCGTTGGATCCATGGCGTACTTGAGACTCTTTCTTCTAATAATTACAACATTCGAAGTCCAACACGTGGAAAATTCCAAGATATATATATATATTAATATCAGCAATAAATAGTTTCTGCTCGGAGTCCTAAGAAAGTATAGATTCACAACAGTAGGTCAATATAAACTCCGTTGGAGACGTAATTTTGACGAATTTTCGCCCATAGGGCTTTGTCAAGTCAATACATTTGACACTTTATTTTGAAGCAGATCAAAATAAAAGATGCGTCGTCACTGTGATGGTAGCGCGTCCATAACAAGATGCGCACATACACAAATAGCGCAAAGGGCGCACATAGACAAATAGCGCACAAGGTAGGACGTCACTAACAGCGTGTTTCTACAGAACCCCAAATTCCGGGTCTATCGGATTGTATCCGATAGAGGGGGCTGTAGAAACACACCAGTAACGGTTTCTTTCCGATGCAGATTCCGATACCGATTCCGCTTAACTTAACCGTCTAATGAGGTAGTTCTTTCCGGGGCAGTTTCCAGTGTCAGCGCTGTAGAAACACGCCAGGTTCAATAATCCGATACTGACCCGGAAGACAATCACCAGTTTGACATACATGTGTACGGTAATGTGGCCATGACTTTTATGTGCATGCATGTTGCAGCTATTTTCGTTGGATAATCCACTTTTACAGTAGTTGGGTGTCTCCAAAACGTCCGAGTATCAGGTTTTAACGTTACTAGTCAAAATTTGCCTCAGATTTGACAAACTTGTAAAGAAAATACTCTGAATTTTAACATAAGGAAAAGACACACGAACAGGGGCAGGGGTGTTATTTTTACACAGTTGAGCTGTAATTTTAAAACCAAGGCAACTAACAAAACACTAGATCTAGTATTAATACTAGTAACCGTTCTCATATAGTTAGGTCTAATACTTTTTAACGTTAGATTCGAGCTACTAGAACCTATAGTTCTACGAGTACGACTAACTTGTTACATTCTAACTGACAATACTTATACTAACTAGACTTGGAATTTGTCAACACTGACAAATTAGGTGATCCGATCTGTTCGTAAATCAACGATTTGAGTCTCCTGATCCCAATAGGCATGACCATACCGGTTTCATCTGTGTTTAGTGGACATTGGCCGTGTGATGTTTGGATTCTCATTTAGAAAAGGGAGTCAGACCTGCCATCTATGGTACACAATTCCGTATACACTAACGAAGATACAGAATGAAGTATATTTGACCTTTGACCCCAATTTGCACAGACAAGATGGCATCTGAGCAAAAAATTGTTATTTTGTGAAATGATCTTTGTAACATGCTCTTTACGTGTGCAAAATATGGGAAAGATAGGACATGTATTCACCAAGATACAGGTTGAAACATTTATGACCTTTGACCCTAATTTACATACCCAAGATGGTGTCTGATCAAGTAGTTGTTATTTTATGAAATAATGTACGTGACATGAACTAAACATATGCAAAATATGGGCGTGATAGGGGCTGTTTTTCTTGAGTTATTGCAAAGAAAGTTGTAGAAAGAAAGAAATATCTCAATACATCGAAGATAAGTTTGATTTCAACCAAGTTTTTTGACGTGATCTCGGCGTCGTATGAAAAAATGCAGGGCATAGTCACGATAGCCCAAAGTCTGAGCTACAACATATTAAAATCTGGGAGAAATTCACAGGAGAGTAAGTGAGCTAGTGTTCGATAAAGACCGTCATGTCAATTTTCATTTCCAGAAAAATTCCCTCCCATAGAGATAACACGTAAACTGGTTAAATTTGACAAGGTTACATTATATCTATTTTCACGAGGTGAAGACATCATCCGATTAAAACTTTGATTAACAAAACTTAAAGAGTATTACATTGGCTACAACATACTAAAATCTGGAAGAAATTCACCGAAGGGTAATTGAGCTAGTCGTCGATAAAGACAATCATGTCAATTTTCACATCTAGAAAAATTCCCTCCCATAGAGATAACACGTCATAATGAAGATAAAGAAAGAAGTACATATGACCTTTGACCCTACTTTGCACAGACAAGATGGCGTCTGAGCAAAAAGTGGTTATTTTGTGAAATGATTCTTGTAACATGGTCTTTACGTATGCAAAATATGGGAAAGATAAGACATGTATTCACCAAGATACAGGATGAAACATTTTTGACCTTTGACCCTAATTTACATACCCAAGAAGGTGCCCGATCAAGTAGTTGTTATTTTATGAAATAATGTACGTGACATAAACTAAACATGTGCAAAATATTGGGCTGATAGAGCTTGTTTTTCTTAAGTTATTGCAAAGAAAGTTGCAGAAAGAAAGGAATATGAAAATACATGGAATATAAGCTTTAATTTCAACCAAGTTTTTGGGCATGATGCCGACTCCGTATGAAAAAACGAAGGGCACACTTACGATAGCCCAAAGTCTCAGCTACAACATACTAAAATATGGGAGAAATTCACCGAAGCATAAGTGAGCTAGTGCTCGATAAAGATAGTCATGTCAGTTTTCATTTCCAGAAAAACTGCACTCCCATAGAGATAACACGTAAACTGGTCAAATTTAACAATGTTACTTTTAATCCCTTTTTACGAGGTGATGCCGTCATCCAATCAAATTGTTGCTATTATATATCTGAAAGACCATTTAATAAGCTACAACATATTGAAATTCGGACGAAAATCAACTAAAGAATAAGTGAGATATGCTTGAATGAACTTGAAATTTGATGACGTCATTTTGAAAATTTACTTTTTTAACTTTATTAAGAAATTTGATATATTTTAATCATTTTTCCAGCATTGCCAACCCATCAAATGACATGTACACTTCATCAGCTTTCAGAATGTGTAAAGAAAATGGGGGGTCACCGTCCATCCTGACGAGTAAAATCGGATTTAAAATTGGCAGTTTTTTGGCATTGTTGCACTGTATATCGCCATTGACGCGCGCGCGGAATTTCAACTTTGACGGACCCGTATGACGTCATTTTGAGTGGGATTGACTTGAAACTTGGTAGAAATATTCCTTGACATTTCAGACATCCGATCAAAGTGAAAAAACGGGAAATTTTCATTGCATATGAGCTGTGCGTGCGTATATGTGCGCGCGCGTACGCGTCCGTCCGATTTTTTCAATTTTTCAAAAAATGCTCCAAATGGTCTGAAACGTGTGCAAAAAAAATTTCAGCTCGATTTGAGCATACAAATATTTCAACGCGCGCGTACGCGCACGTTTTAAGAGAAAATATGAATTTTGATAATATGAGTAGAATGTGCATAACTTGAAATATATGTGACGTAAATTTCATTGAAAAATTGCATTACATTAATGAGATATGAATGGAAATGTGTTTTCATATAATGACGTCATAGTGACGTCACGGTCGACTGATCACTATGATTTTATTTGACCCGTCGTCTTTGGGACATGATACATAGATGGTATAATTTTGACAATGATAGAAAGAACACTTTCCGAGCTAATCGATACACAAAGTTTGTCCAGAAATAAAGAAAGAAGAAGAAGAAGAACCAACAAAGAATCCGTACAGATACAGAAGGTGATCCGAGAGGATACTCGGATCAACTAACTAGCGCTAACAATACGTGTGAGATGCACATAGAATCTAGAAGCTAGTAGGGGTCTATTAAAACTGTTAGATATTCTCTAGGGTATAGGCCTAACTATTAATACTTTTTAGTTCGGAAAAGACAAACTCTAACGAGTCTAAAGTCTAGCATTAGCAAACTAGTGTTAGGGTTTGTTTTACGAACTTTTTGTCGTTATTCTAAAGGTTCGTTACTAGGGTCTAGTTTGTTAATCCGACAAAGAATCAAATAGAAATATGGATCTTGGTAGGGCCTATAAAAATACGACGTTTCGTTAGTCCGAAAATGAAAGGAAATTCAAACATTCATTTACTGAGTATCGAAACATAATTGAAGCACATTTTGTCAATCCCAAAGTGGAAAAAGTGAGTCCACTTGCGGTTAACGTTAGAATATGTCTAGACCTAGTTAACGTTAGATTTTAGAGGCAAGGTGCCTACCTATTAAACAAACTTTACCGTACGTTAGAATTAACGCTATCTAACGTTAACCGTTAAATGTTTTGTTAGGCATCCTAACAACAGCTGCTTCTGTTCTAAAATCTAACGTTGACTTGGAATATAACTAACAGTTCTTTAATGTGCCATAAACCCGAGTTTCTACCCGAATTAAATCCCACCTGCCCGAAGAAAGAGGTCTAACACAGTTAACACAAACAGTCAACGTTAGCCCTCACGTTTAATAGGCCTTTGTTCTAACGTTACTTTACTTATAAATCCAATGACACACAGTCGATCCTTTTAGTTGTAACGTTAGGCCGTTTGTGTTTAAGACTCTGACAGTTAGACTATACTGAACGTTTTAACTTGTTAAGTTAGAGTGGTTCTCTAGGTCTAGGGCCTAGTTTAAAGGGGCCCTGATATTCAAATGCACGTTGATTTGTGTCGATTTAAAATAGGGCCTACCCTCAAGTTCTCAATACCACTTTTGTGGTGAAACGGATATCTAACAACACGATTAACGTTAGAAACATTCTATTTATTTTTAACGACTTTTTCTTTTTATTGTCCAGATTAACGTTAGACTCTACTTGGGAACGCCCACAAAAAAAAAAAAAGAAACCACCTTCCAAACTAACACGTTACAAGTTCTAACGTTAGATCTACCATCTACTTTAAGACATCAATATTATTCCTCATCTGTTACCAGTCATTGGTAAAGACAGTATGTAATGCAGTAACGTTAAGTGCTAGTACTGAAAATACTGAAATACTGATTTCATACTGAAATATTTAACAAAACTAAAAAAAAAAAAAAAAACACCTTCCAAACTAGTTCTAGATTGACTTTAAGACATTTCTAATCAATATAATCAAAATAGAGCCTATAATATGGAATGTTTCTTAGAACCACCCTATTCCCAAAAGTGATGTTTTCAAATAAAATTGGATTTCAGGGCCCCTTTAAGAACGTTAGTAACCGGTAAAAGTAGGCCTATAGGAACCCTATTCATAGTAACGTTAGAATCTAACGTTTATAGGCCTATGCCCTATAAATGACAAGTAGCCAATAGAAATGTGGAAATCACTAACATGAATAGTCTAATATTAGAGCTAACTTGTTACTGTAGCCGGACAATAGTATCCAGTCGCTGCGCAGTAGGCCCAACGACTCTTTACGCCTAAAACGTGTAGAACATCTAACTGCTAGGCCCTAATCTAATCATTTTTTTTTTTATCTTAACTTGTTAGAGTTAAATGTTAGACTTGAAATATGTGGTTGGGCCTAGCCCAACAGTTGAGTAGGAGGTTCTACTTCTACTCTAGAAACTAGTTAGAATTGATGATAGAATTTACAGAACTCAGTCAGACGCGACAGAAGCTGTGTCTCTGTGAACTGCTGACAGTGCTGTTGTCTCGTCACATGTGATAATCCAGTTATAAAAATCCAACCTTAAGATCCGTGAAAAAACAAAACTAGTTTCTAATCCATATAAACGTTGGAGCTAACGTTAGAGTAGGAGCCCTAACGTTAAGTTAGATGAAAACAAATTCGTCCAGCAGCCGGTCGTAACTTGTACCCACACTAGGCCGGGCCGGCCGGCCCAGGGCTAGGCTAGCTAGGCAGGCCCTGTAGCTGTGCTCAGTTTCGTTCAATCGGTGATCGCATCCGCATCATCGGTTGTTGATGCTTATTGACCTTGACTCAGGGCCACAATGCACCAGCCAACTTTCCAGACATCCGGTCACACCTGCATTCAGGTGGAGAATCGGATTCAATCCGATTATGCGCTTTCTGTAGAAACAACCCGGTTCCGCGTTAGCGCACTGTTTGATTACGCGCTTGCAAATGCTAGGTCTATCGGATTCTCTGTAGAAACACGCTGAAAGAAAACTAGGAAGGTAAGGAAAATACAAGAAGCGTACAAAGTAGGACGTCACAAAGAACAAAGAGAAAGCACGTCACAAAGCAAGGAGGTAGAAAATTGCAGATGAGAGAGAGAGACTGGGAGGGAGAAGGAAACGAAGATAAAAAAAAGAAGGATTATTCCCTAACGGAGAAAGAACGGAAAGAAACATTCAGTCCATTGGGGTGAAGGCGATAGATTAGTTGCTCTTCTCGTAGTTTGCGGAGTTCGTCTGGGCCATTAGACTCCGCCGTCTCTGCAGTGATGATGAAGACTTCCAACAGAAATCGCATGAAATGGCCGGTTTCTTTGAGCGGCGTGGCTACCCTGAACAGGTTGTCAAGAAGGCGACATGAAAAGTGTCTAGCTTGAGCCTGCAAGAAGCCCTGGAACCGAGGAGACAACGTAACAGCGACAGAGTACCACTAGTGTTGACATATCACCCATCAACGCAAAAGCTCGTTTCTACCATTATGGACAACACACACATCTTACAGGAAGATTCATCCACCAAGGAAATCTTCAAAGAGCCTCCTCTCGTAGCATACAAGAAGGACCGGAGTCTACGGGATCTGTTGGTCCACACGGGGTTGAAGGTCCAGGCACAGTCAGAAGCAGATTTGGAATGCGGTACCCAACCCTGTGGAAGGAGAAGGTGCAACACATGTAGCCATGTGGATAGGGCAGCACACATCAAAGGTCCTAAATACACCTGGGTTGTTCGCGATCGGTTCACCTGTACCGTTGAGAATGTGGTCTACGCGATCACTTGTACAGCCTGCCACAAGATCTACATAGGTGAGACGAAACGGAGACTAGCAGACCGCGCAACCGAACACCTCCGATCAGTAAGGCTCAATACACCGGGACTTCCAGTGGCCCAGCACTTCAAACGGCCCGGGCACACCATTAACCACCTGAAGATCGGTGTAATGACGACCTGTCATAATGGCCCAGACGAACTCCGCAAACTACGAGAAGAGCAACTAATCTATCGCCTCGGCTGCCTTCACCCCAATGGACTGAATGTTTCTTTCCGTTCTTTCTTCGTTAGGGAATAATCCTTCTGTTTTTATCTTCGTTTCCTTCTCCCTCCCAGTCTCTCTCTCTCATCTGCAATTTTCTACCTCCTTGCTTTGTGACGTGCTTTCTCTTTGTTCTTTGTGACGTCCTACTTTGTACGCTTCTTGTATTTTCCTTACCTTCCTAGTTTTCTTTGTGACGTCCTACCTTGTGCGCTATTTGTCTATGTGCAATGACAATGACAATGACAATGACAATGACAATGACAATGGTTTTTTTATTTTCTCATGTCACCCAACGTCAGGGTATTGAAGAAAATCAAAAATAAACACCGTAACAGATAAAATCAGTTAATTAATACATTAATACATTGTAAATTACATATATATACAGAAAATTGCATATTTACAAAATATACAAAATATACAAAAAATAGCCCTTTGCGCTATTTGTGTATGTGCGCATCTTGTTATGGACGCGCTACCATCACAGTGACGACGCATCTTTTATTTTGATCTGCTTCAAAATAAAGTGTCAAATGTATTGACTTGACAAAGCCCTATGGGCGAAAATTCGTCAAATTTACGTCTCCAACGGAGTTTATATTGACCTACTGTTGTGAATCTATATATATATATATATATATATATATATATATATATATATCCTTTTCTAGCATAACGAAAGAGCCTTTGGCTAACCTCTTCAAGAAAAGAGCGGTATAACCAGTGACTTGTGCAGAAAGGGTGGGTTGGGTGGTGGCGCGTCGCGTTAATGGGAACTCCACCCTTCGTCCAAAGCCTCCCCCCCCCCCGGGTTTTGTCGAAAGGGTGCGTTGGGAGCGTTGGGTCGCGTCGCGTTGACTGGAACCCCACCCTTCGTCCAAAGCCCCCCGGTTTTGCCGAAAGAGTGCGTTGGTACTTTTTCTCATGTAATATTAAAAGACGAGTTTTGAATTTTAACCTTCAAACAACCATTTCAAAGAGGCTATCGTCCGGATCGGTTTACACTCTATTACCACTTAGACTACAGCCAGTTGGTATGATAGACTGTTTAATATCAGTTGGTCTAATAACCAGTTGGTCTAGTAATCATTTCGTCCAATTACTGTTTGGTCTAATTGTTAGTTGATTTAATTACTATTTGGTCTACAGTCAATTCGTCTAATAATTTCATATCATTTATTTTCAGTCCTCACGCGAACTCAGTGTGTGCGACTTTTTGTTCGTTTTGTGATGCACGGTCACATATACATAATATATATATGTGACCCTGCACCACAAAACAAACAAAAAGTCGCCAGACATTCAAGATTCAAGATTCAGGATTCAAGATAATTTGTGACCATGCACCTCAAAACGAACATTAAGTCGCACACACTGATTTTGCGTGAGGACAGAAAATAAGTGAAATGGGTCAACCTAGCCGAACTTGACTTTTTCATATTTTCTGAAAGAGCGGGTCTCCTTTTACATTATGCTAAAATGTGGTATCATAAAACGGGCAGAAAACTGTGTTTTTTTAGCAGTTTTTCTCGAACATTTTTGGTAGAATAGTGTGATTAGGTGTGTTTTTAGAATCCCTTTTTCATTTCTGAAAAACCTTGTCCACACTCTTCACTTTGAACTCTAATAACTTTTGAAAGGATAGCGCTACTGCTTTGAAAGTTGGCATTAATTTTGGAGAGAGTGTGTTAATGAGGCATGCTTAATTTCAGTTTAATCTGATAATTTCTTCATTGTTGTTACTCTGGTGGTTTACTTCCTGTTTTTTACCCCATTCATCGCACAGCCAGCACGGTTTGGTAAAGATTAAGCGCTTGAATAGACACTGTACTTAAGAGCCTCTTTTCTCAGTTCACACTTTTCCTGGGTTTGTGCTTTCTTTCCAATATTTAGCTAGGTTAGGAGAGTCCATTTGATTTGAGTTATACATCATTTTAAAGCTAAAAGTCTGCTCTTTCAGAATATGGTCTTCACTAAAAAATCATGTCCGGCGACTTTTTATTTGTTTTGAGGTGCAGGGTCACATTTATTGTCATGTATAAAATAATACATAAAATTTGTTTTCGGACATACATAAAGATAAAAGTGCATAAATGAAGAATATAAATAATGAAAATAACCTGAGTTTTGTACCATACATACATAAAATACATACATTTAATACAAACAATTTAAAATATTGCATTGAAATTACAATGAAGAGGGAAGAGAAAGGCTAGGAGGACAGGAGAAGAATAAGCGTATATAGAGCATGCATTTTTTTTTTTTCCTTCGCCCCATCGCCCCACCCAGGCACTTCCATATGCCGGAGCACTCCTCCAGTTGAGACTTTGACACATATTCTACACACCACCACTACCCCCCCCCCCCCCACTCTCACAGAGTACACTTTCACACACACACACACACACACACACACACCCACACACACACACGCACACGCACATACCCCACACCCGCGAGTTACACCCATATATACTTACACATACACAGACACATACACCAAAACTATCACCTGATCAACGTAAAAGAGCGCTCCAGTACACAAAAAGCCTGGGCAAGGATGGGAGACAGTAAATTATCTCAAAGGGAATTTGCTGCGCGACAAAGGCTATAAAAAGACAGAGACATTCGTACAACATACTAAAATATAGCAGGCAGTGTGACATATTACAAATGCTCAATAATGTTATCATATTTGTATTTTGTTTAAAAATTATCTTAATTCTTTTTCCTTCTTTCCTTTTCTGCATATGTTCCAGTAACAAATACAATATACAATATATAATAAATTAAAAATATTTCATTGCAAAATCTAAAACATTCAATTCAGTCATAGGTCATAGGATTGGCAAGACATGCGGCTAAAAAACTTCACAGGTCTACTGTTATCTCATCCACAATTACACTGCTGCTGTTTACAAATTTGTGTGCAATTACTTTGCAATGAGTCAAAAATATGTAGCAATTCAACATAACTAACGAACAATACAATTATCATCAAGTGCACACATACTGGACTTTCACACCACAAATACATTGCACAAGGGGTAGTTAAGCTCAACACGTACAGTGCATGTTGGTAGGTCAAAGCCCTGCTTGGGCTGAGTTATCTGGCACTTGTCTTAAGATACGACTCATGAATCATGAATCATGAATCATTAAAACAGTTCACATATTTTAAACATATAGCATGTACTGTAAAAAAAAAAAAAAAAAAAAAAAAAAAAAAAAAAAAAAACATAACCTCATCTATTAAATCTGCTTTTGAAAGCTTTACATGCTACGATCAGAAATGACCGTCTGAACCTCTCCGTCTTTACTTTTAGAAGTCTAATTCTACCTGATCTGTTTACAGTCACCTCATCATGAAACGGATGTGATTCATCTTTCATTACAATATCAAGTCTAGACAAAAGAGCAGATTGTACAATGTCCTCTAGATGTTACACAGGTATTCCTATAATTTTACTGGCTTGTGATACAACCCTTTCCAATTTGGACATATTTTTCTCTGTTAGACTACTGAATCATGCTACTGAAGAGAAGCACATAACAGACTGTATTACACTTTGATAGAACAGAACAAGTGTTTGACTCTTCACATTAAATGACCCGAGTTTTCTAAGGAAATACAATCGCTGGTTTCCTTTTGAATAAATTTTCTTAGTATTTGCATCCCACCTTAGTTTATCATCTATAATTGTTCCAAGGTGTTTGTACTCTGACACCTGTTCTATGGTATCTCCCCAATGGAAATCCGCTCATGATTGTCTTTACCAGTTTTACCAAACTAAAAAATCATCTCTTTAGTTTTCCTAGTGTTTAAAATCAGTGATGTTTGTTTACACAATTTCACAAACTTGTCAACACTTCTCCTATAAACTGTTTCTTCATTGTTACGTATCAATCCTACAATACACGTGTCATCTGCGTATTTCACAGTAAGACAAGATGGATTTACTCGGCTATCACTTGAAATTTTAGTTAAGAACATATTCTGAAAGAGCGGACTTTTAGCTTTAAAATGATGTATAACTCAAATCAAATGGACTCTCCTAACCTATCTTAATATTGTAAAGAAGGCACACACTCAGGAAAAGTATGAACTGAGAAAAGAGGCTCTGAAGTACAGTGTCTATGCAAGGGCTTAATCTTTACCAAGCCGTGCTGGCTGTGCAATGAATGTGACAATAAACAGGATGTAAACCACCGGAGTAACAATAACGAAGAGATTATCAGATTAAATTGAAAATTGATCATGCCTTATCAACACATTCTGCCCTTAATTGATGCCAACTTTCAAAGCAGTAGCGCCATCCTTTCAAAAGTTATAGGACTTGAAAGTGAAGAATGTGTACAAGGTTTTTAAGAAATGAAAACGGGACTCTAAAGACAGACCTAATCACACTATTCTGCCAAATAATGTTCCAGAAAAACGGCTAAAAAACACACTTTCCTGCCCGTTTTATGATCCAAAATTTTAGCATAGTGTAAAAGAAGACTTGCTCTTTCAGAAAATATGATAAAGTCAACATTGGCTCGGTTGACTCATTTCATCTATTTTCAGTCCTGACACAAAGTCAGTGTGTGCGACTTTTTGTTCGTTTTGTGGTGCACGGTCACATGTATCACTTTCCCGCAGTGACGTAAAAAAAAAGAAAAAAAAAGTAGTAGTCTTCCCATGCAGCAATGGCAGCACCAACACTTGTAACATTCAAAACTTTTCAACAGATTACTGTCACATGTCTTATGACGTCCTACCTTGACTGTACTGTCTAGTTGTTTGCTCTTGAGCTGATGTGCTTCTATCATCCTCGCGCTGACATACCTGGTGATGGGTATGAGTATCATCATCAATCCTGGGCCAATCAGAAATAGCACGCCCACCTTCAAAACAAATTCAAATACACATGTAATTTGAAGAAAATTGCGAGATAACTTCATAAGGAGGATAGATTAATATCATGGATACATTGTTCTCTAAACACATTCAATTGTTGTATTTACCTGTGACAGTTTTGATGACGGGCTGTCGTATTTTTCAAACGATGACTGGTCGGCGACTGATGTTTTGGTGCCAATAAACAATCACATAGGTGTACTATCCCAATGATATATCACCATCGTAAATGTGAGACAATTGGTATTCCCATCTCAATCCCGGTCCATGTTACCTCCAATGAACTCATCACTCTTCATTCCAAGGAGTTATTAGGTGTGTTGTAACTGTTATATTTCAGTTCAGTTCACTTCAGTTCAGTTATAATTTATTTTATATTTCCATTTTCTCAATGATGAAATTAAAAAATTATTGAAAATAAAACAAGAATGCAAAATATATACAATCATGTCTTCGGATTGAAGAAGAAGAAAAGAAAAAAAAAAACATTCTTGACACAAATGTACATGTTTATATCATATGAAGATGTCACAAATAAGTATCAGAAATATGATGGGGCCTACATAAAAGCTTCAACGCTTGTAAAACTGTAGGTTCCCAAATTCATAGGCATATAATTATACGGAGAACGGATATGTTTGTCTTTACCTACTAAAATTATATCAGTACAAAAATCGATAAAGAATAAAGTAATGAACCACATAGATATCGCACAAACCAGACTGTATACGGATCTCGCGGTGTTTGAAAAAGAATGCTATGTGTTAAAAGATGTATCGGTACCATTAAATAACTTGAATAACTTGTTGCTGCGGACAATGACAAAAGACTGGGAGTATAAAAAAAAAACAAAAAAACGTTGCTACACACTTGGAAGTGTGTATCCACTAAGTAATTACTGTTTTAATTTGCGTTTGAAGCTGAATAAAGACAAAGAAGAAGTAATATCTTGAGGGAGGTCATTCCAATATCTGGGTCCAGTAAATATAATAGTTTTCTTTGCAAAAATAGTGCGAGTACGGGGAAGGTGATAGGCGTCACTCTGGCGAGTGGGATAACAGTGGATAGAGCGATTCCTTTTAAACATGTGGATAAAAACAGAGGGTAATTCATTAGTTTTTAGTTTATACATGCAAATTCCGAGATTGTAATAAAATAGGTCAGGAATTTTCAGAATTCTATTTTGATGAAAAAAAAAAAAAAACAGTTGGCATGAGCAAAATATCCGGCGTGGTTTATGATTCTTATTGCACGCTTTTGAACACGGAGATGGGAATCTAATAATGAATGAATTGCATTTCCCCACACCACAATTCCATGATTAAAGTGTGGAAATATTAAAGAAGAATATATACTCTGCAAAATATAAACAGGAAAAAAATGTTTAAAGGGGAAGGCTAGTAACTGATCAGTGGGAATCAGTGGAAATGCTGGGAGATGATATAAATGTTCCAATCCTTATGGGATTCATTCAAGAGTCCATTGTATATCTATTGTTGTGTGAAAATGATTTGCTTCAGAACGGTCTCATATTCAAGTAATGTGCAGATTAATGCTCCGTCACTAACCAGGGACGCTAACCTGGAAGCATTAAACTGCACATTACTTGAATATGAGACCATTCTGAAGCAAATCATTTTCACACAACATTAGATACTTTGTATACAATGAACTCTTGAAAGAATCCCATAAGGATTGGAACAATCATCTCCCAGCATTTCCACTAATTCCCACTGATCAGTTACTTTCCATCCCCTTTAAGCTTATTCAAAACTCCAATATTTCTAGACAAAATTTTACGTACAAAATGAATGTCAGTTTTCCAGGATAATATTCTCGGTCAATCCAAAGCCCTAAAAACCTTGTGTTATTAACCTGCTTTAAACATAAATAATTTATTTTGATATCATTTGGGACAACAATCAAAGAATTATTGAATACCATATAATGAGTTTTTTCTATGTTCAAGGATAATTTGTTCGCATAAATCCAGAATTGCACAGACATGAGCTCAGTATTCATTATATCAATTAATGCATTAGGGTCTCGATGTGAAAAAAAAAAAAAAACAAAACAAAACAAAAAAAAAACAAGCTTGTGTCATTGGCAAAACAAATGAATGATAACATTTGCGATGATTTTGGAAGATCGTTTATGTATAAAATAAATAAAAGTGGGCCCAAGAGGGAGCCCTGCGGGACTCCACATGAAATAGGTTTTAATTGCGAATCATGGCCGTTAATATTAACACATTGCTTTCTTTCTGTTAAATAACTCTTAAACCATTCCAGGGGCGTCCCGCGGATTCTATAATGACACAATTTATAAAACAAAATTTCGTGATCTATCGTATCGAAAGCTTCAGAAAAATCAAGAAAAACTCCAATTGTACGTTCAAAACTATCTACAGCATGAGCTACCTTATCTATAACAGTAATTAAAAACATAAGTTGCGTTGTAGTGTTTTCTGAAACCAAACTGAGAATCCGACAAAATGTTATAATCTATGAGAAATGTTAATAATCGTGTGTAAACCACCCTTTCAAGAATTTTAGAGATTGAAGTCAACAAAGAAATTGGTCGGTAATTATTCACCAAATATTTCTTTCCCTTCTTAAAAATGGGGACGACTTTGGCAACTTTCATCTTATTGGGGACTTTGCCATTAAATAAAGATTCATTAAGAATATATGTACGAGGAGCAATGATTTCACTTAAAACATTCTTTAAAAGAAAATTTGTAATTCCATCATATCCTGAACTTTTTTTTATCATTCAAATTCTCGATGATATCTATAATTTCTTCTTCAGCAATAGGTTAAGAAAATATTGATTGAGCATTCCTATTACCTAAGTATGCATAAAATTCAGCTGATGATTTCGGGATTGTACTGGCAAAATGTGGACCAAGACTTGCAATATAATTATTGAAAGATTCCGCCATAATGACCGGGTCGTTAAACTGGCGGCCGTCCGCTGAAATATTATTTTGGAGGATTGGTATTATGTTTGTGTTTGAGCGCCTCATTTATCACCTTCCACGTACTCTTCACATCAGATTTATATTTAACAAACTGCCGCGAAAAAAAAATAATTTCGCTTGACTATACGTATTAAAGATGTCAATATGTTCCGATAACGAGTACATCTTAATTTATTTAAAGCGTATGGATCTTTACGATACTTGTAAAAAAGTTTATTCTTGCGGTTAATGGACCTGAGAAGATATTTTGTAACCCATGGTTGTCTTTGTACTTTTTTATATAATTAAAATGGTGAGGTCTTCGGAGAGGAACACAAAAATCATAATTAACAATTAAAATATTCATGAAATTTTCAAAGGCTAAATCAATGTCGCTTTGACTGTGTACCGTGGACCAATCCTCTGAACATAATTTCTCCCGAAGTTTATTAAGGTTGGATTCAGACATTAAACGAATACCCGTATTGTGGGTGTGAGAATTGTTAGCAGTCTTAAAATTGGACACTAGGGCGTAAATTGGGAAATGATCAGTGACGTCAGAAACTATTATGCCAGATGTGATGTCAGAAAATGAGTTATTTACATAAATATGGTCAATTAGAGTAGATACATTATCAGTTATTCGAGTCGGTTTTCGTGTGAGGGGAATAAATGATTTCGACAACATAAGGTTAAGAAAGTCTGCGCATATGGGATTATCACTGTAATCAAAGAGATTGAGATAAAAATCACCCTCGACAAAACATGTCTTATTATCAAAATAACTGTTCCAGATAAGGCCGCAAAATAACTCTAAAAATTCAGCAGGGTTTGAGCTTGGGGGTCGATAAATCTCCCAATTATAATATTAAGTTTGTTTAAAGTTTTGACCTCGATAAATACACTCTCAAAAGTATCTGACATCACGTTGTATTTTTCCAAGCAGACACAGTCTTAATTCTGTGACACATAAAATCCTCCTCCTCCTTTCTTTCATGTTCTATTATTTGCTATGAGTCTAAAACCGTCTATTGTAAGCATTATGTGACTATGCATCAGAAAACCAACACAACGTCGCACGCACTTATCTTATTTTATTTTTATTTTTCGTGAGGACTAAAAATATAGGTTGATGGGTCAACTTATCCAATCTTGAGTTTTTCGTAATTTCCAAAGGAACAAGTATTCTTCTACATCATGATGAAGTACTGGATCACAGAACGAACCGAATATTACATGCGACCCTGCACCACAAAACAAACAAAAAGTCGCCAGACATGAATTTTTAGTTAAGACCATATTCTGAAAGAGCAGACTTTAAGCTTTAAAATGATGTATAACTCAAATCAAATGGACTCTCCTAACCTATCTAAATATTGGAAAGAAAGCACAGACTCTGGAAAAG
Source organism: Diadema setosum (assembly GCA_033980235.1). Lineage (NCBI taxonomy): Eukaryota > Metazoa > Echinodermata > Echinoidea > Diadematoida > Diadematidae > Diadema > Diadema setosum. The sequence continues at coordinate 37,400,220 of CM067070.1, forward strand.
TGTGAACTGAGAAAATAGGCTTTGAATTACAGTGTCTTTTCAAGCGCTTAATCGTTACCAAACCGTGCTGGCTGTGCGATGAACGGGACAAAAAACAGGAAGTAAACCACCAGCGTAACAACAATGAAGGGATTATCAGATCAACTGAAATTAAGCATGCCTCATCAACACTTTCTGTCCATAATTAATGCCAACTTTCAGAGTAGTAGCACTATCCTTTCAAAAGTTATTAGAGTTGAAAGTGAAGAGTGTGTACAAGGTGTTTTTAGAAATGAAAAAGGGACTCTAAATACACACCTAATCACCCTATTCTACCAAAAATGTTCGAGATAAACTGCTAAGAAACACACTTTCCCGCCCGTTTTATGATACCACATTAGCATAATTTAAAAGAAGACCTGCTCTTTCGGAATATATGAAAAAAAAAATCAAGATCGGCTAGGTTGACCCATTTCACTTATTTTCAGTCCTCTCGCAAAATCAGTGTGAATCCTACAAGCTCTCTTTTTAGCCGTCCCCTCCATTTCCAGCAATATTGTTTATGCAATTGAGTATATGAATATAAGAACGACCCAAGTCCATGGAAGACCATTTCGAGTAAACTTAAAAAAAAAACAAAAAAACTTCATATCTTTTTTATTTGTCCAATAATATTCTATTTAACTGTGATGGGAAGGCAACATTGTATCTACAAATTAGAACATATATTATTATGACAATTTACATTTACATTAATTGTGGTGAGGCCATTTTGTGTCATGGACTTGGGTCGTTCTTTGATTCATATACATGGTATTCTGCTATAGAGATGAGAGAAGGACGAGAGAGGGCGCTATAATATGAATGTAAGAATGACCCAAGTCCTTCATTCTTACATTCATATAAGATTTAACTAATTTATTTCAGGCACTTCCGGGGGTAATTAGGACTTATCATTCAAACACAAGATGAGTCCATGCATAAGCTACAATTTCCCATGTCAAATTGAATTTGGCCAAAATTTGGACTTTGGTCGTTCTTATATTCAGGTCTTCATATGTATATGTATATATATATATATATGTATGTATATATATATATATATATATATATATATATATATATTTGTGTGTGTGTGTGTGTGTGTGACCCGCTACAAGAAAAGGATCCGAAAGTCGGGGAAGGACATTTTTCTAAAATTGCATGACATTATTCCCTTACTCTTCTACTTTGATTTCATATATAGCTCAACTCATAAAAGTACTCGGTTGCGGAGATATCGATGATTTTATTAGCGCATGTCAAGTGGCTGAGGAAATCAGAGTTTCGAGAAAAACTCCTACAAAGTTATCCTTCTATCGCTATCATGATCATGGGGAGGTGAGACAGTTTTCACCGCTTGACAGTAGAAGGTATGCTCCCAGGAACCTCCTCGATGTTCATTCAAGATTAGCGCCAGCAATCTGCGCACGACCAATCAGTAACCAGGATGCCACGCACTGACCAATAAGATAACTCCCTCGTTGCTAGGGGCGGAGTCTAGCTGTGGCGCTAAATCCAAATCTTCGGACACGTTTCTGTTACGTTGAAAGTCGGAAATCATGGCCCGGAAAAAGGCTGATTTCTTGCCTTTCCTTTGATCATTTAGCTTCAAAATTTCGGCAGATAGACAAAACATTAGAGTACAGAATTATGCAAAAAACAGATATCCAATTGTTTTGACCAATTTTGATGATGTGACTTCAAACTCAATTTTCTCGGCTCAGCCGTCAGCGACTTTAGGATCCTTTTGTTATAGCGGTTCACATATATACATATGTATATATATATATATATATATATATTTAGAATAATGTAATACGTGAGTTTCATGAAGTCCCCTTTTCATTTCTTACAAGCCTTTTACATTCTTTTCACTTTTAACTCTAATAACTTTTGAAAGGATAATGCTACTACTTTGAAAGTTGACAGTAATCATGGGCAGAACGTGCTTGTAAACAATGATTTATTTCAACTAGAAAATCCCTTCATTGCTACTGCTCCGATGTTGCATCCTGTTTTTGTCCCTTTCATAACACAGCTAGTAAGGCACAGTCCTTGGTAAAGATTGAGCGGTTGAATAGACCCTGTACGTCATAGCCTTTTGTCTCAGTTCACATTTTCTAGAAAATGTGTTTTCTTTCCAATATTAAAACAGGAGAGTCGATTAGAATTCGGTTATACATCGTTTTAAAGTCTTCTCTTTCAGAATCTAATATTGACTAAAAATCCATGCATGGCGACTTTTTGTTGGTTTTGTGTAGCAAGGCCCTATATTCATTTAATGTCGCGGACATACACTTGTCATTGAATTCCTGGGGAAAGCCACTTTCCCTACAAACTGCCTCAGTATTTGACAAAAGTTAACCTTACAAAAGCAACAATTTATCTGAAATATGCATGATATGGATTACATGGCAAGGAGACCGACACAAATAGTGTTGAATATCTAACAAATCTACTGAGGGACATTTTGCTTTGTTTTTACATTGATATATTCAAGCACTTGGCCTGAGTGTGATGCTGATCTGGAATTCAACGATTTTAGTAAACAAGATGGTAACCGTCATGTTGTCATAAAGTCGGTATGACGACGTTCGACAGTGCCCTCTGTGTAGAAGAACAGCAGCCACTGATAACGATAATTGTTAATTGATAACGATAATTGTGAACAATGTCTTCCCCTGCCGGACATAATTGGGTCCATTCAAAGTCGACTGGAATGTCTGGAATCCTTTCGACGTTCAGAACTGTATAATTGGGCAAATACCCTCCGATATAACTGGACACGATAACGTCAACTGCGCGGGACACGACTACACTGAAAAAAAAAAAAATGTTTAGTTTCTAAACACCTAACTAAACACTTTTTCTGCGAGAGTTTTAAAACACTGCGACGCGTTTTTTTTTTTTTTTTTTTTTTTTTTTTTTTTTTTTTTTTTTTTTTTATTGATCATGTTTAGGAGCTAAACATGCTGTGTTTTATAATTGCATCACACCCTAGGTGTTTATCACAGACACATGTTTATGTTTTAAACGGTTTTGATGTTTAAAAACTAAACATCTGCTCTGTGTATAGCCTAAACACCAAACGTTTACACCGTAATCACTCACAGTGTTGAAATACTAAACACCGCACAGTCACATAATCACCCACAATGTTTAAGATCTAAACGCTGAACCAAAAACATAAACATGACGCACTGTTTACGATGTAAACACTGCAACACGTTTACTCGCTGTGACAGATTAAAAACACTGCGACATGTTTATTTGCCATTTTAGTGTTTATTCTTAGAACACGTCTGATTTTTTAGATCGATCACAAATTTGCATACACTAAACATGTGACATGTTTACATAATACATGGCAATTTCTCAGTGTTTATATGAGACATGTTTACACATCAGACAGTGATGATGATCTACCTCTCACCCAGTTCATCAGGAAGGATAAGCCAACAGAATCCAATGAACAGAACAACTTACACCAGGGAGAGCAACTAGACAGTGATAACGACCTGTCTCTTGCTCAGTTTACTGAGAAGTGTAAGTTATCTTCAGCCTCATAGGTTATATTCATGTCCCAGTTTATAATGATTTTTATAATAATAATAATAATAATAATAATAATAATAATAATAACAATAATGATAATAATAATAATAATAATAATGACAATAATAATAATAATAATAATAATAAAAACGTGGGTTAAGAAGACCAATCATTGCCACCACCACGAGAATATCAGACTACCCTACTTCAGGAAGCAGGATGTGTTTGCTGACCTCTCCTCTCCCTGTTAAGTCCAAATTATGCTGCTTGACTTTTGGGAGTTCATGACTGAAATTTTAGCAAAGCATGACAGGGAGCAACCTTGTGGGAGGGTGTCTTCAGTTTTTTTTTTTTAAAGTGGAAAACATGATAATATTAGCACCTGCAGTGCCACACTGTTGCTATTGGAAACCCTTCAGTTCCATTTTAAGCCAAACGTAATGCTTGTATATGAATGTACAAAACTTCTTATGTTTGCTCAGTATCACTGTCTTGTCACTAAGACCCTAGCTAGGAATAATGCATAGAATAGCAGTATATTCTTCAGTGGCAGTTCCCTCAAGGCAAATTCATGTTAAAAGGAACATCAATTCTTTTAGGGCCCTTGTTTACTTTTAGATAGAGATAGCAAGTAGTTTCACATATAGATTGCAAGGCTTTCTGTCACAATTCTTAAAGCTGTTTTGAATTATGTAATTTGATTTATTTGTGCTGAAGAAAAGATTTTTCTTTTTCAAATCACAATATCTTTTCCCCTTGAAATTCTACAATTTCCCAACAGCAAGGGACGTGCAGATTGCCAACAATGACGTATCTGCGTTAGAGAACCAACTGTCTTCAAACCAGAAAATGCCATTTCCAGTATCACAAAACGAACTCTCTGAAACAAATTGTCAGCCTTGAACAACGACACTTCACCAACACTCCTGTGTAAATGATCATTCTTGTGTAGCTGAGCTTCCATCTGTGAGAGGTAATTAGAACAATTCTTGTACCTCCATTGTAAATGTGCTTTTTTTGTTGTTGTTGTATTGCCCATGTAGCGGAAGCGAGACAGAGGTGTCACTTTTCTGTCGTTGTCATTGTTGTCGTAGGCGTCGTCAGCGTCGTCAACAATTTGGTGTAATCTCTCTAACTTTTCGCGGCTTTGATCTATGACCGCCAAACCCTCACCACAGGTACATAACCTCAAAATGCCTGTCAGGTTCAAATATGGGTGCAGTCCTACAAGTTCAAAGGTCAAATATGACCGTGCATCACAAAACCAACAAAAAATCATACGCCCTGATCTTATGTGAGGACTCAGAAAAGGTGAAATGGGTAATCCTAGTCAATCTTGACTTTTTCATATTTTCTGAAATAACAGTTCTTCTGCATTATTCTGTAGTTTTGGTTCATAAAACAATTGGAAAATTGTGTTTTCAGCAGTTTTTCTTGAGCACTTTTTTGTAGAATGGTGAAATGGGTTTCTCTTACACACTCTTCATATTCAGCTCTAATAATTTTTTGAAAGGATGATGCTACCGCTTTGAAAGTTGGTATTGGTCATGATACATGTAGAATGTGTTAATACAGCACTCTTTATTTCAGTTTAATCTGATAATTCCTTCATCCGTCGTGCGTTGTGCGTCGTGCATAAACCTTGAGAACCCCTTGACCGATCTTCATCAAACTTGGCAGGTACCATCCCTAGGGGGATAGGATTTCAATTTGTTCGAGTGGGCACGATACCCCACTTGGGGGCCCCCAGAGGGGCCCAACCGCCCCACCCCAAAAAAGTAAGGAATCTCCTTTTCTAGAACCAGAAGTGATAGCGCTACGTTAATACTATGAATTAGTACATTGATGACTGTAGTTTCAAGTTTGTTCATGGCGGAATCAGGGGTACCCCCCTTGGGACCCAGGGGAGGGGGTGGGGAGGGGTCCTTATGGGGCCCCAATCGTACATTTTCATCTTTTTCTTGAAAATGCCATTATGAATCTTCACCCATGGAGTCCAAACCTCCTGAATCAATAAATATCAAATAATATTTTACTCTAGTTCTAAATAAAAGTGATAGGGCTTTATGTCTTTTTTTCCAAGCTGCATAATCCAACGTTCTATAAAGTACAGTGTACTCGGCAGGTATTTTCACCAGTGTGATTGAATATGTAAATGACACCATGCCCCCATTCTCAAAGCTACCCCCATTATAAGTTTCCAGTGTTCTCAGGTAAGAGTCTGCAAGAATGCATGGCAAGTGAACTTGCGATACTCAGGTGAGCGCGTGACCCCCGGGTCTCTTGTTGTTGTTGCTATGGAGTTTGGCGTCCTGTTTTCTTGTCCCATGCATGCACAGAATACAGGTTGGTAAGATTAAGCGCTTGAATAGATCCCATACCTCAGAGCCTCTTTTCTCAGTACACCCTTTTCGAGAGTGAGTGCTTTCTTTCCAATACTTAGGTAGGTAAGGAGAGTCCATTTAAATTGAGTTACCATACATCATTTTAAAGTTTAAAGTCTGCTCTTACAGGAACTGGTCTTAACTAAAAATTCATGTCTGACGACTTTGTGTTGGTTTTGTGATTCGGGGTCACAAATAGTCAATGAACTTGCATTTAAAAACGCTATAATCAAAAACTGTGATATGTTAGCAAGTCATTGCTGTTGCATAATGTTTTCAAGATATCTTGATGGAGTCAACAAGTAAAGTAGCCTTGAGAAATTCCAACAGGGATATTTATGCCACATTAATATAAAAACGCGGTTTGACTGTCATATAATTTTTAATTTTCATATTCAGACATTGAAAACCTGATTAATGGATGCCTTGAACAAACCTGTGAACACAAGGGCTGCAAGCTGGAGAAAACCAAGGAATGTACAAAGTGTGAGGCTGCTTTGTGTAATTTCCACTCTACCGGAGAAGACCCCTGCAGCAAGCATACACTGCAGTTGGTGAGAAAATATATCATCTGTTTTGTTGATCAGTTTATTCTTTCTAACCTTGAAAAGTCATTGATATCCTTTTTCCATCTACAAATCACTGGGAATAAGTTACCTTCTCAAAAGTGCTTAGCAATTTTAGTCACTGGGTAAATTCAGAACAAAATAGTACACAATCATCTGTACATAATATTGCTAGGCAGATGAAATTTTATACAGCAGTCATGTCCAAACCTAATTGCTATGTGATACCTGGAAAATTATGCCCTGAATCATGTACTACTTATTACTCCATGCTTTTTAATAATGATTATATCTTGAGAAATGCAGTAAGTGGAATGGAAGTACACTGTAACTTTAGAGGTTATTATTTTTATTGTAACGATGATTTCTTTGCTAAGTTATTTATCTTTCCTTACAAGAGAACCGCCTTGTGTTTGTCAATGTGCGTTGGTATGTGTTCATGTATGTCTATCTTTTTTAATCTTTTATTACCGCTTAGGGAAATTGTTGTTGTTGCTTTTGCTACTATATGTCTTTTTTTCTGTACAAGGGGACTGAATCCTACAAGCTCTCTTTTTAGCCGTCCCCTCCATTTCCAGCAATATTGTTTATGCAATTGAGTATATGAATATAAGAACGACCCAAGTCCATGGAAGATCATTTCGAGTAAACTAAAAAAAACTTCATATCTTTTTATTTGTCCAATAATATTCTATTTAACTGTGATGGGAAGGCAACATTGTATATACAAATTAGAACATATATTATTATGACAATTAACATTTGCATTAATTGTGGGGAGGCCATTTTGTGTGGTGGACTTGGGTCGTTCTTTGATTCATATGGACTTGGGTCGTTCTTTGATTCATATACATGATATTCTGCTATAGAGATGGGAGAAGGATGAGAGAGGGCGCTATTATATGAATGTATGAATGACCCAAGTCCTTCATTCTTACATTAATATAAGATTTAACTCATTCATTTCAGGCACTTCCGGGGGTAATTAGGATTTATCATTTACACACAAGATGAGTCCATGCATAAGCTACAATTTCCCATGTCAAACTAAATTTGGCCAAAAATTGGACTTGGGTCGTTCTTATATTCATATACTCAATTACCACATTGGCATAAGTTATTTGTTTGTATCTCTGTTGGAAATTTGCCTGTATCTGTTTTACAATGTCATTTCTGTTCATCGCATTGTGGCACTGATTTTCTGACATATGTGTATATGAATGTTCATTGTACTTTCAATTATTTTGTTTCCTGGAAATGAAATAAATGAACTTGAACTCAAAGTTTGTCTCCAGAGTATGTCTGGAGGTATAGATGACAGTTAAGTCAAACTATATCTAGGTAAAACATTGCTCTAAATCGTCAAATATATCTCGAAAGAAGGATTAATAACTTCAAGTAAATACTAAATTTTTCAGATGATGATATGTTAAAGGCCCTGATACGTAAAGGTGTGTTATTCAATTAGATTATGTTTTAATTTGTGCTATTTCCAAATGTAGGATGACATTCTTGAAGGGGATTTGGTGAGTGACACCTCAGAAGGCACATCGGAGGACACACCTGAAACTGCTCCCAGGAATCCAGAATGCAGCAAAATGCATCCAAAGTGTCATGTAAGATCACATTTTTCTGAAAGGATTAGAGGTGTGGATGTTCCTAAGCTATCTTTTCCAGTGAAAATCATTTTGTCGGTTCACTATTTATCACATTTCCTTTCTTAAACAGCTTATCTTTTTCAACATTCTTTCAAACAAGAATATTGTAGAAAGTAGGTACAGTTAACCTGGCATACCTTTAAGTAAAAGGCCCGAATTTTCTTTATGCATTTCCTCTTCTATTTGCGTTCGCATACCTCAAGCCAATTTCGTCATTCCAGACTGATTCGAGGTTTGCGAGGTTGACTGTATATTATTAACTAAACCTCGATTTCCTGATAGCACCATCACCAACTCTACCATGAACCAAGTTTGGAAATTTAGAATATCAACACTTACTCAGTTTTCATTATGATCATAATTTAGGGTGATAACTTTGCCAAATGAAAGGAAGTGATCACACAAATGTGTAAATTATCGAGATCAGTTTTGTTTAAGGTTTTCTTTGTAGTAATGTACATGTGCATTATTTGCTAGTGAATTGTATTAAGAATAATAAAAACAGGTTTTCTAATTGTCATGGCAGTCCAGCATCAGAATGACAGTAGTTTTATGCATCAGAAGATTTGCTAGGTAACATTGGCATTTTGCAACATTTTGGCCCTGGTTAGTTGACCTTAAAACACTTGATATAGAGGAGTTTTAATATTTCAGTTTTTGTCATCTATACGTTGCACCTTTTTTTTTTTTTTCCTATCTGCAGACACCAAGAAAATGGCGCCGCGGAAATGTCGACAACTGGAAACAAAACATTAGGAAAAAGCAGCGCTGTAGTAGCCAGACATACAGGACAAGATCTGGTCAGGAGGTACCTGCCAAAACACTCGGTCCCTCATGCAGTGAAAGATGCTATCTACATTGTAGTGATAGGTTCAGCGAAGAAGTACGGAGAGAAATCTTTAAGATGTATTGGAGTACTGGTGATAGGCCACGGCAAAGAGATTTCCTTATCCACCGCACTGAAGTCCCAGTAAAGAAAAAAATGGGTAAAAACTACAAGGAAAAGAAAGGCAGAAAGAACCAACTAAAAAGGAGAAACAGAAGGAAGTACTTTCTCCCATTGAATGGTCAGAGGGTCCAGGTTTGCTTCCATTTCTTCACCAATACCCTAGCTGTTGGGGAAAAGGTAATAAGAGGTGCTGTCAAAGAGCATCGCCCTCCTGAAAATAAAATTCCTTGCCGCCACCATAACCTAACTCCAGATGCTACACTAGATGAGACTAGACAGCACATAATGCGTTTTCCTACAGTTGACTCACATTACTGTAGAAAATCGACCAAGCGACAGTACTTAATTGTCTCCTGACCTAAATGTCGCCAAAATGTATGACATGTTCAAAGAAGAATCAAACGCAAAAGTGTCGTTCAAAATCTACAGAAAGGTTTTTAATGAAGAATTCAATCTAGCAGTCCACAAAAAAGACCAATGTCAAAGGTGTGTTTCATTTGCTAACCTCTCCAAAGAGGAACAGGCTAACCTGGCAAATAAGGAACATTGCCGTGCAGAAAAAAGTTGTGATAAGGCAAGAGCTATTGAAGAAGACGATTTTGCCAGCTACACAATGGACTTGCAGCAGGTTCTTCCAACTCCGTCTGGAAATGCTTCCTCACTCTACTACAAGAGGAAGCTTTCATCATATAACTTCACATTGTATGATCAGGGAACTGGCAAAGGTCACTGCTATTTCTGGACTGAAGCCAATGGCAAACGAGGGTCATGTGAAGTAGGATCCTGCATCATGCATCATTTGCAGAATTTGCCTTCCACAATCCACGAAGTATCGTTGTATTCAGATTGCTGCGGGGGTCAGAATCGAAACAAAAACCTGACGGCTCCACTAAAGTATTTCAGTATGACAAGTCCAAATGTCCATGTAGTAGACCACAAATACTTGGAAAGTGGCCATACGCAGATGGAGGTTGACAGCATGCATTCGATGATTGAGAGATCACAGAAGGGAATTACGATTAACCATCCTGATGAGTGGGTTACCGTGATAAAGTTGGCAAGAAGGAAGAATCCCTACGAAGTAGTTCACATGGGCTACTCAGACTTCTATGATCTGCACAGGTTGTCAGCTCTCCCGATGAGAAATCCCAAAAGAGACACTGAGGGTGAGACCATTAACTGGATGAAAATAAAACACATGCGCTATGAAAAGGGCGAAGCCTACGTAAAGTTCCGCTACAACTTCACAGGTGACTTAAGGAAGATGAGAGTCGCAGGATGTCGTCGAACCTTTGCATATGGGACGCTGAAGCTGGAACAGCTGTACAGTGCACCTCTCCGCATCAGTAAGGCCAAGCATGCAGATCTGCTTGACCTTTGCAGGTGTAATGTAATTCCCAGCTGTCCCCATAACTTCTATAAGCAGCTTGCTTGTTTGGAGGCTGATGTGTCTGATGAAGAGGAAGTTACACTTGCCGAAGACTAATTTGTTGTTCAACCAACAGTCTGCATAACAACAATGGTGATGTTGACAACCAGAAAATTATTGTGCAGACAGTGTGATGAAACAGAATACCAACTCATGTGTGGACTCATTTTGCCCTAATCTGATTTCTGTGACTTCTCACATCTCCATCTGTAAGACATGGGAAAGTTCAACCTGCTGAATTGCCTCTCATGTAGGAAGTCGGACAATTCAAAAAAACACTGAGAAATAACATGTTCATTCCAAAAACTTACTTCAGACATTTCCAACATACCGAAATAGCTGATTTGTAGCATAAATCCAAACATTTTTAAGCATTTTGTTCAACACACGCCACACATGGTACATTGTGTTTGATTTTGATTTTGGCTATTTCTTTTTAATGACACTCTGGAGTGAAAAATTAAAATGTGTCCCATTTACTACCTGATTAATCTTATTATTTCTTGAGAATATCTGTGCCAAAAGAAAGTCGTGATATATAGATAAATTGAGAAATTATTGTTTAATTGTATCAATGATTTTTAAAGTAAGAAACCAGACATGTTTGAAAAGATGCATGAACTTGAAACCAGACCAAACTTGTCATGTCAAAGTGTCTATGAGACACTTGTCTGAAATGTGCATTGGACATTTTCATGTTGTTATGCCGACATATTTTGATGTGTAATCCTCTTGAGCAATTTGAGAAATAATTCTTTATCCAGTTGTTCATGAAATATTGGAAGGCTGAATTCAAGGGGAATAAAGCACAACAGTTGTCTAAGGTCACCTGGTCTTCAAAATGACTGTGTATACCTAACAATACATTTTTTCCCAAATTAATTTTGCCACAAGGACTCAAAATGATTTTGACTGTGACTTATTTTGACTAGACATGACTTTTCATATCGTGTTGTTATACCAACATATTTTGATACGTAACCCTCTTGAATACTTTGAGATATTGTATTTTATCCAATTGTTCATGAAATCTTAGAGGGTTGACTTGAAGGGAAATAAAGCACAAACATCTGTGTGCTAGTACAGGTGATTAATGCAGAAAACTAAGAAAGTTAGGAAAACAGTGAAAGTTGATTGGGTTTGGACAGTGCCGTATAACCTTAAAGATAGTCTGGCCAAATCGGTTTTCGGCTCATGAATTTGGACGCCTGTGATTGGTCAAAACTCGTCACGTGATCTTCAAGGAGCCATGTCATTACCATGGTGTGCTCATATGCAGTGCCCATTGTTAACTACCCCTTATTTGGCTTGGTTATTTTGTTACGTCTGAGCGTACATGCTTACCATGTAAAGCGTACTGTAATCCATGCGATAACGACATGGCGTCCAATTCAGCAGTTGGCCAGACTCTCTTCATATACTGCACTGGGTTTGGATAATCCCGTTTGACATGTCAGTTTTCCTTATGTTTGAGAAAGGCATGCAGCATCATTTATTAGCTCTGACCTAATCAGAATGATGAGCAAGGGAGAATCATGCAAAGGAAAGCAAAGAGAGGCATGAATAATGTACCAACGTGATACATGTATATTAATGTACTGGCAAAACTTCCAACAGAAAGTTCTCTTTTCTCAAGGAACTCTATTCTCCAGGAACCTTGAACCTTGAACCTTAATATGGTGATCCCTCTTGCAGCTCCAAGAAGCTGTACTAGGATGAACTACACATGTGTCGTGGAGAGGTGCTACAGTGATGATCTCTACTGACAATAAAAGTGTGCGCTGTGCGAGTAAAATCTGAATACATGTACAGCTCTCTTTAAAGGATGAGGGAGTCAGGAGAAGGCTGCCAGGTTGTAATACGGGGGAGAGCAGCTTCTCTCAATGTTGTCAGGGTGGTGGCATGTACAACATGACTAGGTAGGCGGTTCCAGATCCAAATTGTCCTTGGAAAGAATGAGTACTTGATTGCATCAGTGGATGTCTTGGGTATGATGAACTGAAGGTCATGATCCTTTCTTCCATGGTAGGTTGCAGGGATAACTGCTGGAGGCATTGATAGGCTAACCAGTCCATACTGGGTTTTGGAACCTCAGTTCCAAAGGACAGTTCCAAGGAACAACAGTTCATTGTCTAAAGTCACCCTAGTCTTCAGGATGACTGTGTTCACCTTGCCATACATGTTTTTCCAAAGTACATGACATTTTGCCACAAGGACTCAAAATAATTTTGTCTGTGAATTATTTTGACTACGCATTTTCAAACTGAACGCTCCGAAGAATTCTTAACCTCTGGTTGTGGGACTTGCATTTTCACTCACCACTAATCGTGAGTTTGAACGATGTAAAAATTGTCAAATTTTAGATCCCATCAAAAGTGTTTATAAAATTTGGTGAGAGCATATTGCACTGCCTAATGATAGTCATTAGTAATATTGACATATTGTGTTAGAAGAAAGTGTAACTATATTCTTGGCAGATGTAGGGGGTAATGAGAGAGTGGTGCAGATTTTACCCTTTTATTCCAAAGTTTAACTAACACAATTGTGAAATAAGAATCACTTTTGAAAATGGGAACGTGCGACTGACATGTCACTAACTCAAGAGAGAGAGAGAGAGAGAGAGAGAAGTAAAACTGCAATATTTTCTATGCCTCTGACGTCTCGTGGCTATAATGCTTCCTCCATAGCCCGTACACTAGAGCTGCTTCTGAAAACCATTGAGGCAAGGAATACTTTCTTTCATTTCAGTGACTTATTTGAATGTTACCAGTCGTGTTTCACAAGTTGTACAGCTTACCACCCTTCTGGGTTTTATATATCATTTATTTATTGTTTATTACATTACTCTTGCCAAAAATGTGTACCAGGTATGTGTTCTGCATTTTTATCTCTGTCTCCTTAGGCAAACATGTAAAAATAGCAGGTAAAAAGATGTGTCCATCATTGTACACAATATTACGATGTCTGTAATTTAATTGATTTCCAAAGCGGATAAATTTCAAGTTCTGTTTTCAAACAGGAGAGTTTGAATCTGAATTTGTTTAAAAGAGTTGATTTTCATGTGCCTGTGTATATTTCAAATGTTGAAGAAAGTGTTTGAGATCACTGTATATGCACTTTCTGATGGTCCTATTGCAATTTGTTGATACAGTGCAAGTCAACAGATTTGTAATTGGGTGACCACATAACACTGTCTGTTTTTATAATTTATTAAACTGCATCAAGCAAATGTGAATATTGTTTTTTTTTTCTGGAACAAGAATGAGTGGGATTATTTTCTATATTCATGAAAGAAGGGATTTCTCTCTTTTTCTTGTCTTTTTTTTTTTTGCAATTAATGCAAAAGATGGGAAAATGCTCAATTCTTCAGTCCCTTGAAAACAGTTCAAAATTATATTTTCTGAATTCATTCATTTCTTTTCTTTTTTCCACACGGGTACTTGCTTCAGTTAAAGGCTGTTTTTCCACAAGTCTGTGCATCTAAACAGTTACATAACATGATACAGGAACATTCAGGAACATAAAAAAATGAAATAATATATTTTTATATACAATACAAAACACAAATCATCATCAACAAGCAACATCAACAAAATCTTTTGAAAATAGTTCAATACCAGTGTTTTAACAAACTAACCGACAATTCTGCCTCACCTAGTTAGATCAATAAACATGAGTACATACTATCAAAATTTCAATGGCATCAGACTGATCTTACGGGTCATGTACAGTATGAAGCTGAAAAACCAGTTTTGCACCTTGTATTTACGTGCACATTTATTGCATGTCTGTGTATGAGTGTGTCTGCGTGTTGACGCCTGAAGATACATGTATGTTATTCTTCCTGTCTGATCCAAGTACAGTAAAATCCAATAATCAACTTGGAAATTAATCTCACTGCTCACTAAATTCATGGACTATGTTGTTAGTGGCATGTGAATATCCTGCTCATACTGTACACAATTCCCATGCAAACGCCGCTAACGCGTTTTGCTGCATAAGTGGCATTATACGGTAATTGCAGAGCAACGCTTGTGAACTCGTGAACGGCCGTTAACGCTAAATTCACTACTACTCTTTAAATAAGGCAAATTGATTTGCAGTTTTTAGGGAGGATTTGCAGATGTGTAATGTCTTCACGTTCATTGCATTTTTAAGAATGTATACGAGATAATCTGCAAAATATATAGAGCCAAACTCGCGAATTTTCTTCAAACGCGATTTTCTCGAGATGTTGGTTCTGCGCGCACACCGCGTTAACGACCTTTGCATGGTCACTCGACGAAATGATGTATTACTCAGATCAAATGGACTCTCCTAACCTATCTAAATATTGAAAACAATGAAAGCGTTTCTCGCGCTTCCGTTCCTCTCACATATAGCTTGCATTTCATGTAGTGATTGACTATCAAGAGACCTGTGTTCGTTACTGGAGTTGAGAGTAATTTTCTAAGTTTCTGTCACTGTTTTGTATGCAAAAGTCATGCCTTTGCCGTAATGTAGCTACTGGTCATGTGAAAGAAAAACAATCATAGATTTGTCAAACAATCTATACATCAAAGCAAAGCTTGACATTTTTTCTAAAACTTTACTCACTATTTGCCCCAGCTAAACAGAAATGTAAAGAAGTTAAAAAGACTTGAAAAACAGAATGTTTTCTCAAAGCATGAAACCCTCAGTGTCTCAGAATAATGTGGCACAAAGGGGGTTTCCACCGTGGCACGTGAAGAGCTAAAAGATCAGACTTTAAGCTTTAAAATAATGTATAACTCAAATCAAATGGACTGTATTAACCTATTTAAATAGTGGAAAGAAAGCACACACGAACGAAAAGCGTGAACTGAGAAAAGAGGCTCTGAAATACAGTGTCTATTTTATAGCGTTTTAAACTTATTTTAAACTGAAATTGAGCATGCCTTTTTAACATATTCTGTCCATAATTAATGCCAACTATCAAGGAATTATCCTTTCAAAAGTTATTAGATTTGAAAGTGAAGAGTGTGTACAAGGTTTTAGAAATGAAAATGGGACTCTAAAGACACACCTAATCACACTAGTCTACAAAAGAAACAAAAATCATGTTAAAGATCAAGTGGTTAAAAAAATTGTCCTATGATCCCCAAAGTTAGCATAATGTAGAAGAATTACCCTTTCAGAAAATATGAAAAAGTCAAGATCGGCTAGGTTGATCCATTTCACCTATTTTCAGTCCTAACACAAAATCAGTGTGTGCGACATTTTGTTTGTTTTGTGATGCACGGTCACATATGTCTTACCGTTCTTACCATTAATTGTCTCATATATCTAGCCAGTAAAATCTTCAAATAGCTATGAAGCATACCAACAAATCTACATGAATATATATATATATATATATATATATATATATATATATATATGTATATTTTTAGGAATGAATGATCCATGAATGGTTCGGGTGGCTGTGACAGACAACACGTGATAATAAGGATGTGTGGAACACAAACCTGTCGGTAAATCAGGTAGAGAGAGGAAGCCACCGTTACAAGCAGAGCCCACATAAGCTGCATCTGGTGGGGGAGTTCGACTATGACATCACAGTCCGACCTCATGAAGTTCACGATCTGCCCCCTGGTAAAAGCAGAGAGCGTGGTTGCGCTTACCGCCAAAGACTTGCGGTAGATGACGGAGACGATGGCGGGGTGGACTTTGTACACGAGCATCCTCAGCTGGTGGTAGTAGTGACAATTGAGGGTACCAAAGAGGAATATGGCCAGGGTAAATTTAATGGCATAGTAGTAGCCGTGGTGTTTGGGTTCCGTGCCATTCTCTATAAAGAAGACCAATTCACCGAGCATAAGCGGACCAGTAAATCTCAACACAATTATCCCGACCTTGAAGAACGCTAGGAGACACATCTGAGGACCAAACATCTTCATTATTGCCCAGAGGAGAGAGGGTTTGTCGGTCTGTACTTTGGAGATGGTAGCTTCTGAGTGGTCTCCACCTCCTCTGCTGGCACCCAACTCTTTCGCTGCAAACACGCCTTCAACAAATGCAGATGAACTCTGGGGATACACGGTGGCAAAACGAGCTTCTACATGACTAGGTAAAAGTTGGCGTGGCAGGTGGGAAACATCCTCGGGCCGACACAGCTGAACAGCAGCACCCTTTCGCAGCAGTGGAAAGATCCACCAGAATGTCAGTTTGGACAGTAGACTTGCAGAGTCCTCTCCCGCTCCAAGATCCAGCTTGAGTGTTCCATACGTGGATGGAAATGGCGCCTGCAACGGCTCCTCTTCGCCTGTAGTCTTGCGCGCACTACCAGATGACCCATCATCAGCTCCACTTTCTCTGTAATTTTGGGTGTGTTTCGGGACGGGGAACAGAGAAATCAGGTAGAGAAAGTGGAAAGCTGTGCAAACAAAGACAGGACCATCTTCACTGACTGATATGGCTCTGCTGTTACTCAACACGTGCAAAAGGATAATGATAAGGCGAGAAAACATTGCCAGCAGTGTCAAGAACAACGCAGCGATGACCGGCTTGTGGGCTCTGACAGAATTGGTGCTGTGGTATCGCAGCTTCCACTCGTACAACGCCAGCAAGAACCAGGCCACGAACGCCAATCCGTCAACCCGGTCCTCCACAGAGGGGAAGTCTGCATCCATCGGAAACTGCCTCAGCAACACGTTGAGCAGTTGGAGCAAGGCGTACAGGCTGGCGATGACAAACCTGATGCGCAGAACGGCAGACTGCTTAACACTGGGACTGTTCGGCTCATTGGTGATCTGGATGACGTAGAAGGCACTGACGATGGCCAGCAAACAGTGACTCGGAAGAAATATCATTAGTTTCCAGTAGCAGTGGCTCTCATAAAAATCGTGCTGCCAGGTGTTGTTGCCTGGAGCTCTTCTACACAATCCTTCCATCGAGTTACCCATCATATATGCTATGATCTGGAAAACAAGCAAACACACAAATATGGAATTATAATATGCATCATTTTAAGTGATAAGAACAGTACAGAACTCTTCATAAGATTTCAAGGAATTAAATTTTGAGTCATTACGTAATTTCATTTTGTACATTCATTTTTGAGATCTCTTTATAATGATACATTGCACATATTATATGACCCGCGACAACGGTTTCAGGCGAAAGTCGCAAGAGCAAATTCCCTCCTAGGCGGGTACAAAGATTTTGACTTTTTTTTTTTTTTGTCGATTTAGGTTTTTGGAAGAAATCGAATCTTTGATATGTTTTCTACATGTACATCTACACTTAATTTCATAGCATAAGACTAAGTTTTTCCTATCGAAAATGGAATTTTAAGCACCCTATGTTGGATCGCACTCGTCAGTTTCGAGCTTCTTTCGAACGCCGCGCCGATATCCCCAGCGTTGCTACGGCGCAAGGTCTCGCATGCGATTGGCTGGTGCGTCGCGCACATATTCATAATTCGGCTTTCGGAGACACCAGTTGCAGTGTTTGGGGAATGCTTTGTCCACGCGTGCACGATTTCATGCTCCATTGTCCTTGCTATAGTGGTTTATATACGCTCGCTCTGTTGTGCGTGCTCTTCGTTTGGCTTCCTATCCAAACTATTCTACCGCAATGTTCGACAACGGAAGTGAAACAAAAATCATGTAGCATGACATAATCGTGTGAAAAGAAAACTTAATATTCTTAAATTTGTCTACATGTACTAAAAATTATGACAGCAGACTGATCGACTCAATTGAAGGTAGAGGAGAGGAAAGGAGCGGCCACATGTGACCAATTATTCAAATACTACACGTCAAGATCGCACCAAACTAACGAGTCGTGTTTAATTGTTTGTTTGTTTGTTTGTTTGTTTTGTTTTAATTTAATTAGCACCACGGAACAAAGCAACATATGCATGTCTTGTAAAAGCAAAACAAACAGGAAGCGTGACCCTTGCCAGCAATAGCAATTTTCTGCCTTCAAAAGAGTCGCCAATGATGAAGACAAATCAACATTGAAAACGCGATTTGTAAGAATGTGTGGATTCGCCACCGCTCCTGTTTCATGCACACGGTCATGGCGTGTGAATGCCATTACGTAATGCGTGCCCCATATGCATGTACATGTTGTACACCATACGTGCAATTATCGTATTCGCCATCTTGAAAGACGTACTGGTAAACAAACCCGAGCGAAACGCATTGCTTTTCGGCTCCATACGCTGAGCTCCGAGGAAGGTGCCCTGGAAATTTGACTCTCTCAGTGAGCCAATCAGAAGGCGATGTGGTTGCTAGAGGCGGAGCTTAACATCGATTGGCACCATCGCACGGATGGGTGATTCTCCCCTCGCATCGCCGCTCGGACATAGTCTTTAAGAAAGAGGTGAATCTTCAAAGCCTGTTTTCTCGCAATTTTGTCAGGCTAGCAACTTAAAAAGTGCATTTTATTTCTCTTTTTTACGCCCACTTATGGCGCCGAAGAATAAAAGGGTTTTATATTAGTGCAATGCTTAGGAAATGGGCAATGTGATTCAGTGAAAAAATGAATTTTCAAAATTCCCGACTTTTGCCTGAAACCGTTGTCGTCGGTCACATATGACCCGCGACAACGGTTTCAGGCAAAAGTCGCAATAGCAAATTTCCTCCTAGGCGGGGTACAAAGATCTTTACCATTATTTTTGTCGATTTGGGTTTTTTTTTTGCAGAAATCGAATTTTTGATATGTTTTCTACATCTACACTAAATATTATACCATAAGACTACGTTTTTCCTATCGAAAATGGAATTTTAAGCACCCTATGTTGGATCGCACTCGTCAGTTTCGAGCTTCTTTCGAACGCCGCGCCGATATCCCCAGCGTTGCTACGGCGCAAGGTCTCGCATGCGATTGGCTGGTGCGTCGCGCACATATACATAATTCGGCTTTCGGAGACACCAGTTGCAGCGTTTGGGGAATGCTTTGTCCACGCGTGCATGTGATTACATGCTCCATTGTTCTTGCTATAGTGGTTTATACGCTGTAGTGCGTGCTCTTCGTTTGGCTTTCTATCCAAACTATTCTACCTCAATGTTCGACAACGGAAGTGAAACAAATATTATGTACGTAGCACGACATAATCGTGTGAAAAGAAAAAAAAAAAAAAAACAATAGTCTACTTGTACATGTAGTAAAAATTATGACAGCAGACTGACTCAAGGGAAGGTAGATGAGAGGAATGGAGAGGTCACATGAAACCAGTTATATTCAAATACTACACATCAAGATCGCACGAAACTAACGAGTCGTGTTTGTTTGTTTGTTTGTTTTAATATAATTAACACCACCAAACAAAGCAACATATGCACGGCTTGTAAAAGCAAAACAAACAGGAAGCGTGACATTTGCCAGCACTGGCATTTATCTGCCTTCAAAAGGGTCGGCAACAATAAAGTCAAATCAACAACAATGAAAACGCGATTTGTAAATGTGTGGATTCGCCACCCGCTCCTGTTACATCCACATGGTCATGGCGCGTGGATGCAATAGCGTAATGCGTGCACCATACACATGTACACCATTCGTGCAATTATCGTATCCGCCATCTTGTAAGACGTAATGGTAAAACAAACCCGAGCGAACCGCATTGTTTTTTCGGCTCCATACGCTGAGCTGCTAGGAAGGGTGCCCGGGAAATTTGACTCTCTCATTGAGCCAATCAGAAGGCGATGTGGTTGCTAGAGGCGGAGCTTAACATCGATTGGCACCATCGTACGGATGGGTGATTCTCACATCGCATCGCCGCTCGGACATTGTTTTTGAGAAAGAGGTGAATCTTCAAAGCCCGTTTTCTCGCAATTTTGTCAGGCTAACAACTTAAAAAGTGCATTTTATTTCGCTTTCCATGACCACTTATGGTGCCGAAAAATACAAGTGTTTTGTATCAATGCAAAGCTTAGGAAATGGGCAATGTGACTCAGTGAAAAAAATGAATTTTCAAAATGCCCGACTTTTGCCTCAAACCGTTGTCGCCTGGAATGGCTGGGGATGGCTTCTGGCCATCTCTTATACCGGTCTATGCACTTCAACAGGTCGATTGAGGGGGTAATACCGACTATGCCTAAGTGTATGTGCGTTAAACGCGGGCCATGGTTCCTAATCGTATACCTATTGACGCATACACATGTCTGTAAATCTTTGACTTATGGAACAGGAGATATTCTTGTGTCCATTCCATCACCGGGCCAGACAAAGCGAACAGTGATTGCGCGTTACCTTACAAGGACTCACTAAGGTGGGATAGCTCACGTATAGCATTGAAAAGTTGCCTTCCGGCGACCCTTCGGCACGAGCGGACGAGTGCGGCCGTGAGAAATGTCGCAAATGATTGTGCTACCTGTGTTGATTCGAAGCACTGTCTTGTGCCTTCAATAACATAGAAGTCTCCGATACAGGCTTAAGTAGCGCTTGTAATTTCAGATGGGATTTATGAGCTTTGGCCTGACTGTGAAGTCGATTCGAGTGCTGTTGTGAAGAGCGCTAACCTATAGGCCAACAAAGGGGAGCTGTCACAACGTTCTCTGGAAAATGTATGTGTCTTTGGTCGGTGCTGAATTACGATATGCAGTCGAGCTGCCTTGTACCGCATGGTCTGTAGGGTTGGTGTCTCTTTTAAATTCATAGATTAACAACTTAAGGTCAATATTAATTGTACGCAAAACGATATACCCTCTAGCATCTACATGAAGTGTCTGATCGCGACGAATACAGCTAAGAGCTTACGTCCAAATGCGCGGTACCTGGTCTCGGCAGGCTTCAGCTTATGCGGACCCCCCCCAAAAAAAAAAAACAACAAGAAGAAACAAAAACAAAGAGGGAAAAAAGGTTGTCATGCGTCGCCTTAGAATTTTTGGACCACTCCACCAACTGCGTCGTCCGATGATTCGACTATCAAGCTCAAGGGACAGTAGGCATTAGGGTAAGCCACCATCCTGCTGCCGATAACATGTTTTTGTTTTTGTTTTTTTTTTTTTCTCGGCAAACGCAGCGTCGCATTGGAGAGCCCAATTCAACGGTGTTCACGATCGTGGGGCGTCACTGTGGAGGTATGCGAGCGGTAGCATTTTTTTTTGCGCAGCTGGGGATAAACCTTCGGTAAAATTTCAATAGCTCCACGAATCCTCGTAGTTGCTTTGAGTGAAGTCAGTACTTTCAGTTGCGCGTAAAACATCTACGTTTTTTTAACCCGTTGAAGACGGTTTGATTTTGCTACAACACGCATTTCCCATAGACACTTGCCTGAGTATACTCGGGACTCGTCCTCAACGGGTTTTAAGAAGTTGGCTAACACCGGGTAATACATGAATATACACCAAGTTTCAAGAAAAAATCCTGCAGGCATTGCATAATATGATGGAAAAAGTAAAATTGAATGAGTTGACCTTGACCTTTGACCCCTGATCTTTGACCTCATGACCCCCAAATTCCCTTGATAACCACTGCCAGTCAGTACATGCATATGTACTATGTTCCATGAAGATACCTTGAACCATATGAGATATGGAGAAAAAAGTGAAATTTCAACATTTTCACTTGACCTTTGACCTCTGACCCTAAATTCTCACTCAAGAATCTTCATCGGGTAATAGATGTATATACCAAGCTTCAAGAAAATACATCCAGGCATTGCATAGATATATGGGGGAAGTAGTGACATTTTGAGCATTCAAACTGACCTTGACCTTTGACCTTTGACCTTTAGCGTCTGCACCCAAAAGTCGATAGGCACTACTTCATCTCCGTATACATATAGGCTATCCACAAAATTGATTACGGACCGAAGGACGGACAACCCGAAAACATCAGGCCTCCGGCGACACTTCTTGGTGGAGGCATAACAAACGAAAAAAAAAAAAAAGAGAAGAACTAAACAAATACCCCCCTCAAAAAAGGAGACAAAGTCATTTTTTTTAATTATTAAAAAAACACACGACAGAATCATTGTGTACTTTGAAGTGCCAATTGTCACCGATAACTCTATTGCGTCGTATACACTGTCCTAAGTCCATGGCACCGAAAGGGGGAAAAAATAACATCATATGGCAATTTTGAACGAATACGGCGAGATTTTACCCTTAAGGGGGTTTCACACCGGGCTTTGCGTACAGTTGCGTAGAGTTGCGTAGCGTCTACGCCGAAATTACCTGCGTACTCACGAAAAATAATCACGATGCTACGCGTAGGACTGGCGTAGTCCCGGCGTAGTCCAGGCGTAGAGTTACGTATGGTTGCGTAGGAAGCACGTATCCGCGTAGCGTATTTTGCGTATAACGGGCGTAGAGTTGCGTATATATACGTAGGCCGGGCGTACAGACCGCGTAGAGTTGCTTGCAGTTGCGTAGAGTTGCGTACCGCCGATTAATGTGTTTGATTTTGTTTGATAGATACTTTATTTTCTGCAAATCAACATACATAAGTAAATTTAAAACACAGTCGTTTGACTTGCATTAACAACGATATGATAGGAAATTAATGATATAATATACAGTACGCATGTCTATGCTACAGGGATTACAATAACAGTAATTAAGAAGCGATTATAACAACTGTAATTAAGAAGCGATTTATTAACAAATTGCTGAAACTGCGGAGCTACTTCAGCACATTTAGCCTTCTGCTTTTTAGTTGACTCTTGCATGCTGTTCGAAAATATCATGGGGGAGGTTATATCCTTTACTACTATCTTTAATTCCTCATCATTTTGGACGCCCTACAGATTTGCATCGCAGAATGCGAACGTTTTCAAGAACGGAAAAAGAGAAGAAAACGAGCTGTTGCAACAATGAGAAGGAGAGTGTGGATCAAACCTTGGATCCGGCGTTGATCCATACATCGGCAATATTAAAAACTGATGAAAGAACTGCATGCCGAAGATTTTTCTTCATTAAGATAATCAATTTTATGCGGATGGCGCCACAGGTATTCAATTAACTCCTGACACGAATTGCACTGAGAATTACAAAACAAGATGCCAACTTCTGGAATCTTTGGAACCTGAAACCTGCCGTAACTTTAAGGTTTACAATACCTACAAGACCCTAGTACAATATGGATTTCGAATTGCTTATAAACATGTTGTCATCAAGAAACCTGCAAAGACCTGAAATTTGTTTTATTTGTTTAACTTCAAAGGTTTCTTTTCGATTAAAAGGGATGGCTAGTAACTGATCAGTGGGAATCAGTGGGAATGCTGGGGGATGACTGTTCAAATCCTTGTGGGATTCGTTTAAGAGAACATTATATCTGTTGCTGTGTGAAAATTATTTGCTTCAGAATGGTCTCATATTCAAGTAACGTGCAGTTTGATATTTTCAGGTTAGCATGCCTGGACAGTAACGGGGCGATCGTTAACGGGCCGTTAACGATCGCCCCGTGTTCAACCAGAGCCCTTTCAAGACAGCCATTAAGCCATCAAGTTGAACCTCCCTGCAACAGACCCTCTGCCCCATGATGACCATGCAGCCACTTGACTACTTCCTTGTGGGAGATGATGCTCTTGCGCTGAGGACTTGGCTGATGAAGCCTCTGTCATTTTGTGGCATGACTCGCCAGCAGCGAGTCTACAAGTAAAGACTTTCACGAACCAGACGGGTTGAAGAAAATGCGTTTGGGTCTACTAGTGCTGGCGTATTGTCTACATTTTGATCACGAGAGGCATGTATAACGAGCAGGAGAATTCTTGTTCCTACCACACCTTTTGTTCTTCCTTTTCGGCATTTTACAATTATTACGCCTACAGAAGAAAAATAGTTAAGTACAAGTCTCGAAGAGCACAGGTAAGTAGGCTATACATTCACCAGCAATTCAGAGTCCAATGGAATGAATGATATTAAGCAGTTTTCTAACATGGGTCAGGCATTTGAATGCCAAATCTGCACCTATAATAATAGGCTACGCAACTGTAAGCAGCACTACGCAAATGTATGCCAGGCCTACGCAAGTCTACGAAAATGTACGCCAAGTCAACGCAAGTCTACGCAAATGTCTACGTAACAGTACGCAACACTACGCCATGTCATACGCGAGCACAAAAAGTGCTCTGGTGTGAAAGGGGTTCGGTGGCGTACTGTTGAGTATAGATGGCGCACAGTTGCTTAGTATTGCGTAGTGTTGCGTAGACTTGCGTAAAACCTGCGTATCAGAGCTCTACGCGGAGGGTACGCGAAAAAATTAAACATGTTTAATTTTTTGCGTACATCTTGCGTACCTATTTTGCGTCCCTCGGCGTCCTCTTACGTAGAGTTGCGTTCTCACTGCGTATAGTGGCGTAGTGTTGCGTAGTCACTACGCAACACTACGTAACACTACGTAACTCTACGTAAAGCTTGGTGTGAAACCCCCTTTATCGACCAGTGCGTGCGAATTCGAATACCTATTAGGCACCGCGGGTTTGACAGCATTTTATTTCCGACACTGTACTACGCGCAGGTGTGAGATTTCACGTTGGGATGCTTGTGTGTATGTGTCAGCGTGTGTGTGCGGCATGAAAACATTTACGGTACGCCACATGGTTGTTCTAACGCTCTCCAAACGCGGCGCGGCGTTGAGAGACAAACAGGGTGTTGTGCAGAGTTGGTACTTAACGGAACACAACGAGTGGTAAACTTTCGTCCTTCATTTACGATTTAAAATGAAAGAATGTTGCGTTATATCTTAACTCTTAACGTGCCATGGTCGCCGAACGGCGACTTCAGTCCTGACGTGCTATTGTCGCGCCGATCGGCGACTAAGAAGAGCGCAAAAAAAAAAAAACATTGGTCATTTAAAGGGACTGTACAGTATTGGTAGGTGAAGATTCATGTCTTGAACATTCCTAAGTGAGATAATGAGAAAGAGCATGTAATTTTAAGAAGGATTCAACGTTTATTTGATTAAAATTGGTTTTCAAATGGCTGAGATATCTAAAAAAGTGATAATAATAGAAAGCGACAGGCCACGCCTTTTATTAGGATCTCTTTGTTTCACCTTGTTTTTGGATATCTCTGCCATTTCAAAATCGATTTTCATCTAATAAACTTTTGATACCCCTAAGAATTGCATGCTCTTTGACATCTCATAGAGTGGTTTCTGAATATCTTGCAAAACGTTGAAAGCTAAATCCTCACCTCGACCAGAACTGTACACACCCTTTAAGTTCTTGTCGTACCATAATGCGTTTCACCAGGAAACTGTCACTGATATGTACAGGTAGCTCATTAGCAAAGCCATCGTTTCCAAGTAAAATGTTGAGTAAATACGTGACTTTCAGCTAGATGCTTGTTTGTTTGTTTGTCTTTTTGTTTTTTCGCGTCGGGAAAATCCGCAGACAGCGCACCCTCTGCAAGCTGTACATAGATCAAAATTCTCTTTGATAAACCACGCATGTGTATGCTACCTAATATGCGCGTGTTGTCTACGCATTTCCACTCGCATTGTTCTGCTTGGGTGCTCTCCTGCGGGAGCGGCTTTCATTTTGTCCCTCTAAGAAGGTCAAGCTTTCGTTCGTCGGTCAAATCTTTCATCCTTTTGTCTTGGTGAACTTCACTCATCATCCCCACACTACGCACATACAAAAGAAGAACTCGCTTTCGTTCTTGTAAGGAATTGGGCGAGCACAATCCCCTCGTGGACAAAGACCTGCCGATTTCAATAGAGTACGCCAGCCCATAAAATATAGAGACCAAAAAAAAAAAAAAAAGGATTAGTACGTACTTGCTTCTCAAGTGGACAAGACACTCTTCCAGGACCTGGGATTATCTTTAGTTTCAAATACAGGATCTGGTTCTAAAAGACTCAGATTTGGAATGAATTCCCGAGGCAGGAAAAGAAATAGAAAAGACAAATTGAACTGCCAATATCTTTGGAACTATACAACTCTAGAAGACAACATTTGTTATCATTTAAAAGAGGAAATGAAGCTCTAAAACTTTCTCACAGAGTCAAGGGAGCGTTCTATTTTAGAAAAGTCACGATTGACTCATTCTTTCCATACTACACAAACACTGATAATTATGTTTAATTAATAATAATTCTTTTAATGATATCGATTATTTCTGCAAATAGTTCAGGTTCAGAAAGATATTACAGCACACTAACTACATGACACGAAAGAACACTCATTTCTTGATGTTTGTTATGGAGAACTGAATTCAATACAGTCAATAGTTTCAAAGATATGGCAGTTTTGAATTACATTGTCAATCCAGTTCGCAAACTTTCTGCATGGCGTTTTGGTACAAACGTCTGGCACACTAGGGGTTTTGGATCTGGCACATTAAGAGTTAAACAGGTGATTACAAATGAACCCATTGCAGAGGACATAATAATGTCCACTCGCGGCCTTGGCTAAATTATTATGTGAAATAATAATAATAATAATAATAGTAACAACCAAAAATGTTATCCCGATTCCTCAGTCTGTTAGCGTCTATATCGTCTACACAGTTACGTTTTACTAGCCCAACCAGACGCCTTGCAAACCGCCAATCACGCACTTAATGTCTGCAGCGACAGGACAGTGTATAGCTACCAATTTACATACAGCTACTACATGGAAAATCACACACACACACACGCACACACACACACACACACACACACACACACACACACAAGCCTCGCCCGCTCGGTTGGTTAGCGCGATTTGTTATGGGGTCGGATCGGGATGGATGAAGGAGGCAAAAATATTCACTTTACTATTGTGCCGAGCAGGCGTGAGCTAGGATGTCAAAAATGGAAATCTATTTATCGGAGAATACTGCCAACATCCTCACAGTTTGCACCATGATCATCGCAATTATCAGCGATGCAACATTGTCACTGTAAAGCTCGATAATTCTGCAGCGGAGAGCAAAAGCATGCGATATTGCGATTGCAGTGTTCAATGTGTCAGCTCCGCAGAAGCGCAATGAGAGAGGCGGGCTTTTAGTATAGTGACCTTATCACTTGTCAAATGGCGTTCCATATAGAGCAGAAGCTCGCGAGCTGATCAGTGCGTGATGATTCATGTGATATCACCTAGGCGTACGGCGAATGAGGTGCCGATGATATAAGGCTGTAAAACGTGTGCAATTGCCAACGTGAAAGTGCCAAATTGAACACATGGAGCTTTATTCCACCCACAACAGGAAAGTTCATTTGGTCACGACGCAATTAACCCTTTGTGTGTGTCATTGTTTAATCCCCTAGATTGCGGGACCACCGCAACATTCTCAGCGTATAGTCATGCGATAATACCGACACTGATGTGGAAGCTAACGTACACCACAATAACACGGATTTTTGCTTCTACGTTAGTAGCAAATAAAGAATGTAACATCATAAATTCTCTCGCTAGCCACAGCGATCGAGCAATGATTTCACCCACTGTCCATCATATTAGCAGTGTACAGAATTAAGATTAAGTTAACTACTATCACACAATATTAGTTCAGTGTACATGAAAAGTAATAACTTACAATGTAACATGAACCTTTCAGCTCTCTGCACACATAAACCTTAAGTTCAGTGATAATAGTGGGCAATCGCCAGACGTTCGCGTGCACAATTCAGGGGCCTCACGAGACAAGTATATAGCCTACATGTAGATACATCGCAATGTATTGTAAAATGCGATCTAACGAAAGGGGCTTTCTGCTGGGGATTCCCCGCTAAAGCTTCAGATTTCGTCATTGATGGAGTGGCGGGGAGACCTGCGTGCGCAAAGTAGCACACTGAAGCAATGTCCTTCGTTCTGTTCCATATTTCACCCGTCATGTGTGTAATTGTGCATTTGAGTTCGTCTAAACAATAAGCCCTAAACATGTTTTCTCGTTATTTCTTTCTATCCATACCGATTCTTTTATATCGATTACCTCAAAAATTCCAATGTCTTCCCCGATAGCAGACTGACATCAATAAGACTTTTTAATTTGGTCGCAACTGGGAATAACTGGTTGTACGGTACGTCATATTGAGACAATTGAATGACGTAAAATTACTTCAGTTATGCAACGTATTTATCACGTCCTGTTAGCGACGTATTAATGTCGTATAATTCACATCAGTTTTGTGACCTGTTCTTAACGTCATATAAACGATATTCCCATAACGTAAATTTCACGTCAGTTTTGCGACGTATTTATCACGTCATTAAAGCGACGTATCATTTATGACGTAAATTTCAAGTCATGTAAGCGGCGTGTTCATCGCGTATTCAAGTTCAAGTTCAAGTTCAATCATAGTTTATTTCCAATCAGCGAAAATCAAAACGTAATACAAAGTATACATATCATAAAATGATATTGTCTACACTTTTACAAAAGGTTCATGTAATATACGAAATAAATTATATACATCAACATATGTACAATAATCAGAAGGAACGATGCGTATACATGTATACTTCGCGAGCTTTCAGAAAATAACTTCAATTTTGGAAAATAGCGATCCACAAAAAAGCTAAGCTTGTAGGACGTGGATCCCTAGATAATTGATGAGTAAGCAATATATTATTCAAGTTTTTTTTATTATTTTCTTACAGCATTTATATTGAATATAGATTACTTAAGTCGTTTGTAAAAATATAGCTATACGCTGGCTTCGACAATAATAGAAAATAAGTATCAATGCTAATGCCCAGACGGTGTTCATTGAACTGGTGTACCGAGAAAATAATTATAAGAAGGACGACACACTCGTACAGACATTCAGTTACCCACACACATATACGACGCGAGACAGTACCGAGAAGAGAGAAGACGGTGACAATACAAGTCTACGAGGAACAAAGACAGGAAGGAAGAGGAAAGAAGAATAAAGAGAGAAGAGAGGTCTGCATACAGAACACGCCAAGTGCTGCGACATCAGGACAGGTGAAACCTCAAGCATGAATTAAAACAATTAATTCAGATTATCTAGAATTATAAGTAGATAACAAATGTTTTCTGAATTTGTATTTAAATGTGAGGAATGAGGGTGAGTCTTTTAAGCTATTATCTAGATTATTCCAAAGTCTGGGTCCGGTATACATAAATGTATTTTGGGCATGTACGGTTCTCATGAATGGAAGATGGAATTCGTTGGATCGTCGCGTAGGATAGTTATGTACATGACTGTTTCGATGAAAAGAGTCGTGAAATATTTTGGGTAAAAAGTTGCTGTTGTAATTAAACATGAACTGACCAAGTTGAAACACAAACAAATCTTTTATTTTTAGTATTTCATGGTAAAAAAACAAAGGATCTGTATGTTCTCGTGTAGTTAGGTTAAAAACAGTTCTGAGCGCTTTCTTTTGCAATAAAAAAAGTTTATCAAGTAATATCTGATATGTATTACCCCAAGCAAGAATCCCGTAGTTTAGATACGGTAGTATCAAACTAGAGTAAAGAGTTAATAATGCATATGAAGGAAGATAATATTTTAATCTGTTCATTACGCCAATGTTTCGTGAAATAGTTTTACATATGCTATCAATATGATTCCTCCATGAAAGCTTGTTATCAACGCAAACACCAAGAAATTTAAAAGTAGAAACTTCTTCTAGGGGAGTAGTATCAAATGATATATTTCCCGGGAGGCTATCTAAAGAGTTACTAAAAAGCATAAATTTTGTTTTTTGAATATTAAGTGACAATTTATTTCCGTATATCCATTGTATAACCTTTTTCAGTTCTTCGTTTACTGTTCTTGCTAAGATATTTGGGTCGGGATGGGAAAAGAAAAGGTTAGAGTCATCCGCGAATAATATGAATGATAGTTTCTCCGAGGATCTATGAAAATCATTGATATAAATAATGAATAACAACGGACCTAGTAAGCTCCCTTGTGGGACACCACATGTTATCGTTTTATTTTGAGAATCAAAGCCATTGACATGTACAAATTGGGATCTATTTGATAGGTAACTCGTGAACCACTCCAAGGCCTTTCCACGTATGCCATAATGGGATAATTTTGCGAGAAGTATTCCATGGTTAATCGTGTCAAAGGCCTTGGAGAAGTCCAAGAAGATACCTATCGTGTGTGAAAATGTGTCAAGTGCGTGTGTGACTTTGTCGATGAGGGCGAGTAATGCGTGTGTTGTGCTGTGGTTTTCCCTGAATCCAAATTGAAAATTTGAAAATATGTCACAGGTTTTAAGAAAACGTACTGTCCGGATGTAAACTATTTTTTCAAGAATCTTGGAGATAGAAGATAATAAAGATATAGGTCTATAATTGTTGACATCATCCTTCTCCCCTTTCTTGAAAATAGGAATTACTTTCGCAATTTTCATGCTATTTGGCACATGGCCAGTTGTAAGCGATGAATTGATAATATGTACTAGGGGATCCACTATTTGAGGAATTATGTTTTTTATCAGGTGGTTATCAATTCCGTCGTGGCCAGGACTTTTTCCTTCTTTCAAATTGGCAACAATCCTTACTATTTCTTCTTTATATGTAGGGTCAAAAAATATAGTTTTGGAGTTAGGTGTATCTAAAAAATCAGTAAAAGTTTTACTTGAAAGAGGAATATTTTGAGAAAGATTTTGTCCAATTGAAGAGAAGAAGTCATTAAAAATTTCAGCCATGCCAGCGGGAGTGTTGCTGGAGGAATCGCCCCATCGAACTTCAGTAATATTAGATGAATTGTTAGGTGTATTCATAGCATCTTTCAATATTTTCCATGTGTTTTTAATATCATTTTTATATTTATTTATCTGATTTGCATAAAAGTTTTTCTTCCGCGTACGTAATAATGTGGTGAGTGTGTTTTTATATGAAACATATTTTTTCTTATTTTTTTCAGTAGGATTGCATCTGTATTTATAAAATAAATTATTTTTTCTATTTATAGATCGTAATATGGACTGGGTTATCCACGGGAGTTTTGGAATTTGCTTATATCTATCTTTTATATTACGCTGCGGAATATGGTTATCAATTTCAGAGGTAATAGTAGATATGAAGTAGTCATAAGACAAATTGACATCGGTGGTGTTGTATACAAAGGACCAGTCGATTTCTTTGAGGCTGTTTTGGAGACTTATAAGCTTATCTGCAGTAATCTTACGTCGCTTGTGATACTTATTTTGTTTAGTCAGTTTAATTGGAACCTGGGCAAATATAGGATAATGGTCAGTGGTGTCTGAGAGGACGATACCAGACTCAGGAAGTGGAAGAACGTTAGAAAAAATGTTGTCTATGAGGGTAGCCGATTGACTGGCGACACGGGTAGGCTTGGAAATTAATGGTAAAAACGAAGCAGACATTAATATTTCTATAAATTCTTGTGGGTTGTTTTGGGAATTACATTTCATGAGATCAATATTAAAATCGCCCATTAAAAATGTGTCTTTGTTAAGTATAATGGGATTTTGTACTAAATCCTGCATATATGTCAGAAAATCATTCAAATTCGACCGAGGGGGTCTGTAAATTACGCCAATCACAATGTTTTTTCCATGTGGATTTATCAATTCAATAAAAAGGGATTCGAGTTTATCGTTCATAACACTGATCTCCTCATGTATAATATATTTAATTTTTTTCGAGATGTACAAACCAACTCCACCACCGACTTTGTTGTTTCTATTTCTAAATACAAATTCGAATCCGGGTAAAGAAAACAAATGACTGATATTGGAGTTCAACCATGTTTCTGTTAGTCCTATGATGGAGCAAGATTTTTGATCTGGGTTTTCTAGGAGTAAACGCAACTTGTCAAAGTTTTTGTTGATACTGCGTATGTTAAAGTGAGTTAACAACAATGTTTCATTGTCTGTATTCATGATACGATTTTTATATTGATTTTCAGTCAAATAAACACATGATGGACTCTGAACTGGATCATTTGAGTCGAAATTATATTCGAATTCTTGTGCTGAGGTATTGTATTTATTGGATATATAATCTTCATACAAACTGGAAGTAATATTTGCATGGTCAGATTCAGAATGCCTTACTGTGTCATAAAATTCATCACTATTCAAGGAATTGAAAACAAAATTTGTTATGTTAGCCATGGTTATAATAAAACATTCGGGAGTTAATAACTGGCTTCTCGCCTAGACCTGACTCAGCAGCTACGTGGGGGTATGCAGACCTAGAAAAAGAAAGGGAAACGAAATATGTACAGAGAAACATGAAACACACACAGAACAAAGAAACGAACATGAACACACATGAGACAAAATCAACATCGTTACGGATGGTACTCAAGGGCATGGTCAGCGTCTGGGTATGTACATGAGCTGAAAAAAACAATGCAAAACATTAGCATGATACCAGAGGAAGCTCCCTGCTACACAATGGGTGTAATTAAGGAAATGCAATTATAAATTTGATTTACAAAATGAGACAGTAATTACAGAAATTAGAATGCAACTAAGAGACAGGTATAAATGTTATATTACCTATGAACTATTGATAAACAGTATACTGTATGCGAGGTATTATCAACCGTATGATAAATTATACAAATATTAGTTTGTTGGGTCTTTTTATTTCCCGTAAAGTGAGTAGGACTAAATCTATAAAATCTTATTTATAAAGAAATTGCGGACAACCATGAAGGACTCAGAAACCGATGACATTTACAATTGTATGCCAGTTGATATCAAAAAGAGGGACCTACATTATATAAAATCAAACGTTTTCTGAAATGGAGCTTTACAGTGGATGTGATATAGGAAAATAATGACAAGTTATGCCTTAGAGTAAAATGTAGAGTCAGATGTAACTATGCAGAGTGCCTAACAGTGGCGCCACAGAACACTGTAGTGCCACTTAGGCTCGTTTGATAACCATTGGGAACCATTCGAGTGTACCTCCCACAGACAGGCCAAATCCAGGCATACAAGGATAAGTGGAACAATTAAAAATAAAGGGTAAGAATTTTTTTTTTTTTTTTTTGCGATTCACATGCATAGCCCGAGATCATCCTCGAGGGCCCCACTAAGACCGTTTAACTACTGCAATACACATGCATAAAATTGTGGCTTCAAAACTTCGGCACTCTGTATCATAATGCACATTACAGTGACACTTTTAGAATGGCTGACATTTGAAATGTAGTCAATGAATTCACATCATTTTAATTACAATTAAGGAGATATTCTGGCTGAAGAAAATTTGTGAGAGTTTATGCAGGTGCTTCATTGGGGGACTATATAAATACTGTTGCGTGAAAGACATGATTTCGGATAAGTGTACAACAAAACAGGGGACATGGCGTCCCTATTATATTGCTATTGAATAGGGGTGAGTAAATGAATTAAGTTAGTAAAGCCTAGGTCAGATATCCACCTGGCCCAATACGAATTTGTGGATCGCCTTGGAGTCGGCATGTTGTGATAATAGGCCAACCTTCATGCTAATAACGTTTTCGAATAAGATGTTGGTTGGCTACTATCAAAACACTCTCTGTTCGGGCGCCATACCAGCCCCGTGAATAATTTGTTAAAGGAGACCTCCGGATGATTTTCAGATTTTTACATTTGAACAACTATAAATTAGTTAAACTGAGGACAGGGTTTCAGAATTTGTGATGATTGGGATGAAGAATAAGAATATTTTCAAAATTTAGAACAAAACGCAATGAACAAGGATGACGACATGGCAGAGTCACCATAAGAAT
This sequence comes from Diadema setosum, assembly GCA_033980235.1. Taxonomy (NCBI): domain Eukaryota; kingdom Metazoa; phylum Echinodermata; class Echinoidea; order Diadematoida; family Diadematidae; genus Diadema; species Diadema setosum. The sequence goes on from CM067070.1 coordinate 37,434,362, forward strand.
GCATGAGTTGGGGCTCCAGGAAGCAGAACAAAAGAAGAAGGCATGCATAGATTATACACAGGTGATCTCGCAAGCAAACAGTATTGTAATGGAATTACACTGCTACATTTCTGAAATATGTGAACCCCCATGTCACCATCCTTGCTCAGTGCAATTTGTTTAAGGTTTTTCAAAGTATTGTTTTTCTGCTCAAAAACCATGATAAATTCCAGAGATCTATACATGGAGTTGTCGATTTATGTACTACATGATGTGAAATCATGAAAATCGTCTGGAATGTCCCTTTAAAGCCCCTTTACCTGGGCAAGGTATGCAATATAACCACATACTTGGCGTAAAGGGGGAGTTCAGTATTTTTGGTAGAAGGGTGTTCTGGCTGAAAACAATATCAAATTGACACTCAATTTTCATTCCCAAACGCATTAAATTTGAAAGGTAACGATCACTTGTAAATTAATTAAAATTAATTTTAATAGATTAGAATATACTGTATAACACACCAAAATGTATTACTTTTACATATCAAATTAGTGAGATTTTATTTTTTTTCTCTGTTAATTTCACAGTATATTAATGAAGTTAATATATTTCATAAGAACAAGTTTTCGTAATCCAAGCGATTTCGTATACAACCTCGAAGGGGTTATTCCAAACTCTGTCTAAGCTAGCTGAACTCTCCCTTTGATACCTATTCAAAGCTTATTTCGTCATTCCAACAGAGTTGGACCTTTAGAGTTTAATATGCCAGAACTACTTCGCCATCCTCATCCTCACAGAAGTCTACCTTCTGAAAAATGTGTACTACAAACTTTTGGTGATTATAGTAATTGTAGTATGCAGTAGCATTAATTTGCAGTTGCACTGCTGTTACTAAATTGCACATAACAATTGTACGGAGCAAAAAACAAGTTTTAATCAAGGAGGTACATAAACAATATCTGATTTTAGTCATTATTGGTTGATAGGATGGATGTAGGACGGCGACAAGGGTTACAACAGTAGAAGAAACCTAAGGTAATCCGTATAAATTAAAGTACTAGGAATTTAAATTGTTGTCGGTTGTAGCCCCAATATGGCCAATGTAGTACTGAAGGTTACAAAATCACATCCGAATCAAAGATAGTGAAATAGTAAAGGGGGTTAGGTACCGAGATAGTTGCAAGGTGGCAACACATGTGCATGTCGCATAGGTTTTCGAATTGGTTGCGTACTTACATGCTTATCACAAAATGTCTACGGACTGGCAATTACAAAATTGAAAGTGCACATCACGCAAGCTAGAATGTGGAACGGAATGCCCACCGTTAGATAATAATACAAATAATTAGTATAAAGACCTTGCAGTATCAATAGGCGTTTATGCCGTAGAATCTAATCAAAATACTGGGGAACATTTCTTTCTTTCTTTCTTTTTTTTTTTTGAGCTACGTTTAACTTGCCACAGGTGGTGGAGGCCTATGCTATACAGATTTCATAAAAACGGATGGAGTCAACAGGATTCAAGATACCATGAGTCATCATTATGGAGACATAAGTCATCAATATGAAGACAAAATCGAGATCATTTCAAAACAAGTACAAACGACAAAGGAATGTGTATAGTAAATATGTTATCAGTGACTTAAGACATATCATAAGGCCTCAAACAACTGTTTTAATGGTATTTCATTGAGAAAAAAAAAAAATCGAGTCCTGAGCACTACAACTCATTGGAAACTAATGACATCGTGTTATGATCATAAATATAAGTAATGCTTGCATTAATTAAAGCGTTGGCCGTTGCTTTACAGGTACCGCGAAAACTGGGATTATCTTATTCATTATTTGGTATAAAGAATAGTTCAATCATGTTGATCATAATTTGACTGAAACATAAATGTTTCAAAAGTATCCAAAGAGGATAGATACAAAGATTACAAAGTGAAGTATGAGAAATTTAATACATTACGTGACTTTATTCCGAGTAATTTGACCAGCTCTCGGGTGTTCCTCCGTTTCTTGCATGTTTTCGGGTTTGTAGCAAGATTTGAGTGCCAGACACCTTAATCCTCGTCGAAAGGTTGCTATTTTTTTCGAAGACTGTAGGCAATTGACGCGAGTCTGCCCCTTTCGCGTTTCATTTTTGGGGGTAGATCCGTACGGATGGATACTCTGTCAAAAACTGACGGGACTGGGACGGGGACGGTTCCTGGAGGGGTAGGCTGTTGGCGCGGCTGACGGGGTCGGCGCTCGTAGGCGTTCAGGAGCCTATCCCTGTCGATCATGCGAGCGATGTATTTATGATATTAGCGATGTATTTATGACGTCAGTTTCACGTCAGTTATATGTAACATGTTCATTACGTCATAATAGCGACGTTTTAATGACGTAAATATCAGGTCAGTTTTGAGTCGAATTATCACGTCATGTTAACGACGTATATATGACGTGAAAACCACGTCAGTTTCATGACTATTTATGATCACATAATATTTCCGACGTATCTATGTCGTTTTTACGTCAGTTTTGTGACGTGTTCATCACGTCATATTTAGCGATGAAGTTATGACGTAAAGCACGTCAGTTTTGCGACGAATTTATAACGTAAAGTTAACGCCAGTTTTGTTATGTATTTAACACGTTAGCCACGTATCTACATTGTGTGGCGTAATATTTACGTCAGTTTTTCGACGTAGGATTAGTGACTTCCCAGATAGCGCAGACTGATGTATTCTTCAATACGTCACAACGGCGTAAATCCGTACTGAGGAGTGGGAGGGATGATCGGCGATAGTTCTCATCACCACGATTACAAGCCCATAACCGGACCTGCGTAGCACATACACACCCTTTACAGGGATCGAATATTTGTATCCCCCACTCTTTTGCATGAAATATAAAGTGGGATTGAAGTGGCAAGTTTTTTCGTTTTTTATTTTGTTTTTTGTTTGTTTGTTTTTTTGCTTGTAAGCCGACTTTCTTCGGAAATTCAGACCGTAAAAGTATTGAGTTTGAGTTTGAGTTTATTTATAACAACAACATATGTACAGGAAAGTTTGAATACATGTTTATACATCAATATTAATACATACTACATGTAACAGTCTAAACGATCTAAACAAAACATATTGAATATAATCTATAATATAAAATTGTAAATGATTATGTAATCTAAAACTATTAATCTAAAAAAAAAAGAGCTACAATATGGCAATGTTGTACACAATGAGGTTGCTAAAAGAACCAAGAGGTAGCACAGGTGCTAGTAGGTGTTGGTCCTTTTAAACACGCATTACATAATGAACTATTGAAATACATTTAAAAATACTGATATAACATTATTAATTTGTAGTACCATTGTCTACACAGATTTAATGTGTTTTGCTAAATTACTTTGGAAATTTTTCCTGGTGTTAATACTCCTTATTTTTTTTTTTTTTTTTTGGCAAAGCATTCCACAATTTCACTCCTATATAAGAAAGTGAGAGTTGGCCATACATAGTTTTGCATTTTGGTAGATAAAGCAAGCCTTCGTATTTTACCTCTTGTTGAATAAGAATGTTGGATGTTTTGACAATATTCTACTAGATCATGTGGCATATTTCCCTTTGATAAATCAAATATAAGTGTACAGATGTAAAGTCTATGCAGTTCAAATACATCCATTACTCCCAGTTTTTGAAATAGGGGATCAGAAGGTGTTCTGAGTGGACTGAAAGTGATAGCTCGCATGGCCATTTTCTGACTAAGACGAAGGCAGTTTAGATAAGATTTGCATGTACTCCCCCACACTTCAATTCCATATGTTATGTTGGATTGGATAAAGAATTTGTAAAGTAGAATAAGTGTATGTTGGGGGACACATTGTCGTAATTTAAACAGAATACCAACCTTCCGTCTTACACATTTATTTACAGCTTGTATGTGACTTTTCCATGTCAAATGACTATCAATGCATATTCCAACAAAAGATGCCTCATTCACTCTACTAATGGCATTGTCTGATAGTTTCATTGTTCCTTTTACTGTAACTTCCCATTTTTTTACTTTTTATAATCATACAATTTGTCTTTTTCAAATTAATAGTCACTTTATTAGAATTGCACCAGTCTTGAATTTTACCTAAATGCAGATTGATAATCCCCATGTCAACTTCCCTCTGGCCAACATTGAATGTATGAAATATATTTGAATCGTCAGCAAATAGTCTAAAATCAAAAAATGAAGTCGAATTTGGTAGGTCGTTTATATATATTAAGAAGAGCGTTGGCCCGAGAACTGATCCTTGTGGTACACCACACTTTAAGGTATTCGGATTACTGACTGTTTCCTTGTAACATATTACTTGTGATCGATTAGCAAGATAACTCTGAAACCATTGTAAAGTTTTGCCGCGAATGCCATAAAAACTCAACTTGCTTTAGAGGATCTTGTGGTTTATTGTGTCGAAGGCCTTTTGGAAATCAATAAATACACCAATAGTGTGTTTACCTTTATCGATAGACGTTAGAAGTGAATTCACAAGGTTGATTACAGAGAGCTTAGTACTGTATTTTTTACGGAAACCGTATTGATGTTTGTATAAAATACTGTGTGTGTCCAAACAATCCACCAACCGCTTGTGGACAATTTTTTCAAAAATCTTAGCAATTACTGGCAATACTGAAATTGGTCTGTAATTGCCCGGGTCTTCCCTAGAACCTTTCTTGTAAATTGGAGCAACTTTTGCTATTTTCAGAGCATCTGGGAAAACTCCATTTTCGAGTGACAAAACGAAGATATAAGCCAGTGGCTCAGAAATTAGATGCGCTGAGTCCTTTAGCAAACGTATTGGTATACTGTCAAAACCATGTGCTTTCCTTTTATCCAATGCCTGGAAGTAATTGCAGATTTCCCCAGGAGTAACTGGTGCCCAAAATAATGATTTTTCATTTCTCAATGAGAGATATTCCATATGATTTCCACTCTCTGCTGGAATCACTTCTGCTAACTTTGGGCCAATGTTCACGAAAAAGTCATTGAAGGTCTCAGCTATATCTTTTTCTGTTGTGATGATCCTTTCTACTCCATCAGTATTTGTTACCAATTTATCCACTTCAGTATTCTTTTTACCTCTATTTCCGCCATTTAGTAATTCATTGACGGTTTTCCAGGTTTTGCTAGTATCATTCTTATGCTCGTGAAATAAATTACTGTAATACATTCTCTTTGCATTTTTCAAAACAGTTCCAAGAGTATTTCTGTATCTTTTATACTTTGCGGTATGAATTCCTTCAAAGTTTAGTGCCTTGCATGCCTTATATAACTTATGTTTTTTGTTGATAGATTTTAAGATTGCTGAAGTCACCCATGGTTTTCTGGGGGAGTTTCTCTTTTTGCCTATAAAAACATTTTGAATCGGCGCATGCTTGTCACATATGTCTTTCAGAAATTGATAAAATGTCAAGTAAGCAATGTTAACATTACTACATCTATAAACTTTACTCCATTCTACTTTGCCCAAATCCTCACAGAATGAAGCAGCATCATAGTTTCTATATGACCGTGTAGTCCTTTTAGTTGGGCTTTTCTTGCTTTCACTGGAAAAATGTTCAAAAACGACAAACACAGGAAAATGATCGCTTAAATCAGTTTCTATGATCCCTGAGTGCATTCTGAATTGAGAGATGTTGGTATATATGTGATCAATAAGAGTAGAGCTGTCCCTAGTCACTCTGGTGGGAGATGCGATTATTTGATGTAAACCTATGCTCTCTAGTATTAGGACTTTGTTGTTGTTGTTTCTCTTGCCTTTTTGATTTCCTTTCTTCTTATCTGACAGGCGATTTTGATCCCCCCCCCCACCCTATCAAGAACATAGTGTCGCCCTGAATAATGCCCAAATAAAATCAATAGAATGGTAATATGGATCTCTACTAAACCGGTCTTTTATTTTGTACAACGTACAAATGTAGAAGATATTTTCCTGTAGCTATTTTTCAAGTGTATTTTTCAATGTTCTTGAATTAAGTCAATAAAGCAATCATCCCCACGGGTATCGTTCCGTTTTAAAGATGGTGGGTGGGGGAGGGACTTGGAGGGACTTGCTCCGCCTGTGCGACATCACTGTGTAGGCCTACTAAATAGTGGGGCCTATCACCGACGAAGCCAGGATTTGATCTTGGGGGGGGGGGTGTTGGAGGGGGAGATAATTTTTTTTGTATTTTTCTGTTGTAAATGGTTTTATCGAATTCAAACAGTCCCACATGTTTAAAGTAGCAGTACATTTTTGATGTAGATTATTATTGAACAATTTTGCCTGTAAAATTATACCATTAAAATAAACTTCTTGTCCCCCCACCTAAAACGATGAGAACTTTTTGCATTTTGATGTTGTACATGGTGCAATTTGATGCATGTTTTTTGTCGTTGTTGTTGTTTTTTTTTTTTTTTGCGCGCGCGTTTTGTCGACTTGAAACAATCCCACTTGTTTAAGGTAGCAATATATTTTGATGTAGATTATCATGGAACAATTTGGCTATAAAATGGTATTATTTAAATAAACTTCTTGTATTAATTCTTACACTGAATATCATGAACGCGACAGAACCCGAGCAAGTAGATCGACCGAGGAGGGGGGGGGGGGTGTAGGAGGGGAGTGTTCCCCCTCCCACGTGAGAACTTTTTGCATTTTGATGTTGCAAATGGTACAATTTGATTTTCTTTTAATGTTTATCTACTTGACAGAGTCCCACTTGTTAAAGGCAGGAATTTATTTTTTTTTTTATTTCGATTATCATTAAACATTTTGCCTATAAAATGGTATCATTTAAATAAACTTCTTGTATTTATTTTTACACCGAATATCGCAAACCTTATATCATTTCTGACTAATATAATACCAAAAATTTCCTCGGAAACAGTGTGTTACACAAGGAGCAAAAACAGAGGGTTTTCTTCTTGAGCTCCGCAGGTAAACTTCGTATTTTCATAACGGAGCACATTCTTTTTGTTTTTCTTTGTCTATTCTTTGCAGGGGCGTCACCAGCTTTTTTTAAGGGGGGTGCGTTTTGACATTAAATGTTTACGAGATTTTTTGGACAGACATTTTGGAATATAGGAAGCTCTCAATCCCTAGACTTTTACTGTTTTTTGAGGGAAACCAAGCGGGGAAAGGGCACCGGCGTAGCTAGGATTTCATGGGAGGGGGGGGGGGGGGGGGTTAGAAATGGGGGGGGGGTTAGTATGCGAGGGAGCGAGCAAGGATGGGGGGGGGGGGGAGGGTGTGCCGGAGGGGGTTGTACCCCCTATAAATGGATTATGGAATGACGGTGTGAAACGACAAATTGAGTATATGAATATAAGAACGTCCCAAGTCCAATTTTTGGCCAAATACAGTTTGACATGGGAAATTGTAGCTTATGCATGCACTCATCTTGTGTATAATTGATAAATCCTAATTACCCCCGGAAGTGCCTGAAATAAATGAGTTAAATCTTATATGAATGTAAGAATGAAGGACTTGGGTCATTCTTACATTCATATTATAGCGCCCTCTCTCGTCTTTCTCTCATCTCTATAGCAGAATATCATGTATACGAATCAAAGAACGACCCAAGTCCATCACACGAAATGGCCTCTCCACAATTAATGTTAATGTTAATTGTCATAATAATATATGTTCTAATTTGTATATACAATGTTGCCTTCCCATCACAGTTAAATAGAATATTATTGGACAAACAAAAAAGATATGAAGTTCTTTTTAGTTTACTCGAAATGGTCTTCCATGGACTTGGGTCGTTCTTATATTCATATACTCAATTACTGGCAGCGATATCAGGAGAAAGGCATAACGACTACATGCGAGCGAGGGGAGCGAGCGAGCTTGAAAATTTTGACATTTTACAGTCCCAAAACTGCCGTTTGTAGCCATATTTTTTTTGCTTTGTAAATTAAGGGGGGGGGGGGCGCACCGGGCGCAACTGCTGGCAATTACTGGCAGCAACATCAGGTGAATTGCATAATAATTAAATGCGAGCGAGCAAAGAGAGCGAGTTTGGAAATTTTGACATTTTACAGTCCCAAAACTGCCATTTGGAGCCATATTTTTTCGCTTTGGAAATAAAGGAGGGGTGGGGGGCGCAACGGGCGCAACTGCCGGTAATTACTGGTAGCAACATCAGGAGAATGGCATAACAATTAAATGCGAGCGAGCGAGCGAGCGAGTGAGCGAGCTTGAAATTTTTGACATTTTAGAGTCCAAAAACTGCCGTTTGTAGCCATATTTGTTTGCTTTGGAAATTAAGGGGGGGGGGCGCACCGGGCGCAACTGCTGGCAATTACTGGCAGCAACATCAGGTGAATGGCATAATAATTAGATGCGAGCGAGCGAAGAGAGCGAGCTTTTTTTACAGTAAAAAAACAAACAAACTGCCGTTTGTAGCTATATTTCTTCGCTTTAGAATTTAAGGGGGCGCATCGGGCGCAACTGCTGGCAAATACTGGCAGCAATATCAGGAGAGCATAATGATTATATTCGAGCGAGCGGAACGAGCGAGCTTGAAAATTTTACATTTTACAGTCCAAAAACTGCCGTTGTTAGCCATATTTTTTCGCTTTGGAAATTAAGGGGGGTGCACCAGGCGCAACTGCCGGCAATTACTGGCAGCAACTTCAGGAGAATGGCATTATGACTAAATGCAAGCGAGAGGAGCGAGCGAGCTTGAAAATTTTGACATTTTACTGTCTAAAAACTGCCGTTTGCAGCTATTTTATTTTTTTTTTCGCTTTGGAAATTAAAGGGATCGTATAGTTTTGGTTTAGACCTAATTTCAGGTTTCTAACATTTTTTTTTTTTTTGTGAGATAATGAGAAACCTCTTAAAATATATGAAAGCGCATGTAATTGTATGAGGAATTCAACGTTTATTTGATGAAAATTGGTTTTGAAATGGCCGAGATATCGAAAAAAGAGCGATTCTGATAAAGTGTGGGACCCACACTTTATTACGATCGCTTTGTTTTTCTTTGTTTTTGGATGTTTCAGTCATTCCAAACCCGATTTTCATCAAATAAACTTTGAATTCCTCTTAAAATGGTATGCTCTGTACTATATCAAAAGTGTTTTCTTGGTATCTCGCAAAAAGTTAAAAGCCAAATTCTCATCTCCACCAATACTGTACCATCCCTTTAAAGGGGGGACGCCCGGTGCGCCCCTCTCCCTGAATCCGTCACTGGTAGTCAAGGGTGTGGGTTTATGTTCATGACTAGGGGAGGTATGACCAGCGAGGTGGCGTCGAAGTGACCAAGCGGGGAAAGGATGTCCAAAATCTGCACTTTAGAGCATCGGATGTACTGAGTACACTGCGCACATCCTGCTTATATGCAGAATGCCAACCAGGAATCACAATCTTTTGTCGGGTCCAGGCTTTTTTGACAGTGTTTCACACTATATACCTATTTAATTATGGTTAAAAGAAATCATAGAAAAATATCTTATTTCTGGATCACCCGTTCATTCAAAAGCAGTTTACTAACACTTGAACTGCTATTTCGGTAAATCATTTTTTTTTTTCACCAGCGGATTGGGAGGGGGCGGGCACCCCCCCCCCCCCCCCCCCCCCCGTAGTTACGCCACTGCTTTTGGGTGAAATAATTGGACAGATTTCTTGAATTCTAACAAAAAAGCAAGAAAATCTTTTCATCGCGGGAATTATGATTATGTGGGGTGGGGCAAATGGTGCGCTTGCCTTCCAATATTTGTATTGGGGCAACATTTTTGTTTTCTTTCAAAAGCAAGAAAATCTTCTCATTTCGGGAATTATTAATTATGAGGGGGGGGGGGGGGCAAAACTAAGATATGCTTGCCCCTCCATTTTTTTCTTTTTTTTTTAATGAGGCTAAGGCTCGCTCTTGGGCTGGCAACATGGATTGGTCAGAAGTAACGTACATAGACCCTACATACTTGTAAGTAGCACACGTACATGCAAACATGTATAAGTGCTCCGTATCGTACGGATGTACAATACGGTCGATAGATAGTAAAAACTGTATACAATACTAATAGATATGTATAAAATTAATGCTGCCAGAACCAGGGGTGCAATTTTGTTTTTGCCGACGATTGTGTGTGTGTGTGTGTGTGTCCCTGGTGCAAAATATAAAAAAAAAATAGAAAAGAATAATTATTTAGCGTCCGGCGTTGAGGTCGCTCGCAGACTTTTTTTTTTTCAAGGATCTGAAGGGGGTGCGTTCGCACCCAACGCACCCCCCCCCCCCCCCCTGGTGACGCCCATGCTTTGTCATATTCAGGTCTGACCGTGTTCGTTATAAGCAGATTTTACATCGTACACTTAAGATAAGAAATTTAGGACCTGAATCTTTACTTCGTTATTAAGAAATTTTGATAAATATATTCGTTCTCAAATGCATAGGAGCGTTACATTTTTGAAATCAGTCAAATCTTAAAGCGATCTTCTATGTTTTTTTTTTTTTTTTTTTTTTTTTTTTACGGACTTAATAACCGATCTTCGGTTATTAAAGACATCTATATGTGACCCGCTACAACAAAATGGTCCTAAAGTCGCGCACGGTCAAAGCCGTGAAAATCGAGTTTGAAGTCAGAGCATCAAAATTGGTCAAAACTTACGATTTTCTGAATTTGACATATTATTACAGTCTGGCATGACTTCTATCGTCTGTCGAAATTTGAAGCAAAATGATGAAAGGAAAGACCAAAAAATAGCGTTTTTCTGGGCCATGTTTTTTGGCGTTTCAACGAAGCAGAGACTGGTTCGAACATTTGGATTGAGCGCCACAGATAGGCTCCGCCCCTAACAACGACCAGAGTGATCTCATTGGTCAGTTTGCTGCTTGCCGCTAACCGAAGCGTGAAGCTCGCACACTGCCTAGTCGACTGGTGCGTGCTGGCAGGGTGCGCTATGCCCAGCCGCTTCTCCTGGCATCCTGGTCACTGATTGGTCGGTGAGGAGACCGCCAATGCTGTGTTTGAATGAGCATTTCGGGGGTTGCTAGGGCTTACCTTCTGTTGTCCGGAGGTAAATACTGACTTGCGTTTCCCTTGATCGTGATTGCGTTGGAAGGAGATCTTTTCGGGCGCTTTTCTCGAAACAGTGATTTCCCAGACGTCTCGACATGCTCTCTTTAAACATCGATATCTCCACAGCCGATTATTTTTATAAGATGTGTTATACATCAATTTAAAGCAGAAAGATTAGGGAATTGTGTCATGCAATTTTCAAATAATTGGCCTCACCCGACTTTAGGACCATTTTGTTGTAGCGGGTCACATATAGAGTTATAATAAAACACATCATCCAATTTATTTGGTTAATGGTAATGAAAGCAAAGTGTGTGGAAAATAGCTTTTCCCCCAGTTTGAAGAGGTTACCGATGGCCTGCTTACAACTGACAAGACATACCATTTCATTTGATTCTTTAAACCTGAATTGTAAATTTACAAACGGTAGTCATTACAATTACCGAGTTCACTAATTTGCTTGATGGAACATACAAACGACAAGGCATAATGGTTCATCAGATGAGCTACGTTACTGAGATTACACGTACGTTTGTAGAACATCTACAAGAGATGGAAAAAATGTTTTCTTTGATTCCTCAGCATGAAAAGATAAACAAGCTTTTATAATTGAGAATTGGTAATAATTATTTAGGACTTTGCAGAGGAGTTTGTTCTCGACATGAGATCGCTGTATGTTATGAGTAGAATGCGTTTCCAACTCCAGAGAACTGTATTGTTCAATATGTTGTTTGTTCCGAACGTCCGTGAGCTATACGCGAACCTCCGTGATGAAAAATATGCTATGATTGTGTGGTTATAGAGACTTCCTAGATCAGATACATCTTAAAAAAGCCTCTTGTTCTTTGGGAGTAAGGATGAAAGTATGGGATAGTGAATTAAAAGGTCGAAATATTGAGTTTCTGTAAAATGCGCGTAAAGTGGAGAAAGTGTTTAACGAAACAGTAATATTTCAACAGAAATAACGAATTTGGTTAAATGGTCAGTTGTCCACCATTACGTACAGGTTTAAGAGTACAATCTTAATATTCTGCGAACACATACACATATCCCTTAAGATATTTCGTTACGATTATGAACTGAATGAGATCAATGCAAATATATGTTAAATGGTATTCAAATGAATGTACAGTATTATTCCTCACGGACGTTCGCTGCTCTGGACATGGTAAACTTACGCTGTGAATAACAATTTGTTCCTCTGGAAAGATCCTGGTATAATTGGGTTCATATTAAAGCTCGAATGATACTCTTTCAGGTAATATAAATGGCTTTCAGTAATTCCTTTATTTAACATTTGGTGTTGTTTTGGCTTAATTGTACATCGTTTAACCCTATAAAGCCCAAGGGGGGGGGGGGCACATTGTGCCCCCCTACCAGATTTTCATTTGCCACTCCTTCGCCCTTTATCCGATTTCAACCAAATTTGGTGACTTTTCCTAAAATCTTATTGCAAACATTTTGATATATAATCTAGCAATATTTGATCTTGCTGGTTGCCATGGCAACCATAAACTGACAACCATGTCAGTCAGATTTTGCATTTTTTTTCTGTTTCCATTTTATTTAACAGCATTACAGTGGATGAAATGGGTGTTTCTTGGCTGAAATTTGTTGTAGGAACAAAATTTGAAGTAATTATGGTCCTGGAAAGTTTTTTTTTTATTATTTCCTTTGTTTTTATGTGACAAAGGCATAAAACAATAGATATAATAGAGATAATTGAAATCAATGATACTTTCTAAAGATTGCCCTTCTATTTTGTGTTATTTTGATTCTCTCACCCAAGCTATGCCTGTAATATCATTATTTTATCATATTTTCAATTTGCAATCTTGAAATTCCACTTTTATGCAAATATGAAATGTCATAACTGTTCATGTACCCATCCCAAACATTTCATCTCAGGTCTCATTATGTACTATTATGTTGACACGAATAGCGCCCCCATGTGGTGACCTTCAGAAATTTCAACCGTAACAAATAATAAGATTCCACTTGCTTATCATTTGTGACAAATATGAAAATGATTGGTCTCTAATAAGACATATATAATGGGTATAAAGAAATTATGCGGAAAAATCATGTTTTTAGCATATTTCCTATGTATTTCTTTATATTTTGGAAAACAACGCCCTCCATGGGTGACCCTGAGAAAATTCAAATGTACGGTCGTGTAGAGTATGAGTTACTCTACATGAGTTACTCTACCCATGTGCCAAATATGACGATGATACATCAAATAATAAACAAGTTATATAGGGGGGCAAAATGTGCCCCCCCCCCCCCACCCTTGGGCCTGCGAGGGGTCATAATAGCTTGGGCTTAATAGGGTTAAAATTCCGACCGCTATATATATATATATATATATATATATATATATATATATTAACTTGAATCCACTAAAATATTAATGCAATGTTTTGTTTTGTTTTTCAAGAAACTCTTCAATCTTAAGTATGCGAAGGTTCATAAAGCAAACAATTGACCTTCTCCAATCATTGACCTGATTTATAGATTTTTTTTTCAAACTTTCAAAAGCGATGAATTTTGTGTGGGTTAGCACTTTGTTGCACTATGTATCTATTTATCAACCACCCCCCCCCCCCTCCTCCCGTGTCTGTGTCTTCGCCTTGCATATATGGAGAGAAGGGGAGGGTTAGGAAGCAGGTATTTCTTCTCCCTCATTCGGAGCTTTTGCATTTTTAGAACTGAAATCAACAATCAGGTAAACACTTCATAGGGAATATCTGAAACAAAACAAAAAAAAAATGATACATGTATTCAAGAAAATTCAGATGGCCAATAATTTACTCTTACTTGTTTTCATTCTTTTTTTTTTTTCTTTTCGTGCGTGTGTCTTCACTGTGAACTAAGCCGGTGGATATTGTCCAAACGGGAGAGTGTGAGAGGGGTTATGCTCACACCCCCTACATGAGGGAGACTTTGCACTTTTAGAAGTGAAATTTGACGATCTGGTGCACAATTTTCAATGGAATATTTGGGAAGTTGTCAATAAAAACATATTAAATTTCAGAGAAATTTCGATACCAACTCTTTAGTTGTGTCTGTATACGTCCTCAATGTTAGTGCTAAGTCTGCGGAGATGGTCAAAAGCGGAAAGTGGCTTATGCGGCATAGTCACCTCTTTCATTTATCTTTTTTTTTTCCTCAGTGTGTGTGAATTGTCCTCGGATATTGAAAAGTTCGAAGGGGGGATTTTTTTTTTTTTTTTTTGCGTGTGTGTGACTCCATCGAGTGCACAGCTTATGGAGATTGACCAAAGGGGGAGGGGATGTCCCCTTTAAAGAAGGTATAGCCTTCCAGTTTTTGAACTGAAATTTAACCGATACGATGTGGTGTCCACTTTTGATGGAATTGTAAGAGAAGTTTCAAGTAAAGAAAAAAATAATATAACATATTTAAGAAGACAAACACGGCTATTAGGATTGTGTAATCTCTCGCGTCTTCTTTCGTGTGTGTCTTCACTGTGTAGGCTCTACGAAGTCTTCGCATATCTATGGGTGCAATGAAAAAAAAAAATATGGACGGCAGGAAATGGAGTGGCGAAAGATTTTACGATAATATCACTTGTCACGTCACAAAGAAGGATAACGCAATGAGAGCTAGGTAATGAACAAATATAAAGGACATGATTATTTTGTAATATCTGCCCGATTTCTCTAATCTAATGAGCTCGGCACACGGCAAACACTGGCCTTGATACCGACTCATGAGAAAACAAAAAGAAAAAAGATAAACGGCATCATATCACGGACGCTGCAGTGCTCGTCTTTATTGTCTAGTGTCGAACTTTCATTTTTTCCTTTGTTTGATTGTTTGTTTCGTATTTCCTTGTTTGAAGGTGGCTGGATAGCCCTTATACATCTGCCCTGGCAGGTCTTCCGTTGAGTCCAGTTCCATGCTTTTTCAATGGGAACACTTCGTCGGATTATACACCAAGCCTGCTCTTTGCAATAAAAAAGTAAAGTGGGATCTTTTACATACAAGACTTGTGGACACAGGTTTTCTCACATATGGGACCTTTTGTTTGTCCTAATTGAGTGACAGAATTGGTCTAATGATCCATGTTTGCCTAGTGTCGATCTGGTGGGCCTACAGTGTTCTTTGTGTCGGGCTGTTGGGCCAGTTGGGTTAATGTCGAACTTGTGGGGTGTATAATGTGGGTGCACGTCAAGAGTTTGACAACCACATGTTATGCAGCCCTCGACTTACACAGCCCACGAGTAACACAGACGACGAGTCACTCCGTCTATTCATATAGCCCGACCAGACGTTGTCAGTACGCTGTGCGAATACAGCGTCTGACAAACGAGGTATGCACCTTCAAAGTGGGGAACCACAACACGACTACAAAGCTTATGAAAATGTATGCGTTTCTTATTAAAATGTATACGTTACTCATAAAAATGTATACGTTACTCACGTTAAAGATAATAAAAAGTTCTAGTACCTCAAAAGTTTCCCTGAATTTCCTTGTCTTGGTTTGTGTTTCACGTTAAAGTACGTTGTCTGTGAGAATTACTCGCCCCAGAGTGCTCTCATGTCTTAGTAATCATGCAATAATGGTTTCGTACCAGAGCCCGCGCCGTACGGCGTCGATAAATATTGTACGAAACCACTGACTGCGACCAGCAGCGTGCAGCCCATTGTACGCATAGCTAACTGCGACCAGCAGCCCCATACGCATAGCGTAATGGGGCTTCGCATTGTAGCATTCAGGATCATGACAGAATTACTATCGCGGGTAAATGGCAACTTAAAATCCAAAAATTTCTTCGATTTGAAGACTTACCAATTAAGTTGAAGTATTGAAAACAGGCTTCGAACAACGTTTGGTTCTGCCAATAGTCCCTTTCTGTTCGAATTGATGACTGAATGTGACTCGGTCGAGAGGACCTTGGGAGAGCTACTACACTGACTACTTCGGCCAGCGCATGCGCACACAAACATCTTATCCGTTGATGGATTTGAAATTTGTGCGCATGTGATGTGTTCGCACGCACTGGCTGTAGTATTCAGTGTATGATAGCTCTCCCAAGGTCCTCTCGATCGAGTCACATTCAGTCATCAATTCGAACAGAAAGGGACTATAGGCAGAACCAAACGTTGCCCGAAGCCTGTTTTCAATACTTCACCTTAATTGGTAAGTCTTCAAATTGAAATTTTTTTTTGGGATTTTAAGTTGACATTTATCCTGCGATACTAAATCTGTCATGATCCTGAATGCTACAATGCGAAGCCCGATTACGCTATGCGTATGGGACTGCTGGTCGCTATGCGTATGGGGCTGCTGGTCGCAGTTAATTGCATGATTACTAAGACATGAGAGCACTTTGGGGCGAGTAAGTCTCACAATGTTAGTTATAAGAAAGGTACTTTAACCTGAGACAAGGAAATTCAAGGAAACTTTTGAGGTACCAAAACTTTTATTATCTTTAAGCGCCAGCTTGTATTACAGAAGGTTTATAAGTCCATAGAGAGCCCTCACGATAAATCCACTGAACAAAAAAAAAAAAAAAAAAAAAAAAAAAATGGCACTTTCTGGCACAATAGAACAGTGCAGGTCCGGAGTCCCCGACCGTCGGGGTTCATCGTTGCAGAATTTAAAAATGGCGAGTTGACTACTCAGCAAATTATGCTTGCACGTGCGTGGCTGGAAGTGCAGCGATCTATGCGTGCGTGCGCAGCTCTTTGGTAGCAGCACGCACGGTCGAGAGATCGAGTGAACTGCCAATTATCAGATTTACCGTTCGCACATGCTGCATAGAATTATTGTAGCATCATTTTCGGTAAGTTTTAAAATGTGAATTTCAATATTGATAGCATAGATATGAAGTCTCATTATTGATGATTTGCATTAGATTGAGTTTGAGGTGACAAAAGAAATGATCTAAAGTATCAAAAATCAAAGCGATCGCATGCGATCGCTGAACTCTCTTCGTGTTTGTAGGTCCATTGGTACAGCCCTGTCGCGCGACGTACAGCGACTCGGCTGTGTATAGTTACTGTCTATTAGTCATACGACCCGGATCTAGACACTGATGAACCAGATTCAGTACTTCGACATTAAAAAGGAACCCATGAATTACAATTATGGTCCATCTCTCTCTACTACACAAACTAGGTCTATATAATACGATACCAACACTATGCAAATAAGTCGAATTAGTTTGACACTAAGCCACAACAACAACAAAAAAGACGCACGAAACTGGCATTTAGTAATAAACGCCCCATGAGTTCTACAGGATGAACAGCGCCATCTATAAACCAAGTAATCTTGCCTAATTGTGCAGCAATCTAGACAATAATGAACAAGGTTCAGTACTTCGACATTAAGATAAAGGAACCCATTAATTATAGTTATGGTCCACCTCTCGATACTAGACAAATTAGGTCTATATGATACTATACCAACACTATGCAAACAAGTCCAGTTAGTTTGACACTAAGACAAAAAAAAAAAAAAAAAAGACGCACGAAACTGGCATTTACCAATAAAAACCGGTCCTTAGTAATAAAGGCCCTACGAGTTCTACAGGATGAACAGCGCCATCTATAAACCAAGTAATCTTGCCCATAGCAGTGCAGCATATACATAAGTAGTTATACAAAATGACATTTGCATAATTAAACTGCCAAAATATGTTTAACGTGATTGAATTTCAACATTTGACACGTTCGTTCTCATTTCTTAAATTCAATCTTGGATTGTCACTTGGATTGTCAAGCTTGTTTTCGGACTCATGGTACTTTTGGAAAAGTGTCGAGCTTTTGGGTTGTATGAATCATGGGCTGTATGACTCTTGGACCGATATGCATACAGGGAATGAATAATTAGTATTAAGAGTAAGAGTAAGAGTAACCAATATTAATATTGGTTCTTTAGGTCCGGATAAAAGGAAATATGAATCTTCACTCTTATGATATGCTAGGTTTTGTGCTCCACCGGGTTCATATCATCTGTCATGGTTCTTACTTATGCTCATGAAATGTCTTAAAAAAGACACAAAGGAAATGGGTTTCAGCGCTTCGATTAATGTTCAATATATAACTTTTCAAACAGAAATATCACGCGGGAAGCACGCTGGATAATTAATTATGCTTACTTTTACGCGGCTGCCCTTTCAAAATGCAGACTTTCTGGAGGAACGCTACACAAATAACGCACCGATGACTCCGTGCACCATGATGGGGAAAACCCACAAAACAAGGATATGGTTTAGTTGATAAACCATGCAACGGAATACATGATGCGTCTGCTATAGTTTCTTTCATTGATCACTATCATAGAGGAACAATCAATCAGTGTGCAGTTGTAGAAAAAAAAAAATCTAATGACACTACTAGTTGAAGCAGTTACCGCACCGCCTACCTACATGTATTTGTTCCCATATTTGAACATGAGTCGATTATGATATGCACATAGAAAGAAAGGATAAAACTGTAAAAGCAAATAAGATGAATTATTGTGTGAAATTGGTTTGGATTGATAATGATGATAATAATGAGATCGGTGATTGCCCCTTGACACCCCCCCCCCCCCATCGGCCTGATGCACGGTCACCTAATGTGACCGTGTTATGAAACCCATTAAAAAGTCGCATGCCCTGATTTTACGTTAGAACTCAAAATAGGTAAACGGTTCAACCTGGCCAACATTTTTTTTTCACATTTTCTGGACGTGTAATTTGTTTTTCTGCATCATTCTAATGTTTTGGATTATCGAATAAATGGGAAATCATGTTTTAAGCATTTTTTCAAACATTTTTTTTTGTAGAACGGTGTAATTAGGTTTGACTTTAGAGACCTTTCTTTTTTCATTTTCTACAAACCCTTTGCATACTATTCAATGTTAGTAACTCTTAAAATAATGATTCTACTGCTTTGAATGTTGGTATTATTCATGAATAGAATTTGTTGACAGAACATGCTTAATTGCAGCTCATTAACAAGAAGAGCGACTGCAATAGCTCGCTTTAGCCTTCTTCTCTTGTGAGGTAAAAAAAGAAATGAAAATAAGTATAAAAACGTCTGTCTCTGCTGGCCAATTTGGGCAACTTAAACCTTTACGTTTTGAGTCAACCTCTTCCCTCCCCACTAAAAAAGTAGAATAAATGAATGAATGAATAAATAAATAAATAAATGTAGAGGACTGAAAAAAAGAAAGAAAAATAGCAATCCTTCTGAACTAGAAATGCCCAACCGGGCCTCCAAAAGATAGCCTTTTAGAAAATTCGGTGGCCTGACTTTGATAATTAGTGGCCCCAAGTCACTGCTAATGTCGAGCCCTGCAGCCTAACCCGAGGTTATGCCTTGGGAATTCATCAAAGCAATCATTCCATTGTATTAGCATGATACTCCTCACCTGTGTAACATAGGAGGCATATACCTTGCACAAAACCCTATGAAAAACTAGGTACATGACAATGTGTGTCTTTACGGTATGATGTAGCCTGTACGGATCAGGTATAAATTATTTACTATTTGGGTCTTCTTTTCACAAGCCACAAACCTCAACTTCACACCTTGGTAACAAAACATCTATCATGAAACAAACACATGCATGAATTGGACACAATAGATCCAATCTTTTACAGTGTAACGATATGACCCTTGTTATTAACCATCTTATAATGGTGTGACCCTTGACATTTCAAACTCCCACCCCTTTGACATGTAACACCTTTCTCTAACCTTCTTCTATGCACATGTGCGACTTACAATGCCAAATTGTTCTCTGCTCAATAACGGAAAAAAAAAAAAACCTGGGATTTTTTACACATATGCACACCAAACACACACACACACACACACACACGGATATACATACAGACAAACCACTACCACTGCACAAGCACAACATATACACACAAGATTCCACACATATTGTCATACTCTAAAACGCATACACAAAACACATACCATGTAGCCCTCCCCCCCCCCCAACTCTTACATACACTTCACTTTCATACTGACCCCACTCAAGCAGAGACTCCAACTCTCCCGTTTTCGACGAGAGATCCCCCGCCGAAAACCCATGTTTGCAAAATCTCCCGTTCTCCCGCTTATGATTCAATTTCTCCCGCCCTGGCTCTGTGTCTCCCGTTGGAAAGGATTTCTTACTTATTGCAATCGTATATATTGAAAAAAAAAAATCAGCCTTAGATACTGCACCAGAGAGCATCTACGACCCTAGGAACTTCGCGCTTCGCACACATCAAATTGGAGTCTCCCGTTTGCAAGGGGTTTCGGGCGGGAGAATCTCCAGATCAGAAGGTGCTTGGGGTTGGAGTCTTTGCCAAGCATAACACAGGAACACCCACCCAACCACACAATTCGTAGTGCATCTTAGCATGATCTTATGCAGCTTGAAGAAAACCCCGACAATTTGTGCAGCTGCGTTTCATTTTACGTGCGCGAAATGTCGCCATTGAGGTAAAAAAATGGGAACTGCAGCACAATTTGTCGCCGGCGAAAAATATGCAGAGACGACACTTTGTGACGTCACTCCCTTCAAAAAAATAGTCGCCCACGTAACTGTTGTGGCGAGCTGGCGCGAGCTAGGATGTTGTTCATGGGATATTACCTTGGCGTACGGCGAATGAGGTACCGATAATATAGGGCCGTTGTAAAGTGCACATTTGCCAACATGATTGCGACAATTTGAGCACATGGAGCTTTATTCCAACCACAACTCCCAAGTTCATTTGCTCGCAACGCAATTAATGTCCCTGGGGTACGGGAGCTCTGCTGCACCCTTTTCAGCGTATAGTCATGCGACAATACCGACACTCTTATGTGTACGCTAACGTACACCACAATAACATGGATTTCAGCTTCTACGTTTTAAGAAGCAAATACAAGAATGTAACATCATGAAGTCTCTCGCTAGCCACAGCGTTCGGGCAATGATTTCACCCGCTGTCCATCATGTTAATAGTGTACAGAATTAGAAATTAGGTTGACTACTATCACACAATACATTAGTTCAGTGTACATGAAAAAGAAAGAATTTGACATTACCTTTCAGATCTCTGCACACATAAACATGAAAGTTCAGTGATAATGGCGGGCAATCGTCAAACGTTCGGATGCACAGCTCGGGGACCTCACGAGTCAAGTATATACACTGTAGATACAGCGCAATGCATTGCAAAATGCGATAACGAAAGGGGCTTTGTGCTGGGGATTCCCCGCTTTAGCTTCAGATTTCGTCATTGATGAGCGGCGGAGAGACCTGCGTGCGCAAGGTAGCACACTGAAGCAATGTCCTTCGATCGATCTCTTCCATATTTCACCGGTCATGTGTGTAATCACGCGTTTGATTTCCGCCTATAAAGCCCTAGGCCCTTACTATGTTTTCTCGTTATTTCTTTCTTTCCGTACATTTTTTAATATTGATTATCTCAAAAAGTTCAATGTCTTAACACTTGAAATTTACGTCATTTCTATGTCATGATCGAAGGATGATTTTTTTTTTCCTAGTTGTCACTCAACCGTATGACGTCATTTCTAAAACCAAATCCTTGACCACATCTCCTCAACGGAAAATAAAATTCCTGTGAAATTCACGGGTCATAACAAAAAAAAAAAAAAAAAAAGTGAAATTGATCTGTACTCTGGAAAAACGTGAAAAAAGCGCGTTTTGAAGTGCTCAAATCATTTTTTTTTTTTTTTTTTTGCATCCATTTCAGGCCATTACCAACATAATCTAAATACAAACAACACAAAAGTAACTCGCGCTTACGCACGCGCGCAAATGCGCATGCGCAGGTCGTATCCAATCAAAATTTCACTTTTTTTTTTGCATGAATCAGATGCTTATGACATTTTGAAATATGTTTACCAAGTTTCAACTTGATATGTCCTCAGACAGACCATTTAAATTTGAAATGTTGCGTGCGTTGTTACTTCGTGACCTCACCGATACAAAGATAGCAGAGCTGAACGAAAACCTACCTTGAATGAGATCCATGACAGGAAACAGAACCTGCTCATTTACGGTGTTCCAACGAAACCAAATGAAATCATTCATGAAACCATCAATGAAGTCTTCAGCAGCTTCCTGAACATTCCCAAGAAGAATGCCTCGTTCATACTAGGCCTGCGGATTGAGGCTGAAATTGGGGGTCAACTGGCAACTATCGTATAACAAACAAATCTTGTAATTTTTTGAAAGTATATGTCTTAACAAACTTACCAGTAAAATTTACCCGGAATTTCTGCGTCGGAACATGCTCAAATGACGTCATCAATATGGCCACCCCCAAACCAAAAAAAATCAATTGGAATTGTAGGATATCTCAAGTGTTCATTATACATCTGACATTATAATCATTAGATAAGTTGCCAGTGTATGTATTTCTTATTTCCTGCCTTTCTTCAAACAAAATTGGGCCCATTTGTGACCTCTTTTCAAAAAATCTGAGCCCAAATTAGGTCATTTCTACGGCAACTTTATGCTGAAAACAATTTTTTTTTCTCAAACAAATAATGCAACACCCTCTCAACGATAAACACCATTCTAAATTTATATAAGTATGTAAATTTAATTGACTAGAGTTGAGACCTAACCTGTGAGAGACCATAGCTACCATGGTTACACTCAAATTTGCCTGTAGCCATTACAACACAGCTGTCCAGATATCACAATTTTCATTATTAGTGGTGTATTATGTATATTCCATCTCAGTAGCTGGAAATTCCACTGCAGTGCTACTTTTTATGGGCTCCTAAACACCTTACTCAAAGTCCCAAGAAATCCATTGGGGCATAGTGGCTAAATTTCCATAATATGCAAATTAGCACCTATTATGATAAAAATACAGTGTTTCCATGAAATCTATACTTCTAGGTTTTAGATTGGAACACCGAAAGTGTTGAAACCTATGTTTACAATGTCAGTTAGTGCGATGTAAACATTCGCCATGACATGTACATAGTCTGGGCTTCATTTGCATAATATGCAAATTAGCTCCCATAGGCCTAATGATAAAAATACAGTGTTTCCATGAAAACGATGTTTCTAGGATTGAGACTGGAACACCGAAAGTGTTGAAATCTATGTTTACGATGTCAGTTAGTGCGATGCAACCATTCCCTTGTACATAATCTGGGCCTCATTTGCATGGTATGCCAATTAGCTCCCATAATGATAAAAATACAGTGTTTTCATGAAAACAATGCTTCTAGGTTTCAGATTGGAACACCGAAAATGTTGAAAGCTATGTTTGCAATGTGAGTTAGTGCGATGCTAAAATTTTCCACGTATATAATCTGGGCCTCTTGCATAATATGCAAAGGGTTCCGAGCCAACGGAATATTCTAATGCATCAAAGTGCCCGATATTAGCATATCAAGAGTGTTCAAATATGATATTTCAGTTTCTCTTCACCAAAACAAACTTTACAGCCTTAGTAAACTAGCATGAATAATATCATAAAATTAGAGTGTGTTATCAGATATATAATGATAGCTTAAAAGTACGAAATTAAACAAGTGTAAACATCTATAATTTGCCTAATTTTGTAATGAATGAACTCTATTTGGAGGGTGGTTTGCTCGAATCTTGAGGATTCATCCATCCTTAAGGGTTTGAGATATTGAAGATGGCACAGTCAAAGGAAACTCGGTAGGTAGTGCCCAAAGTCACCCCAGTCGATCATATTATCCCCACGAACATTTACACAACATGCATCAACCAACGCGATTTCCGTTGTTATAAGCGTACGAGATTTTATTTTTAAGTCGTTTGGCCGTCTAGCAAAGACTATTTTATTTCCATGAAATAGAATTGGCATTGACAGAGACATTTCCCTACAATGTGTATAATTATCTTTAAAAAGTGGTGCACAGTCAAAGCGACTCGTACGGAGGTACCCGAATTCATCCCTATACCCTCACGGCTCGGTATAAAACATAATTATACACACGTGAATACAGCTGTTTGAAGCGAAAAAAAAAAACTCTGTGCATAACGTCCTTTTAGTTTCATTTCCATTAAAATTCAGTGGAAGTTATAGAAGAATTTTTGTTCTACAATATCTATAGGGTAAAAATGGTTCACATACGAAGACAACTACGTGGAGGGCGCCCAAAATTACCCCACCCAAAGGCAGTCTAAGACATGCAATAATCATGTACCAACGCAAATACATAATTATGTTCTATGGGTGCATGGCTTTCAACAGTCCTTTTGGTCCTCTAGCAAAGAAACTTTTATTTAATGCAATTCAATGGAGTCAACAGACGATATATTGCTCTGCAATTTTGACTTACACTGACATAGTTAAAGTGGTTATCATTCGAAGGGAGCGTATGGGAAGTACCCGCATTAATTGCCTCTATACATGACCCTTTGTAACGCAAATATCAACGCAATAACAGTCGTTCCAAAAGTGCATGTCTCAAAAAAAAAAAAAAAAAAGTCGTTCCTTGAGTTTTATGACTATCACTTGAGTTTAATGTTTATGTATAATTATCGTATGGTGCTATAATCATTGTAAATTCTTTTCATTCGACATAGTTTTACGCACCTCATTTTCTGTTACAAAGAAAGTGATGTCTCGATCTGTTCTTGTTGAAAATTAAATAAAAATTAAATGGAATTGTATTGAATTGGATTCCTGCGATATCAAGACACCTTTTTTCTCTAAAAGTTGCCGGGGTAGAGATAAAATAACAACATTGATCTACAATATCTACGCAGTCCAAAGGGTTCACTTGCAGAGACCACCTTGGGAGAGGTGCTCAAAGTAACTCCATGCATCCTAAAGGCGATGAAAAACATGCAGTATACAACCGAGGGAATGTTCCATATGGTTACATACCTCTGAAAAAGCTCTTCCGCCTGTGTAGCACGTACGCTTTTATTTTCGTAAAATGCAATTAAGGTGATATAGGAGACGTTGCTTTACAATATCTATTTTGTCAAGCCCTTGAGAAGTGCCCAGATTACCCCTACCCTGACCGTCGTGGTCCCGAAACAGATTAACAAAACATCCATTTATGCCAAAGCAAACTCACTTGTACATGCATGTACAGTCGTTTTGCCAAGTGGTAAATAAAGACACTTTACTTTCCATGATTTTTAAATCATCATTATAGTCAAAGGGGTGCATATTCAACGACAACCGAGTGGGATGTGTTCAAAATCATCTAACCCCAGGGCAATATAGAAACATGCACTAGCATATAGCACATGTTTCAATTTTCCATGCCTTCACATTTTCCCGATCGTTACGGTTGTACAGCAATTGCCCTTTTGTTTGTAAGAAATGCAATAAAATCACAAAAAGAAAAATTCTCTTCATTAACTACATTGTCAAAAGGGTGAACATTCAAAAGCAATCCCTTGGGAAATCTCCAGAATTACACCGCCGCTCAAGACCCGTAATTACATCACACGGATACTATGAACGCAAATACCGACGTTCTTTCGTGCATGCATGGTTTTAGAAGTAGTTGCAGCAATACAGCTACACACTTTTATATCAATGTATGTCGTGGAAATGATAGGAAAAGTATTGCTTCAAAATATCTATTTAGTGGGAGGATGCACATTAAATGCCAATCCTGTGGGATGTGCCCCCAAAGTGCACCACCCTCATGGCGATATAGAAAACATCGAATATCATTAACGCGAATACACTAACGATATGTTCCAAACGTACATGGTTTCAAACTTCAATCGTGCCGTAAATCAAGGGCACTTTTGTTTTCAAAAATACGTTGTAGTTAATAGAGGAGACATTGCTCTACAATATCCATATCGTCAAGAGGGTGAATATTACAAGACAACCCCATGGGACTTGTCCAAAGTACACCTACGCTCAAGCCCCCTTAAGACAAAATATAGATATTAGCAACACAAACACCGTTGTTTTAGCGTGGATGGTTTAAAAAGCAGTTCCGGCAATATAGCAAATACACTTTTAAACAATGAAAAGTCATGGAAATGATAGAAGAGGTTTAACTTTACAAGATCTATGCAGTGAAGAGGGTGCACATTAATGGCAACCCTGGTATGTGCCAAAAAATATTCCACCCTCACGGCAATATATAAGACATATAAAATCATATAATGCGAATATATCTGTTCCAAACGTGTATGTCTTCAAAATGCCATCGTGCCGTACAGCAAAGGCATTTTTGTGTCCAATAAATACCACTTATTAATAGAGGAGACATTGCTCTACAATAAATATATTGTCAAATGGGTGAACATTCAAAATTAATCCCTTGGGAAGTGTCTAAATTCACACCTAAGCTTACGCCCTCTTGTTACAGAACACATAATTAGCAACGCAAATACCGTTGTTCTATAGCGTGAATGGTTGTAAAAGTAGTCCCGGCAACACAGCAAATACAATTTTCATCGATGGGAAGTAATGGAAATGATAGAAGAGACGTAACTTTACAAGATCTATACAGTAAAGAGGGTGCGCATTAAACGGCAACCCTGTGGATGTGCCAAAAATACTCCACCCTCACCGCGATAGAAAACATTATAATATCATATAACGCAAATATATATATGTTCCAAACGTACATGTTTTCGAAATTCCATCGTGCCGTATAGCAAAGGCACTTTTGTATCTAAAAATGCAACCAATTACTTGAGGAAGCATTGCTCTACAATAACTACATTGTCAAAAAGGTGAACATTCAAAGGTAGTCTTTGGGGAGGTGTCTAAATTTACACCTACGCTAACGGCCTTTATTTCGAAATACGGATATTAGCAACGCAAATACAGTTGTTCTAACGTGAATGGTTTTAAAGTAGGTCCGGCAATGCAGCAACTTACATCAATGAAAAGTCATCGAAATGATAGAAGAAGATTTACCTTACAAGATCTACATGAGAGGGTGCTTATTGAAGGGCACCCGGTGCCGTGTGCCCACAAAATGCCCTTTATCCTCTTGGCAATATAGAAAACATATATTATCTTATGACGCGAATATATAATATGTTTCAAACGTACATGCTGTCGTGCCTTATAGCAAGGGCACGATTGTTTCCAAGAAATGCAATGTAATTAATACAAATTGTCACATAGTTCTTTACCTCAAATGTGACATCCATATTAATATATATTAATAAACAGAATATACAAGCAAAATGACACTTGACAGATATGTTGAAATTGCACTCTCATTCCATTGCGTAAACCTGTTTCCGAAGCTCTTTCTCGTTGCCATGGAAACAATTTTGGTGACCATGGTTAGCCTTACAATGAGTTGAGTCATCTAGTGACTGGATACCTTTACTGGGCACCTACTTATTTGAAGGTTATTAAGCTTAATTTATAACTATTTGCGTAGAAAGAATTACATTTTATCATTAAGGGTTTTTTTTTTTTTCATGAAAGCGTTACCATGGCAATGACTATATTTCCTCCATATTAACACATGATTAAGACGGAAATTGGTTCGGCACTTCGCTGAAACCAACAAGACACATTAAAAAACATATATCTAGACATTCTTATTATATTTCAACAAATTGAATGAAAATTATGACAATTATTATGATTTTTTTTTTTATTTCTACTACGTCAGTGTAAGGTTGCTATAGAAATGCTATTGGTATGCGTATAACTCACCAGCTCAACTGAAAATGAGCATAATTGATGGCTGATGACCTGAGGTACATGAGAAATAACATTACTGTAGCTAGAATCACTTCCTTTCGGAAATATTCCATTTTTATTATTAGAGATGTCGAAGTGACAATTACTCTAACAAAATTGCAGTTCTTAAGAAGCCATTTTGATGAAGTCATCTGAGCATGTTCCGATTAGATTTTTTTGCGGTAAATTTCAGGTGGGATATTGTCAGGATGTATACTTTAAAAAAAAATAAAAATTTGCTTGTTATACGATAGTTGCCAGTTGAGCCTTTTTTAAGCCACTTTCTGGCCATCGTCTGCAGGCCTATACCGCTTATCAGCGTCCATAGCCTATAACATCTGACCGTGGTAACCTAGACTCGGAGCCCCAGCCGCCTGCAATAATCGTTAGATTCGCTCGCATGCTGGACAGAGACAGGCTTCTGTATGCCTATTACGACCATCGTCTGCAACAGCACAAGCAACGTTGTAGAGCCCATCCATGTCAAAATTAACTACTGATGCCAAAATACCGCAAATGTCATAACACGTCAGCCACAAATGTCAAAATTACCACTAATGTCACAACACGTAAATCACAAATGCCCAAATCTGATTAACCACAATGTTATAACACGTCGAACACAAATTTCAACAGTATTACATGTACCATGCAGGGAGGTTACCTCCCTGCTATTACGTACTGATGGTATACATAGATGACCTCGATGTCCAACGAATCATCTCAAGAACATTTACCGTGTTTATTTTCTTGCAGGGGTGCCTCTATTAAAAAAAAAGGGGGTAGGGGGAGAAGGGGATTTTCCACGTTTACTGCATCTTCTGAAAAAAAAAAAAAATCTATCACTGATTTTCACCAAATTTGGCAGAAAGCATTTTTATGGTGATATGATCTTAACTATTTATGTGCCACGTCCGACTCAGTCGACTGCGTTCCAACTTGGCATATTCTGCTCAAACGCACAATCCCGTCCAAACCGATTGATAAATCGTCAAATGCCGCAATACAATAAAAGTGTTTCTCGTGCTTCAGTTCCTCTCACATATAGCTTACATTTTATGTTGTGATGACTAACATGTGGTGTTCCGTAGTTGATTTGTGTGTTAAAGGGCCTGGGGAGGAGTGTTCGGTTGTGCAAAACATGCGAAAGAGAAGGTATTTTGGGTATAAAATGAAAGGTAGATATCTAACTTAACATGTGTCAAAATATCTTGGAAATCGAATTCTTCTCAAATGTTTTAAAAAGCGAAAAACAAAACATACTTTTCTGGAAAAAGATCCTTCGATACGATGGCGATACGTATTTGAATTGCGGAATACTGCTTGTTGACTGCGGACATCAAGCCAACTTACAGCGAAATCAAGCCAACATGCCGAGTGAGCTGCCGAACTACAGCTGTTAGTAGTTAGAGCACGGCATCCGCACTGGAGCAAGCTATGGGCGCGGCGGCGAGCGCTGGCCGCATCACTTGCCATAACTCGCAGCTGAGCAGTGCATGCAAGCTCGAGAGCTAGCTAGCTAGCTGTACGATCTTGCATGCTGTGTACGAGTGTATGAGTTCGCGTTGTGTTTTCATTTGATGAGAGCGCTCACCTAAAATCAAAGGACTCCTAGATCCTCCGATTCTGATTCACATGTCCTTCTTCCAAGATACTATGAGAGATAGTTCTATCGTCGGAAGACTCGGTAGGCTACGTATCCTAAAAGCCATCAAACTCCATTACAAGATTTTTCATTGAGAAGTACGAGTACCGAAAGCGGGATAGGTGAACGCGGTACGTAGCCCGACCAGACGCCGGGCTATTTACAGCGATCGACTGGGCTGTGCCTGTAGCTGTACGTAGAAACTTTTCCGGGTAAGGACACAGCCCAGTACGCAGTTACAGTAGCTACCGTGCTTCGCACGGCGTCTGGTGACCTGGTCGGGCTATATACGTAGAAAAAAAAAATCAACGAAATCTCAATTATTGATTACAATTACACGAAACACAAACGGGTTGTGTTATTACATGTACATGTAATTCAATACATATCTTAAACTTTTCATGCACATTGTCAAGAAATGCAATCTTCATGGCAAACCCATTTTTTTTTTTTTTTTTTTTTAGTTCTTCAAAGATTTGAAACACAAGTAGGCTAGAGAAGTACCAGGTACCATGTTATATCTAAACTTGCATTGGATCTAACCAATAGTTCATTTTTATTACCGGTACAACTTGTCATGTATTCCTAATTTCAAATGTGACTTAGTTGTAACATTTATTGTGGATGATTTTCTTCACAACTGACACATGCACTGAATAAGTTAGAAAATTGGTCATTGGTATGGCTTAGGCCTACCTTTTTTTCTGTATGAATAGGGTTAATTGGAATTATTTCACAGATACACACAAAAATGTTGGGAATCAGATCATTTTCAGTCTTCTAGACTGAATAATGTGACACCTGTAATAGTCTAATAACTAATCCAGCAATTTCTGAGGCTACCTTACACATTTTCTTATTCATCATGCAATGCAACCACGCATGATGCAATATGTCTCGTTCACCTACAAGGCGAAAGACACAAGAAATAATCTGTTCAAGTCAATTATTTCCACATAGGCCAACAACATTCACTCAGTTTTATCTAGAACCCTGATTAGGTTTTTATCATCAGAACACATTTTTTTTTTCTCAGTTGTAAATTGATGCTTAACAATTAGACCTACACAGGTATAAATATCTTGTTCTGATATTTCAGTGAATAAAAATCTAACACATTTCTTATGTACAGGGTAAGGGCTCGGGTTCGCTTAGCTCTCAAGCACTCGTCACACTTAAAGCAAACTAGGGCAGCACACATGTTACTTAGAAGGAGTCCCTTGGCTAACTAACTTGTAGCCAGTTTATTCTACACATAATTTGGCATGGGTTTACATGTAAATGTGGGTTGTAACAAATATTCATACACAAAATCAACATAACAAAACATGCAAATAAGGAAACAAATGTTAAAACTAAATATTCATAATATGTAAATGGTGTGTAGGCGTGGGTGATTTAGGCGTGATTCCAGTATTACAGGGAACAATGGGTGAGAAGTGAAAGAGTGGAAAATGTCATGTGATATGTGGTGTGTCTGTGATAGGTGATGAATGTAAATGTGAATACTACTGTATGTGTGGGTTGACGTATTTATGTGTAGAGGGGTGGTACCTGTTATAACAGAAGGGGGATACACTTATAATAAGTGGTTCAAAGTAAATCCCTACACTTACATTGTATGTTATACTACCATGCATGTGTACATATAAATTGCATAGTACATGGGACCTACATTAGAAGTTGTGTGTACCAGGGTACACTGACCTTACATTTTCTTTTATCTTTGCATGTATATTTGCATTTGGTGTTGCATCATGAGCACAGGTTCTAATTTCAAATGTGCTACATGTAGAAACTGCTCTCACAGTAATGTGATGTGATATACAATGTAGAGATAACAAATCTGTGCTGACGACTTGCATGTAGGCCTATACCTTTTAAATATGAAATGTCATAATAGAAATTGTTGTATGGCAAAGATTGCCAACTTACACAGGTAAGGTAGTCATTTGAAAAAAACAAAAAAAAACAAAACAAAAACACTGCTCAGCATTCTGTCATTAGTCAATTTTGGCATCTACACATTATACTCCTATCATATTGAACAATTATGATAACAATAATATAATATGTAAATTAAAAAAAACCTAACAAATGCAACCACTTTCAAATAACTTGCACATTTGCAGGGGAAAAAAAAAATTAAGTGAAGGTCCAAGAATCAATGTCACATGGTTTAATGACTTCAAGTACAAAGAACACTATACTATTTCAGTGTGGAGACCTTCTACATATTGCATTGTCAAAACACATTCAGTTTAGGTTTTTAGCGTATACAATTATACAGTAGAACATCATGTAGGGACCTACCAAATGTATATTACAATGTATTTTTATATCTATGTGAATGAAAACTGAACATCTTGTTTGAAGTACTTCCAACACATTTGTTTATCAAAATTCATACCTATTTTTGGCTATAAAATATAGATGCAATGAATATTACAAGGGCACAAACTCCATTTACCACAAAAATATTGTCCTCATAATAATGTGATTTGATAGAGTTATCACAAAATTATGTGCTGAAAAGTGTCTTCCAAAATGCTGCTGGACAATGCTACTGTGTAGGACCTGCTGTGCCACTTGAATGTAACACATGGCATGATATCAGTGATCACATAAATGATGATGAGGATAATAATCATTATGAAGATGATGATAGTAATAAAAACATTAGCAATAACAACAATAGTAGTAGTAGTAATAATAATAATAACAATTAGAGCAATAATGAAATGTGTGAAAGGCCCTTTCAGTGATGTACACTGCTGTGCATGACAGCCCTGCTTAAGTTCACTTTAAAACACTGATGCAATATTTTATCGTAACGGAGTAATTGTAGCTTTTCACCACTGAAACACCTGGGAAACAGGATATTGCAGCCCTTTCAGTTTCCAGTAACAATTTAAGCACATGCAGTTTAGGAGTTTACAGGATTTATATTCCCTACTTGCCACATGGGGCAAGAACAAATTTTCTATGCAATCAATTCAATGTTTCATTCTGATTCACACATTTGAGTACTAACATGTTTGTTGTTACCTCACAGAAAAGACAGAAATAGATAGTTCAGAAATATGAATGTAGTGTCATATCAGTTAGTATTGCCATCACATGAATGTAGGTCTATGATTGGAATTGATGTTATTCATGTTCAATGTGCATTTATCAGAATCCCCAACAATCCTGGTACAAAGGTGCAGCTTTTTCATTACTAACATGTCTTTTGCTATTATACACAATGAAGGCATAAATTGACAGTAGGCCTACAGGAAGAGCTGGTGTCAGAGCTATTATCATTGCCATCACTTGGATGCACTCAACATAATTATGATATTGACGTCATCCAAGTTCAGTTTTCAGACATTTGCCAGCCACAAAGAAGAACATGAGAGGGGATGTCACTGGCTTCATGGAGCTAAATGTAAGTAGCTGGGAGGGCTGGTTCTGATTAATGAGAGGGGATGTCACTGGCTTCATGGAGCTAAATGTAAGTAGCTGGGAGGGCTGGTTCTGATTAATGAGAGGGGATGTCACTGGTTTCACTGAGTTTGGTGGTAGAGAGGGCTGGTCTCCACTGGCAAGATGGATGTCACAGGTCTTGCTGAGCTGCGTAGCCTAGAAGAGGCAGTCTTATTTGGCGAGAGGGGGTGTCACTGGCTTCAACAACCTGGATATCTGGGATGGCACTTGGATGTGATGCTAGCTGTTCCACTGCAATAGAGGCCAACAAGCACATTCTATTGATCTCTCATCTAATGACTGAATGTTGGTAATATAGTAACTACTACACATTTACAATGAAAAATTATTTTACTACTCATATAGACTCAATTAACTATTCAGTATTACACATAGTAAATATTCTCTTTAATGACTAACATTCAAGCAATGACAAGTTTAGTACTGATGAAAGTAATTATGTTAGATGCTGAAAGTCCAATGAAAATACTTAGTAGCCCACTTTATTTATGATATTTACATAAAAATTAATAAATGTGCATGCCAAAGGGACGTCTTCATCATCTAACCTGTTATCTTCTAACATCTGCCCAGGCTCTGATAAAATCAATATCTGTCAGCACTCTCACCAGGTTTTGATCCACTTCAATCTGACCCAAGTCCTTTCCTCAGAGTAGCATTTTCCTCCACAACTAATTGGAGAAGGCAACGGCATTCACGAACTTGTCCTTTTCCATTTCACAGGGGCATCTGGACAGGAGTTCATCTGTATATCAGACACAATGAAAGGCATTAACACTGACTTACAATTAGGATAGTCGCATTAGTTCTTCACCACTCTGTAAATTTAGTCACAGAACTTGCTATCCCTTTTATTTCAGTGTAGAGTCTACCAGGTAGCTATATCTTGTAGTGCTCACATATATATGCAACAGAGAAAACTCCATGAAATATGTTAGAAATAGACTGTCTACTGTAGAAGTTATATAGCAAAAAGGAAAATAAGACCTACAGACCCTAGCCAAATTTTTGATGAGTTGACACTGCACATGATGTCGGGATGACCTCAGCCTCTCATTGTGCATCTACAAAGTAGGCGCTATGTATACAAGCTCATATGGGGCCTATGTCTTTAAATCCAGCCACATGCATGGGATTTGGGGGTCTGTAATTCCACATACAATCATATAGGAGGCCTATATGTGGCTGCAATGTACAAACTATGTAACTTGTAACCCTAAAAGTAATGATCAAGACAACCATAATCTTATTAACCACTACCACAGCTTTGGGTTCAAAAAAAAAAAAATGTTATCAATTATTACAGCAAGAATAATAACAGCATCGTTAGAGAACACAGAGTTAAATTGAACAATTTATTGATGTTTTGTTTACTAAATATCAACATTAATTTTCATTTGCAGGTTCAAAACAGTTGTTGGATCTAGGTGTATTAAAACAAAATGTACCAGGTAATTAAAGACAGTTTGTACAAACCTTTTGAACCAGTGCAAGGGCTGGTTTCAATGGGCAAGAGGGGATGTCACTGGCTTCATCAAGCTGGGTAGCTGGGAGGGCTGGTCTCGACTGATGAGAGGGGACATCACTGGCTTCACCAAGCTGGGTATAGCTGGTCGAAACTGACGAGAGGGAATGTCACTGGCTTCACCAAGCTGGGTATAGCTGGTCGAAACTGACGAGAGGGAATGTCACTGGCTTCATCAAGCTGGTTAGCTAGGAGGGCTGGTTTCAACTGATGAAAGGAGATGTCACTGGCTTCACCGAGCTGGGTAGCTGGTCGAAACTGACGAGAGGGAATTTCACTGGCTTCTGACATCAAGCTCGGTAGCTGATGGGAGGGCTAGTCTCAACTGACGAGAGGGGATGTCACTGGCTTCACTGAGCTGCCTAGTCAGGATGGTCCTTGAATGTGATGCTGGCTGTAGCCCTACAAAAGATACCAATATTTGCCACAATAATATCTGACAGACCTTTCTCAACAACTAGCACCTACTGTGTTACAAAGCATACACCATTAACCACTACACTAGGGACTGAGTGAACTGCGCTGCAATGCATATACGCCATTAGCCACTTATGTATACGCACAATAGATACACTTCAATCAACATTTTTGCAATGCCATGTGTACCGGAGACAATAATTAGGTACCTTACCAAACATGTGAATTCACGTTTTTGGTCCGCGATCATAGCTGCCGTGACAACATATACACGGTTGACTCTCCACAAACTATTTGTAAAAACCGAGAGTGACCAGATGATCACTCTACGCAGCTCTTCGCTGACACTTTCACTCATTCAGTGTCGTTTCGTAAAATTGGATTTATCGCCTATCGCCGATTTGTAACAAACGGCAGTTCTGATGAGTGTCGTAACTTTCTTATTTCGAAATTTTGAGACCCATCCAATTTGACATGAAGGTAGAATAGGGCCGGCAACATAATCCAGAATATGGTAAAATAGGAATTCGCGTATTTACATGCATGCAAAACACTTTAGCGTGCCATTTCTTAATGTGAACAGCGATTTTGTGCAATTGCCAGAAGCACATTTCAAAAAGGAGAACTGTTTGAGCCAAATTTGGGATATGTCATTACGCAAAAAAAAAAAAAAAAAAAAAAAAAAAAAAAAAAAAAAAAAAAATCCAGTTAGGCCCCTATCTAATATATTGGCAGAGAAAAAGGGCCTCGGACTAGGAGTGGTAGAACATTGGTCTAGGAGTAGGATACCTACCATACTACCTCAA
This sequence comes from Diadema setosum, assembly GCA_033980235.1. NCBI lineage: Eukaryota > Metazoa > Echinodermata > Echinoidea > Diadematoida > Diadematidae > Diadema > Diadema setosum. The sequence goes on from CM067070.1 coordinate 37,469,921, forward strand.
TCGCATTCTGAATACCGGTAGTCGGTACACCTTTGGCTATGTGAATCTGCATGTAGCCTTTCTTCACATGTGAGTAAAATCTCAGGCAAATTGATCTTTTAGTTTACCGTAATAGAAACATGTTAGGGTGTGGCATAGGACACCTAACAAAACTACTAATCTAGGCCTACTCATAACAATAGTATAGTGTGTGTAGATCCTCTAAGTGACATCTCTTATCAGCAATGTTACACTAACATTGTAACGTTAGGTCCTAACTGAAGTTAACTGTTACTCACACTGAACTGAATGAAGTCTCCGAGTTTCACAAAGTGGTACCGATCCAGCAGAAGTGAAATGATATCTCTGTCGTTCAGCCCCTAGTGTCTTGAGGGGATTTGGGATTGACTTCATTTTATTTTTCTGTCGCCATCTCCATACTCTGTCACTGGTTTTCATGGTCTTCCTCTTCTTGGAGACAGATCTCTCGCTCTCCTCCTGCGGCTCCATTGTTGTGTGGATGAAGTGGTACGGTAAGTAAGCCTATATACGCAGCCAGCAGAGTTGGAGCGGACCCGTGCTAGCTAGCTGCCGGGCGGATGCCGGGAAATGCACCGATAACGCTCGCTAGCCGGTGAACAGGCACCCGGGTTTCGCCTCGCGATCACGGCGATGTACAGCTAGCTGTACACTCTATCTTGGGCTTGCTTTTCGCCGAGGAGAAGGCAACAAATCAACGCTGTGCCAAAATCGGACAAAAGAGGGAGGCAAAAACAACACTTGAACGGAGAGCCTCTAAGCCGACCCCCTGTGATTTTGACAAGCGTTACATGTAACGCTCTTCACAAAATCATAGATATCTTCATAATGCCGTATTTTTCATCGATTCTTTTTCATTGCTTAGTCCTTTCATAGGCATTGACCCTTGTTTTTGCCTGTTTCACTTCATGAAATAGTACTTTTGCCTTTTGGGCTCCAACACTCCTCCCCAGTCCCTTTAATTCTAAGTCTCTGTCACTGTTTTGTTTGCAAAAGCAATGCCTTTACAATAATCTAGTTAGACCATTTGAATGAAACACAATCGTAGATTTGTCATACAATTTTAATCGAAACAAAGCTTGACATTTTCTCTATAACTTTACTCAATGTTTGTCCAGCCCTTTAGAAATATATAGCAGTGATATAGATTTGAAACCAAACAAACAAACAAATAACAAAAAAGTAATGGTGTGGGGGAGGGGAGGGGGGGGGGGCGAGGGTGAAGCCTCATAGTCCCTTATAAACTCTGGAATTATTCAATCATCGAACAGAATAATTGAGCTAAGTTAGTGCTGTGAAAACATTCAAGATTGAAATTGCATGTTTGATTATGGCGGATTATGCCCGGATAGGGGGGGGGGGGGGGGGGGGGTAGGGGAGTGGGGTGAGGGAGAGGAGGGGATTTTCCAGATTTTCTCCGTCTTTTGATAAATGTCAAGAAGGATTTTCACCAAACTTGGAAGATAGGACTTATCATCTTTACGGCGATACAATCTTTATTTCTTAAAATTAACCCCACCCCCATCCTCATCCTAAACTGTGGTCTTTTTGTTTTAATCTTCTTGTCGAACCGAAGAAGGTTAAAGAAGAGAAGAAGAGCTAATTTTGTGCTATTAAAGACATTAATTACTGAAATGTCATGTCTGATTTTAGCGGATCCAGGGGTGCCTTTATCGGGTGGGGGCTGAGGGGGAGGAGGGGATTTTCCACATTTTACTGCATCTTCTTGATAAATCTCTGACGGATTTTCACCAAACTTGGCAGATCGCATCTTTACTGTGATACAATCTTTATTTGTGACCCTGCATCACAATACCAACAAAAAGCTGCAAGACCTGAATTTTTAGTTAAGGGCAGATTCTGAAAGTGCAGACTCTAAGCTTTAGTGATGTATGTCGCGATTCACATGAACTCTCCTAACCTCTTTGAAAGAAAGGACATACTCTGGAAAAGTGTGAACAGAGAACAGAGGCTCTAAAGTTCAGGGTCTATTCAAGCGTTTAATCTTTACCAAGCTGCGTGTGCTAGCAGTGTGATGACTGAGACAAACAACAGGATGTAATCCACCGGAGCAACAATGAAGTGATTATCAAATCAGGGAGGTGTTACAGAGATGGAGTGGCAACTCTTCGTAATTCATGCAAACACATGTTTGGGTTCAAGGCGTTACAATGGGATGTCTAGCATTCCATTACGCTTTGAAGTCGTGCTCGGCACCGCTCTGGTTTGCAAGACGAAGTTCGGAGACGAAGAACGCATTTCACCTTTCGTTGAATTACAAGTTTTATTTCACCGTAAATTTTTAAATGAAATACTCGAATTGATTTAGAATAGTTTAGGAAAGAATTCAATATTATAAACATGTATTTCTAGTTTCTTCGTAATGCGCAAATCAAAATGAAATGAAAATTATGCCCTCTTAAAAACCTAATATTTTTCTATAATGCGCATATTTGCGCAGGTTAGTTTTTTTTTATCTTTTAATCTGGGATATGTTGATCTTTCAAATACAGTACTCCGCTAAAGCGTATTCCAGGGTGCTTTTAATTTATTTGCTGTTAAAATTGTTAGTTTTACACTGCATTTTGGTTCGCTGCTCCAATTCAAGTTACACAAATTCATTGTTGCCATCACATTGAAAGAGAGAGCGAATTGCAGAAGGGGCCAGTATTTCTAGATGTGAGAGCGCTAGTCCCGATTATTGATGCTCTCTTTTGTCAAAGCACATGGGTAGCACCTGTAGTTGAACGCATAACTCCTCGGCGGCGCCGCGCGTGACTTCAAAGGAGAGCAGTAGTTGTCTCTCCTTCTCTAGCACCTCCCTGATCAAATTAAGTCGGAATAAGGTATGTATGTCAGCACATTCTGTCTATGATTAATGCCAACTTTCAAAGCAGTAGCATTATGCTTTCAAAAGTTATTAGAGTCAAAATGAAGAATGTCCGAAGAATGTCCGAAAAGAAATTGCATAATAAATACTGCCAAAATATGTTTATTCAATCTTGAATTATCACTTTTCGTCAAGCTTGCTGTCGGACCCATTGGACTTTTTGAAAAGTGTGGAGGATATGAGCTTTATGACTCTTGGACTGCATATACATGTACATACAAGGAATGAATAATTAGTATTAAGAGTGACTCATAATATTAGTTCTTTACGTCCGGATAAAAGGAAGTATGAAATTTAACCCGTGGGATACATTAGGCTTTGTGCTCCATTAGGTTTATCTTGTCTTTCATGGTTCTTACTTATTGGCTGATGAAATGTCTTAAAAAGGACACAAAAGGGTTACAGCGCTTCGATTACTGATCAATATATAACTTTTCAAACACAATATGACGCGAGAAGCACGCTAGATGATATGCTTACTTTGACGCGGCTGCCCTTTCAAAATGCAGACTTTCTGGAGGATCGCTACACAAAAACGCACCGATGACGCCGTGCACCATGATGGGGAAAACCCACAAAACAAGGATATGGTTAAGTTGATAAACCATGCAACGGAATAAATCGCGTTGGCACTAGTTTCATTCATTGATTAATATCAAAGAGGAACAAGCAATCAGTGTGTAGCTGTATAAAAAACAAACAAACAAACAAACCTCTAATGACACTACTAGTTGAAGCAGTTGCCGCAACGCCGACCTATCTGTTCTCATATTTGAACATGAGTCAAGTATGATTATATATGCAAACAGAATTATTGTGTAAAATTGGTTTGGATTGATAATAATGATACACTGTAAAAAATGCGACATGCGACATGTTTATGAACTAAACACAGTGTTAAAAATCTAAACACTTTGTTTAACATCTAAACACCCGGTGTGTATAGCACGTGTAAAGTATTGAGAGTTAAAGTGTTTAGCTTGGAGTGTTTAGTTGGAGTGTTTATTCTGGTCACGTTATGTTAATCTCAATATGTCCATTTATGGAGAAGTGTTGGAAATGGTGTGTAAATTGCAATTTCTAGTTTCCTTTTATCACGAGAAAGTGGAAACTGTTACGACATCAAGATGCACTATGAAATAATTCATGTTTTAGGCCTTTCATGAAAATGCCTAATCAATAAGGAAAAGGGATAACCTAAAAATATGTAATACAACTGTAATAAATTTATATTTTGGTTTCGCATGTACAGTCCTATATTTTAACTGCTAGAAAAAAATGGAAGTTGCCTTCGTTAATGATTTCGTTCATGGTTTAGGGCATTACCCAAATGTTTGTTGGTTAGGCCTAAACACTTCTACTGTCAGGATAAACAGGCGCGTTTACATTTAGAACGCCTCGTAAACACGTTCTAAACACCGCACATGTTTAACATAAACACTGTGATACTCGTACTCAAGTCAGCAGCGCATGTGACATGACGGCCGCGGCCACAACGCACGCAGTGGTGACCTGTGCGTGCGCTTCTAGCGCACAATCGTGCTATGCATGATTATGACCATATTGGCGGGAAATGAGATGTGCGCGCGCGTACGTACCTGTACGGATGGATCTGTCTGATTGGCTGGCCGCTGCTGGTGCTGCGATTGCATGCCCCAGCAGCGTGATGTGCGTAGGCCTACAGTAGTACGTGCGCATTCGTTCTAGGCTTGTCGTCCACTACACACTGCACTTACGACTCGATCGATCGACTGCACTGCTGAAGCTAGCTGACTGCATGCACTGCATAAAGAACTGCCCCCCCACGGAAAAAAGCAGTAACTGACATTTTTATGAATGTCTACTTTTTTGCAAAAATGAATAGTTTACCCAATGCTCTCCAATGTTAATAGGTCAGTTTTGCAAAAAGAAAAATGAAAGTGACCAAAAATACAAATTTTCACTTTTGCAAAAAGCAGTAACTGCATCCAGTTGATTCAACTTTGCAAGTTTCCCCACGGAAAAAAGCAGTAACTAACAAAGCCCACGGAAGAAAGCAGTAACTAACAATTTAGTCTTTATCATTCAGACTCTGTATAGTCCTTCCTGTATATTTTTTCCCTAATACCATTTATTTTTTCTACTAATTTTTTTTTGAACAATGTAAACAGCAGTTTCTCCCATAATTTAGGAGAGTAGATATCAAAAGATTGTTTCACCAGTAACTTGACTCTGCCCGCAGGGAATCATATGACAAGTTGAAGAAAAAGCTTCTTTCTGGAGACTAGCAAACCTGCAGACTCAGCGCGCTCAGAGTGCAGAATACGCGTGCAACAGCTGCATGCGCATAAATTCTGCAGCATACAGTAACTAGCTAAACATTGCATCACATCACACTCATCACTTGCATGCACAGTATTGCAGGTCTGGTACAGTCTGAGTGATCATGCCAGTGCTAACCATGCTGTCACACAGTTTCTGCGGTCCAGGCATGCCTGTAAATCTATCATGAATTGCAGAGGAAAAGTCATGGTAGCCATGGCTTTGGCCAGAACCAGAAAATCTAGGTGAGCTGAAAATATACTGAAGGGAGATGAGCACTAGTATTAATCCACTAACGTTAGTCTAATGTTAGATGTAGGCCCTACAGTTTAAAATAGGTCTACCAGATCTAACGTTACAGAGTAGATCTAGATTCTAATCTATTGTCAACTGTTTAGTGTTAGACAAAATGTCAGTAGGCCTAATCTAATAGACCTAGGTCTAGGACTAACATTGGGCATAGATCTGTAGTCTAGCTTAAGTGTAACGTCAGAGTTCGACTAGGATCTAAGACGAAGAGACTTGACTTTATTGTCTAGTCCAGGGTCATGTGTAAGGGGCCATGCCGGGCACTCCAAAGTTCAATTAGGGTAGGCCTACATAGGTGTCTACCTTATTTTCACACAGAATGCCATTCAATCGACAAGACCTAGTCTAGGTCTAGCGATAGGTCCTAGATCTTATAGATCTAGACTAACCAGAAAGTAGAAGAACTTTATAACCTGGTGGTGGTAACAATTCTCCTCCTATGGTCATGTGACATGTGCAGTTACTGCTTTTTTCCATGGGGAAAACAGCAGACTCCTGGCCGTCTGCAGTTACTGCTTTTTTCCGTGGGGAAACTACCCAGAATCAAGGGTGAGCCACCGCAGTAACTGCATTTTCCTAAATAACATTTAAAAAATAACGGAAACATAATTTTTTCCTAGGTATTGTTAGACAACTAGGTATGGTGCATAATCATACCACAAAAATATTTTTGAATGTTTCTGTGTTTTTAAAGAATCTGCAAAAAACACAAAATCGCATTTATCTCAGCTCAGCAGCTTTGCAGTTACTGCTTTCTTCCATGGGGGGGCAGAGAAGCGGATCTAGCTAAGATGGCGTCGAAGGGATAAAGTTCTAGCCTGGCCGGCCTGCATGAAAGCGGTGAGTCTGCTAAGTCTGCTAAGTCGGTGACAAACAAGATTTATTGCAAAATCGCCCTCGTTTAATGTAAAACTGAAGTAGGCGTGGAAATAAGCTACGCCCTTAAAGATTTTGCTGGTTTGTTTTAGTTTTATATTTCTAAATCTAACGTCTAAGTTACATTAGAACGGGGAACGCTCTAGCGTTAAGTCTAACTGTAACGTGTTAGTGTTGTTAACGTTACAATATCTAGGCCTACACTCTGCAAATTACCGGTACCGTAGTTATGGGTAAACTCGGCCTGGCGGGTCAATTCACTGTATCTTAAATTTTACGAAGTTATGAAGTATCTTTCATGTGAATGACGATGGGTTAGTGACTATATTTTGAGTAAAATTCAGTTTTATTCCCTGTAAATTCTTCACTCAACAGGTGGTGAAAATTGAATGTAAAGCCCATTAGGATGTCTTGGAAGGGGATGGCAATGGCACCAAAGTGGGTGACGATGATGTCCTGACGTGTACTGTATAAATCCTGTAAGACATTACCTCTGCTGGCAGAGAACGAGGCATGCAGTCAGCAGAGTAAATCGACTGGGGATAGTACATCACTGTATACTACCCATGTGGAAAGTGGAAATCAAGTAAGTACTCAAAATTGCAGAGCCAAATCAATGAATATTATGTACTTAAAGGGCATGTAAATGAGTTTCTACAAAATGCAGATTTTAGATGCTTTAAGTTCTTCTGTTTTGTGTGTGTGTGTGTGTGTGTGTGTGTTTTTTTTTTTTTTTTTTTTTTTTTGGGGGGGGGGGGGATTACCTACTCCCGACTCCCGAATTCAATCCATTAGCTAAAATAAATATGGAAAATTGATTTATTGCAAATATTGTTGAAAGTGTAAATTACAGATGTGAAAATCTTCACCCAAGAGACAAAGGAAACAGTATGGTCGTAACTCTGCTTGATAATGATGATGAATAAAAAAGAAGAAACAACAAAAAAGACTTGAATTATTTCCAGAAAATTCAGCAAAGTAAGTAAAAACCGACGCAAGACACTATGTGCTAATGTGATGAAGGGATTTTGTCATTCCTTTTAATTTGAACTTGCTTATGGATTCAGTCAACTTCTTTGCTATCCATTCATTTTCAGAATCTATGGGAGCAGTTAAGTCCATTGTATTGCAAAGCCAACTGATTTGTTTTCCTTGTGTAATCATTTCTTTTTACCAGCACCAGTACGTCATGGAAGAATTGATCAGGGATCACGCCAAACCTGTCTGGATTAGAATGAAAGATGCATGCGCTTACTTCTATACAACCCGTCTAAAAGTGCAAACATCTGAGGATTACAAGGACATCGCAAGATATACTGATATACAGTATATCTATAGGCCTACATGCCATATGAAGGAAATGAACCATGGATAATGATTTTGAATGCTAATAATCTTTTTCCCGCTAGCCATGTGATGTCTCACATCGTCATGATGCACTACAGACCTATTAGGAGGCATCCCATCTGTTAGAGCAATCTTTCTATTGTTTTTTTTTTCTTCACTGACAGTGTGCATCTAAACCTGTATACTAGAATAAAGCAAATCATATGGGGGTTTTGTATGCGCTGGGGCTTCAGTTCTCCGTGTGCGTGTATGCGTGTATTACATAATGACGAACCTCTAAAGAAATATGAAGGTAGGGGGCCTATATAATTCGAAGAGGAATTCAATGCTTATTTGATGAAAATTGGTTTTGAAATGGCAGGGATATCCAAAACAAAGCGATTCTATTGTCCTCTGTGCTTACGATAATGGTCACCTGTATTCTTATTGCTCATAGATATGTGTAATTGTCTTTTTTTTTTAACAGCTGGTACGTAAAATTGTAATGTTATCTATTATGTAAAGACACTTGCTCGAAATCGTTTTGCACTACTAAGAAAAACAGTTTCATTCACTTCATTTTATTCATCTACCAATATCCTTGTAATTCACTGTTAAGATATTACTCAAGAACTTTGTTTGATTGGCTTTCTGTTATATTCTTGTGCAAAAAGGAATATAGAAATCAAAACAAATCAAATCAAAATATCAGCCATTTCATTTTTTTTTCCCTCAGGTGCTTCAAATACAATCAGCAGATATTGGACGCATTTGTTTGGAATTCTTTGCAATTTTCTTGTAGACCTGATAGGAAATGCAGCATTCGGTAGTTAATATTTTCTTTCTGAGATATTCTTGAAATCGGTCACATGGAGAGAGGTATCAGAAATGTAGTACAACATGCATGGAGAATAGGGAGGAGTCTTGCAACTGACTGACAAATTGACAAGGGAGGAGTCTTGCTGATCACATCGCGTGTTCATGACAGCCTTGCATACCCTCCCGCCTCCAGTTGCAATGCATTATTTTTTCTTTGTTCATATCCTCTTGTCTTTACCAAAAATTCTGCTGTGTCGAGATTGAAAGTAGCCCTCCATACCATGATTATGTGGAGTATGATTAGACTGATTAGACTCTAATAGACTATTCATGCATACCCATTGAGTTTGACTTCTTTCTCCAAGGTTCTGGCAAGGTAGAAGTTTTTTCTCACTCACCTTTTGAAATCCACTAACATTCGAAGATTTCTCTCGAAATAGCAAAAGTGAAAAATCAATACAGTACTGTTAGCCTACATGTACTTTCAGTGAATGTCGCAGTGAAAAGAACAATATCATGTATGTATTTAAGTTCCATTATTGGTACTGATCAGGGAGTGCAGATGGTCACCACAGGCTAAATACAGTGAAAACATTTATTTATTTTTTTTTTTTTGGGGGGGGGGGGGTGGGTGTGGGGGGTCTCTTTATGATGAGTGCATCTACACTCCCTGATCAGTACCAATACGACCATAGTGTTGTGCATGGTATAATTTGCCGTGAGCCTAATTTGGTTCGGGTACACCCAAAAGCACTTTGCCAATAATTGATGCAATCTTCAGGGTCGGCATCGATTTGTTCACAGACTGCAGTTATGTTCCTGGAGGTGTTACATACATGTCAAGCTTCCGAAGCGTTGAGTTGCACTTCACAATCGACAAGTTTATTCGTTTGTTTTATAATACTAAGAATTAGTTCTGAATACAGTAGAAAGACGGCAATTCTTGAAAGTAGGCTAAGAATTACATGTGACTGAAAAGTAATTGTTAAGTGCAATATTTTTTTCTCCAAAATGAGTTATGTGTCATTTCCTGCAAATACAAACTTTACTGTGTGTATAGGAGAGAATTCCATTTACGTCTTCGTGTACAGGCCAGTGACTCCCAGGTATCTTGCATTTAACTCAGTATGGTGTCGTATAGCAATAACATGGCAATATTTAAAGGGGAAATCCAGTCCAAATACAATTTAGTCTGATATAGTAGAGCAGATAAGCCCTCAAAATCATGTGAATTGTGCAAAATTTGACTAAAGCATGAAACTTTCACCAGTGTTAGTACATACCATAAGATTTATTTTAAGATCGGGAGGTAAGTCTGATTTGACCTCTGATGACCTCCAGAGGTCAATGTACTTTAGATATCAGAAAATCGATGTTTTTAGACATTTGCAAATGATATATGTGGTTATGTTGCACTAAACATGCATTTATACCACAGAGAAATCATTTCCAGATTCAACAGAGCACTGACAGGTTTTTACCTTTGACCTCTGATGACCTCCAGAGGTCAATGAACTTTAATTATCAAAATATCGATGTTTTTAGACATTTGTGAATGATATATATGGTTATGATTCACTAAACATGCATCTATACTTCAGGGAAACCATTTTCTGATTACACAGAGCATTGACAGGTTTTAACCTTTGACCTCTGATGACCTTTGGAGGTCAATGACCTCAAAATATTATATTGATCTGTGATGTCATTGGTTAATGGTAACCATTGTTAAGATGTACAAAACAAGCATATCTGTCTTACAATGAAATTGTCTTCATATTCTAAAGAGCAGACAGGTTTCTACCTTTGACCTCTGATGACCTTGAGAGGTCAATGACCTCAGAATATCAGAATATTGAAGTATGACATCATTGGTGAAAGGTCAAACATGGTAAATATGTACAAAACAAGCATATCTGTGTACAATGACATCGTCTTCATATTCCAAGGCACACAGACGAGTTTCTGCCTTTGACCTCTGATGATCTCGAGAGGTCAATGACCTCAAAGTACAGTATCAGAATAGTTTGGCATCATCAATGGTAAACATGATGATGTTTTAGAGAGCACTCGTAGGCCCTGTTTATTAACGAGCCATTACCGTTCACCTATGAAAATCACACAAGGTCAAATACCTCGAATGAAATGTGAGGATGTTAATATTGATATTGCGATAGTTAATAGTTAATAATTGTTTATAATGTAGGGCTTACAAACCATGCATTTCTGTTACCAAAAAAAGTGGCTACTCATTCCGCAGAACTTTTCAGGTAATTATCTAAGTCGTGTATTTGCACAGAGCAAGGGGTGTCGATCTGTTTTCACGTGGGGGGGGAACTTGGAAAATATGTAAAAGCATAAGTTCATGGTGCAAAGGAATGAAGCGGAGGGGGAGGGGAGGATGTGGGTGGGGGATTGGATTTTTGCAGGTTTAGACCTGAAATCAGTGATTCAGTGTAGCTCTTGTTTAATGTGTGCGTCATCACTTATACGGAAGTTGATGGGGTGTGGGCGCATCTCACCTACCCTCCTCCCAAAGACGAAGTTGTTTTTTTTTTTTTAAGAATCTGATGCATACGTTTTGGGGAATATATGGAAAATTATGGATCACCAAGGTGTACCAAGTCTATATGGATGGGAACCCAGCAAGCGCAGCGTTGGCGAGGGTAGGGTATTCCACTCCCATTCGACAGAGCTCTTGTATTTTGAGAAATGAGATTCAACGACCTGGCACACAGGCACTTTTGAAGGAATACCTCGAAATTTGTATCAAAAAGGTGTAGTAAATCAGCCATCTATGGAGGAAGACCAATCGACAGAAGGATGTGGGTGGAGGTATCCCCCTCCCACATTATGGAGCTTTTGCATTCTTTTGTTTGCAATTCAATGATCTCGTGCCACTCTTGGTTGAACTACCATTTTGAAAAAAAAAAAGTCCATACCCAAATGTGTAGCCATAATCAATGCATGGAGGAGAGGTTGATACAGCGAGAGGAGGGTATGAAAGGGGCTGTCCCCCAATCCTTCCCATGCGAGGGAGCCTTTGCAATAAGAATAGAAATGTTAAAAAAAAAAAAATCTAGTATGCACATTTATGATGGAATATTTGGGAAATTATCAGTAAAAGGAGAGTACCAAATCTAAGAGTAGAAACCGAGGAGGGATTGTTCATTGAAAGATACACTACCCCCTCCAGCAAGAGGGATTTTCTTTAATATGTCGGAACTGAAATTAAAGATCTAGTACATACTTTGTGATGATATAGAACAAAAATGGGACAAAAGCACTGAGCGTATATGGAAGGGGACATAACGAAAGATAGTGTGGGGGAGGGGGTATGCAAAGGATATTCTGCCTTTTAATCTGGTGCATACTATAGCTGAAATGTTCAGTGACAATTCATTTTCTGTCAAAAAAGTGAAGAAAAAAAATCTCAATCTCAGGAAATACTTGGAGGCAAAGTTTTATGTCCCCACCATTCCCCCTCCCATATTTTCTCAGGAGGCGGGTCAAATGCCTCTTGCCCTCCAAAATGAACAATCGTGCATATATAGGAAAGCCTTTTCATCTTTGGAATTCAAATAAAAGATATCTCTTAAAAACATTTTTCATAGAATAAGGGAAATTATCATTCCCCAAAGTATGTTACATCTGTGGAAGGAACCAAGCAGGGGGAAGGAGTCTATCGAAAGGAGATATCCCCTCTCACAGAAGGGAGATTTTGCATTTCAGAATTAAATTTTAACAATCCGATGCACACTTAAAGTGAAAAACTTGGGCAGTTTTCTGTCTAAAAAGCAAAAAAACAAAAAAACAACAACAAAAACTAACAACAACAAAACATAGTCCACATCTCAGAATTTAATGGGGTGGGGGTCAACTATCCCTGCCACCACCCCACCCCTCCTCCAAACTGATGCCCCGGTATGTGCATGTGTTTTATTCCACTTGTTGAAAAGAAGAGAGAGTTTTAAGAAACAATATTGTTCAGTGGTCGCTATTCCAGTGAAGTAAATTGTTTATCAATAAGGTGAATTCCTTCACCTGTATACCTTAAGATGATGAAGGCCTGGTATTTGCCTTGCACGTTATTACATCTATTTCTTTTTTAGTATTCTCGTCTATATTTTGATGTGAAAGTTGTTTACTTTGTTTACTTTGTTTACTTTGCCTTGATTTTATTTGTACATAGAAAAAATAATCCAAGACTGAAAATGAAACTGATACAATATTTAATGATTGACACGATGCACATATTATGTATTTCTATAGCAATAAAAGTGAGCGATTCAAAAGGTGTGTACTCATTTCACATGAACATTAGCGATGATCCTCTGACCTTTGGAGGATATTGAAAGATATGCATCAAAATGTAAGAATATTGATGTCTGGTCTCATTGGTTTGTAATGGCCAGCTGCTTATGAAATAATAATTATATTTAAAAAATGCATTTTGTGTGTGTGTGTCCAAAATTGTATGCAGAGTATTCCACACACAGTTCAATTTTGACTTCCATCTAGGACAAATGAGCGGTTACTTTTTTCTCAACTACACTGTAATATCAAAATCTATCGAAAAAACACAGTGGCGGCTGGGTCTAACACATTATCATTCCTTTTCGTTGGAGATCCATGCGGGATGGTCAAAACAAACAATAAAAATATATATCTCAGACCTAATTGTTATAACAAAGCATCATATCCTCATATATCCAACCCAACCCTCTATGCCCAGACAATGTAAACCACCCCATGGACTTACTTGGAGCTTTAGAATATCCTTTGTCAACAGAGAGAGACATCCAAACCTTTGCAGTGCATTCTCTTGAGACGCGGTGACCTCATTATTAATGTGATGTTCGTGGGATGATCTCGCAAATTGGATTGATCCAAAATGGAGCCAATGAAAATTATGCTAATGACCTGTCAGTGTACGGTTCGGGTTGATCCAAAGAGCTATATGAAGCAAAAAACAACAAACAAATGCAAAAACAAAAAGAGAGACATATGTGTCTTTAATAACAGAGCTGAATATTGAGTATCTCTCTCCTGAAGTGTTTCAAAGAGATACAAGAGACAGTGGCCGAGAGTAGCCGCCACCTTTTTTGGAAGTAGGCCTACTTTGTGTTCTTGCAAATGATGCCTGACATTTTTGGTCATTTGCCCTTTTTGAAGAATGCAGCAATAGAGCCACAACTTCCTGCGGAGTGGATATTGTGGGGTTCTTGATGCAGAACATCATCGCTGAATTTGCCTGAGCTGTACTTTCTTACAGGGATTGCTATTGCAGTTTTGTTTTGCTTTGCTTTGTTTTGTTTTTCAAGTGTGGCTGTAACACTGCTTGTTTTGCATATGATGGTCATTGCAGCTAAAGAGTGCATATCTTCTCTGGATCATTCCAAACTTCATGATGTTTCACCTGGGTGAATGGATCCCAGATGATGCATGCGTATTCCAGGACAGTCCTGAGCGGCATGGAATAGCAAAACACCTGAACTTTATGATACTCGTATCTTCGTCTGGAGAGAGTCTTTGGTTGAAGTATAACCTTTTTAAGCTGCTGTGGCGATTTGATTCTAGCTGAGCCTCCTATTGGAACTCTGAAATATTTTGCACAATCCGCTTTCTCCATGGTTTGCCATGAATGCTTATCTATTCCCTGGGTAGGTCTCGGATGGCAATAGCTAGTTGCAATACACAGGATTGCTTCATGTGGAATGCATGTTGGGCCTTAGACAGTATGTCGAAGTTTTCAAGATGGTCCATGATGTCGCAGCTGTGGACTGTATACTCCAGGACCATGAGTCATTCATCGCAGTCATACTGTAACAACCCACCAGCTTTACACTGGCCAATACAGGCCCACCAGCTGGAAACTATGCAAATATTGCCCGTGAGCTTGACACTTTGCAAACCAGTCCCATAATGAGTCCAACAAATGGGGAAAAGATCTATGAGACTTACACTGAATAGATTAAGTCTCGTGGGCCTTGTTTTCCTCGAGTGTCGAGATAATGGCCATATTTGCCTATATTTGCTAGTCTACATAACTAACCCAAACATAACAGTTGTATTTGAGGTCACTGCCATTACCTAAGAAACTTAAGCTTTATTTCTGAAGTAATTGACCTCTCACATTTCAGAGACCTGTTACTATAAACCTCGTGCTCTGTGGAATATGCATACATACTTTGATCAAAACATCAATGCGTGATTTGTACATGATTAAGCATTTACGATTACACCAATGAAGCCAAACATCAATACAGGTAAGCCTACACATGTGACCTCAGTGACCTCTCATTGTCCTGAGAGGTCAAAGTTGGATATAATGCAGAGGCTAATGACCAATGTTCCATGGAATGACAAGATTCCTCTATTATAGCATAAATGATTGTACATCGGGTATTACAAAGTTGACCAGTGACTATACATAGAATATCAATATTCTGATATTTTGAGGTCATTGACCTGTCACCTTCCTCAGAGGTCAAAGGTAGAGACACGTGAGTAATTTCTCTTGCTCTGTGGAATAGGAAAACAATTCAATTGTAATACAAATGAATATAACATCTAAATCATGTTTGTCATCAACCAATTGCACCAAATATCAATGTTCTGACATTTTGAGGTCATTGGCCTCATCATAGGTCATCTGAGGTCATCAGAGGTCAAAGGTAGAAATCTGACTCGAAAGGCTCAGTGGAACATTGAGGCAATTCCTCTTACAAAAATTAGTTTTAGTACATAATTATCGTGTTTCAGTTATGAGTGACGCATTAAAATATCAATTTTCTGACATTTTGAGGTCATTGACCTCTGAAGGTCATCAGAGGTCAAAGATAGAAACCTGTCAGGGCTCTGTGGAATATAAAGACAATTTCACTGTGACAAAAATTAAGTTTTAGTACATCATTACTGTGTTTATCATTAACCAATGACGCAAAATATCAATTTTTGACATTTTGAGGTCATTGACCTCAGGAGGTCATCAGAGGTCAAAGGTAGCAATCTGTCAGGGCTCTGTGGAACATAAAGACAATTTCACTGTGACAAATATTAAGTTTTAGTACATCATTACTGTGTTTATCATTAACCAATGACGCAAAATATCATTTTTCTGACATTTTGAGGTCATTGACCTCTGGAGGTCATCAGAGGTCAAAGGTAGAAACCTGTCAGGGCTCTGTGGAACATAAAGACAATTTCACTGTGACAAATGTTAAGATTGAGTACATCATTACTGTGTTTATCATTAACCAATGACGCAAAATATCAATTTTCTTAGATTTTGAGGTCATTGACCTCTAGAGGTCATCAGAGGTCAATTCAGACTTACCTCCCGATCTTAAAATTAATCTTATAGCATGTACTAACAATGGTGAAAGTTTCATGCTTTAGTCAAATTTTGCACAATTCTTCGGCTTATCTGCTCTACTAATAAGAAAGAATAAAATATGAAGAGTTCATTGGTAAAATTTTGATCGAAATCGGATGTAAAATAAGGAAGTTATGACATTTTGAAGTTTCGCTAATTTTTGAGGAAACAGTTCTTGAATGGTTGATATGAATATGCAAATGGAAACGTGGGCATGTCATTCCCTCACAACTTACTTAATTTCAAGTTTTTCATTCAAACGCAATTATTCCCGAGGCTCAAGTCCTGATATATCTAACTGATCACATTTCTGAAGTTATTCAACCAGCAATACCATAATGTTTCACATTTCATTAACATAAACATTGAATTTCATCATTTTTGGGGGGTACACGATCAATGGAAAATTGTGAGGTTATGGCATGGTCATCTCACTCATTTGCATATTCATATCCACTTTTAACTGATTTGCAGAAATTAGCAAATCTTCACAATTTGATAACTTCCTTATTTTTCATCCGATTTCATTCAAATTTTTACTGTTAAACTGGTAAGGTTTTACTTTTTTTTTATCAGACTTATTTATTGGACTCGATTTCCCCTTTAAAGGATTTTAACTTATTATTCATCAGATATTGCCCAAGCTTTGAATGATGTTTTGATAACTTGCATTCAGAGAATTGCCTTAAACTCTTGTAGCCAAAATGTTTGTGAAAGCTAACGCAGGTCTTCCCTGGTATTTTGCGATGTAAGTGTGCTGATGATTTGGTACACACTGGGTAAATTCTATATAATGTTATGCGTTTATCTTTTTTCATGCAAAAAAGTGGAAACAATCCACTTTACATTAATAAATACATGGGAATTAACATGCATGATGATATGTCTCATTTAAACACGTAGAAACACATAGCATGTATGAATGTATGATGTGTAAACATGTCTCATATAAACACGTGGAAATTACCATGTGTGATGTGTAAACATGTCTCATATAAACACTCAGCATGTATAAGGTGTAAACATGTATCATATAAACACTGAGAAATTGCGATGTTTAATATGTAAACATGTCACATGTTTAATGTATGCAATTTTGTGTTCGATCTAAAAATCAGACATGTGTTCTGAGAATAAACACTAAAATGGCAAATAAACATGTCGCAGTGTTTTTAATCTGTCACAGCGAATAAACATGTCGCAGTGTTTACAACGTAAACAGTGCGTCATGTTTATTTTTTGGTTCAGTGTTTAGATCTTAAACATTGTGGGTGATTATGTGAATGTGCGGTGTTTAGTATTTAAACACTGTGAGTGATTACGGTGTAAACGTTTGGTGTTTAGGCTTTAAACACAGCAGGTGTTTAGTTTTTAAACATCAGAACCGTTTAAAACATAAACATGTGTTTGTGATAAACACCTGGGGTGTGCTTAAAATAAACACAGCATGTGTTTAGTTCATAAACGTGTTTAATATATAAGCACGTCGCAGTGTTTTTAAACTGTCACAGAAAAGTGTTTAGTTAGGTGTTTAGAAACTAAACAAATTTTTTACAGTGTAGTATGGGATCGGTGATTGCCCCTTGACACCCTCCCCCCCCCCCCTCATCGACCTGATGCACGGTCACCTAATGTGACCGTGTTATGAAAACTTAAAAAAAATCGCATGCCCTGATTCACGTCAGAACTCAAAATGGGTAAACGGTTCATCCTGGTCAACATTTTTTTTTTCACATTTTCTTGACGTGCAATTTGTTTTTCTGCATCATTCTAGTGTTTCGGGTTATCGAATAAGTGGGGAATCATGTTTTTAGCATTTTTTCATTCTTTGTAGAACGGTGTGTTTAGGTTTGACTTTAAAGACTTTTTTTTTCATTTGCTAGAAACCCTTTACACACTATTCAATGTTAATAACTCTTGAAATAATGATTCTACTGCTTTGAATGTTGGTATTACATTGTATTAATGAATAGAATTTGTTGACAGAGCATGCTTTTGCGATTGCAATAGCTCGCTTTAGCCTTCGACTCATGTGAGGTAAAAAAAAAAAATTAAAATGAATAAAAAAAAATGAATAATAAAAAAAAAATGTCTGGCAACATCTTGTTGGTTTCTGGGTGCCGGGTCACATATACCGTATGGACGTTTGAAGATTGTATTTAGGTTACCTCGCTGCAAAGATATGAGGAAAAGCAAAAAAATAAAAAAAATAAAAAAAAAATGACGGCCAATATATTATACTCAGATATTCAAGGAGAACCTTTGGTTTATACACCTACGACCTTCTTGCAAAGTTATGAACAAGAAAACGGGGAATGGCTCCACTTTTGGACGCTATCTGTTTTTTTTTTTCTCTCTCTCTATACTGCTCTCTCTTTTCTTTACATGGATCAGATGCCTATGACATCTGGAAACAGGTTTAGCCAGTTCCAATTCAATTAGATTTAATGTGTCGTTGTCAGGTGTCGTTGAAGTTGAAATTTCACTTGTGTTGATTGCGAAATACAGCGCAAATATGCTAAAAACCTGTTCATCTTAAATCCGTTAGAGCTTATGTAGGATGGACAATGACACCCATTCTTTTGAATAATATTATAAAAGCTAATGAGTTGTATACTTTTGAAATAACAGTTAAGATCCAAAACTTAACCGAGGGCTCAACAGTTGCTACTTATTTCTCTGCTGGCCAATTCGGGCACCTTAAATCTGTACGTTTTGTTGCTCCCCTCCCCCCCCCCCCCCCCCTCTAAGAAATAATATAAATGAATAAATAAATATATGAATGTAGTGGCCTGAAACAAGAACCCCCCCAAAAAAAAAACAAAACAAAACAAAACAAAACAAAACAAAACAAAACAAAAACAAAAACAAAAACAAAAACAAAACAAAACAAAACAAAACAACAACAACAACAGCAAGAAGAAAAACAAAAAAACAAAACATAGCAATCCTTCTGAACTAGAAGTGCCCAACCGGGCCTCCAAAATAAATCCTTTTAGAAAATTTGGTGGCCTGACTTTGATAATTAGGGGCCCCGGGTCACTGCTAATGTCGAGCAATCATCCCATGTATGAGCATCGTAAATGAGAAGCAGACACAAATCGAGTTTCCGAGTAAACAGTCACCTTGAAGGCATTTAACAGAACGCAGCTTCCGACCAGATAACCAGCAGTGCCATGCATAATAATCATACAGTCACCACGAGGTGGCGCTATGTAACAAGCTTGAATTGTAACATTGGCAATCATTAACAACACTGGCGTGATTGCCCTTCTTCTTTACTCTTTCGTTTTTCACCTGAATAATAATGAGAATATAAAAGCTCTACAGTACTTGAGCATAACAAACCATTATCTTTAAAATGAATAAGGGTGTGAACTTTTATAACATACAAGTAGTTGCACTGTTCATGACCTACGATACTTTCAAGAGTAAACTGCCAAGAACTATAATAGGCTGGCTTATAAAAACACTAAGCTAACATCTGAAATTAATAATTACACTAGCATCAGATTTAGACACCAAGAGTGTAATCATAAAAACCTATTGGGTACATTTAACAATAACACCAGATACGCATCCCATCATCAGTTCATCTCGTCAACGTTAACGAAAACAAGAACAATCACGAATTGTTACAAGCATAACCATCACATCATATCAATACCCCTCTCAGACATGCTGACATGTATTTCTCAGACATGCTGACATTTCATATCAATCAGGCCTGTATGACTCAGGCCTGATTGATATGAAACATAACGTTCAGCAAAAACAACAGGTTTGACAATCATGTACAACCTGACAGGACAAGCTAGGATGGCATAAAATAAGAAGCTCCTACAAAGGCATTAACTTACACAGCATAAACAGAATTATAAAATGATGTACATGTTCATGTGGAGACACAGAAAATACACATATCTATGTATATCATAAAATAGAATTACATAATTATGCACGTAGCAGAGAACATGGAAAGTTACGAGTAAAGGTGCAATTAGGGACAAGCAGTATGAGTACAGTAGCTATGCATAACACCAAAGATGTAAGTTTATAAGGGTAACTGGAAGATATTAAGAAGATGAGGGTAAGTGATAGAGATAAACCTGGTATTACAATCAGAAACAAGAGGGCGTATGCACCCACCAGAAATATAAGCATCATTATTATGTTATGCACAGCACAAAGGGGCAAATCACCGAGACATAAGCAGGGTGACTGTAAAATAATACACCTATAGAACATACCCACGACTAAATTATAGTACAAAGAACATACCAAGACAGCCAGGTGAGAGACAGAGATAAATAGGAATGTCATACAAGTACGGATTGGTAGAAATGAAGAATAAACATGATACAAGTACAGAGTAAGAAAACGCCTGTTTGGGACACCTCAGAAAAAAAATAAATTATTGTTAATAGGGACATAATGTAGTAAACCAGATAGGGGGAATTGAAATAACATAATAGATTATGTGGTACCGAAATAACATAGCTATTCCAGTTTATAAGAGAGGTATGAATACTCGATGAGTGACGGGGGCCATTAGTCTGAGGTAGCCAGCAGTTCACACACACACACAAACAAATATATCATTGATTAATACATCAAATAATCATCAAACCTAGGTGGAAGGGGTCACATGTGTGGGGGGACAACCAGGACTGTTAATAGTCGGAGCAGTGGGGGCAGGTTCCTGGGGCAGAGGGGGAAGGGGAGCTTCAGGAGGGGGTTCCTGCAGGGGGACACACGGGACATCTGGCCCAGGAGGCAATGAGAGTTCCTGTGGAATGTCTCTGCAGGTGTCGGGGGGGGGGGGGAGCAAATCTCGCTCGTCGTCTGGGGGAAGCAAGTCTGTCTCATCGTCGTCAGACATCTGGTGCTGGGGAGAAGCCACAAGGGGAACAGGGACCCTCTTGCATTGCAATGTCTTTACACGATATGACGATTTTCTGAGCTGAGAGCCACCACGTAAATGAGAAGCAGACACAAATCGAGTTTCCGAGTAAACAGTCACCTTGAAGGCATTTAATAGAACGCAGCTTCCGACCAGATAACCAGCAGTGTCATGCATAGAATAATCATACAGTCACCACGAGGAGGCGCTTATATGTAACAAGCTTGAATTGTAACATTGACAATCATTAACAACACTGGCGCATGATACTCCTCACCTGTGTAATATAGGAGGCATAAACCTCGCACAAAGCACCCGCTATAACACTGGATACTTGACAATGTGTGTCTTCACGGTATGATGTAGCCTGTACAGATCACGTCTATTCACCTTTTGGGTCCTCTTTTCACAAGCCACAAAGCTCAACTTCACACCTTGGTAACACAACATTTGCTCTCATGAAACAAACACATGTATACATTAGATATAATAAATCTAATCTTTTACAGTGTTCGATATGACCATTGTTATTAACAATCTTATAATGGTGTGACCCTTGACATTTCATACTCCCACCCCTTTGACATGTAACACCTTTCTCTAACCTTCTTCTATGTACATGTGCGACTTACAATGCCAAATTGTTCTCTGCTCAATAACGAAAAAAAAAAAGAATTTTTTACACACATACACACTAAACACACACACACACACACACACATACAGACAAACCTCTACCACTGCACAACCACAACACATACGTTTACACAAGATTCCACACATAATTATTATCATACTCTCAACGCATACTCAACACATACAATGAAGCCCCCCCCCCCAACACACACTCATACACTTCACTTTCATACTGACCCCACTCAACAAGCATAACACAGGAACACCCACCCCAACCACACAATTCGTAGTGCATGATTAGCATGATCTTATGCAGCTTGAAGAAAACGACCGACGACAGTTTGTGCAGCTGCGTTTCATTTTACGTGCGCAAAATGTCGCCATCGAGGTCAAAAATTGGGAACTGCACGAGCAGCACAATTTGTCGCCGGCGACAAATATGCAGAGACGACAATTTGTGCCGTCACTCCCTTCAAAAAAAAAAAAAAAAAGTCGCCCACGTAACTGTTGTGGCGAGCTGGCGCGAGCTAGGATGTTGTTCATGGGATATTACATGTACATTGTACCTTGGCGTACGGCGAATGAGGGACCGATAATATAGAGCCGTTGTAAAGTGCACACTTGCCAACATTATTGCGACAATTTGAGCACATGGAGCTTTATTCCAACCACAACTGCAAAGTTCATTTGGTCGCCACGCAATTAATGTCCCTGGGGTACGGGACCACTGCTGCACCGTTTTCAGCGTATAGTCATGCGACAATACCGACACTCTTAAATGTGTACGCTAACGTACACCGCAATAACATGGATTGAAGTCTCTCGCTGTCCATCATATCAAAAGTGTACAAAATTAGAAATTAGGTATAGACCTGCTACTTTCATACGTGATTAGTTCAGTGTACATGAAAAAAATAATAATTTGACATTACCTTTCAGCTCTCTGAACACATAAACATGAAAGTTCAGTGTAATGGCGGGCAATCGTCAGACAATTGGGTGCACAGCTCAAGGGCCTCACGAGACAAACTGTATACACTGTAGATACAACGCAATGCATTGCAAAATGCGATCTAGCGGAAGGGGCTTTCTGCTGGGGATTCCCCGCTGTAGCTTGAGATTTCTTCATAAGCCACTTCGGAGTTCCACTTTGCGCATGAGCAGAAACAAGGTCATTCGGACCAACAGGCATGTTGGTTTTTAAATTTACTGGGATAAGCATCTGTCATGTAATGACAGATGCTACTTTCATACGTGATTAGTTCAGTGTACATGAAAAAAAAAATAATAATTTGACATTACCTTTCAGCTCTCTGAACACATAAACATGAAAGTTCAGTGTAATGGCGGGCAATCGTCAGACAATTGGGTGCACAGCTCAAGGGCCTCACGAGACAAACTGTATACACTGTAGATACAACGCAATGCATTGCAAAATGCGATCTAGCGAAAGGGGCTTTCTGCTGGGGATTCCCCGCTGTAGCTTGAGATTTCTTCATAAGCCACTTCGGAGTTCCACTTTGCGCATGAGCAGAAACAAGGTCATTCGGACCAACAGGCATGTTGTTTTTTAAATTTACTGGGATAAGCATCTGTCATGGAATGATTATTCATGTAATACTTATAAATGCCGCTTGCCAGCACATCCACCTGTCAGCAAAAGTGGTATTTGGCAATATCAATAGAAAGAGATTGTCAATACATCCAATGCAAAATAATGAAATGGATGCTTTCTCAAGTGTGAATTGACAGATCATTCTGCTCATCTGGTCTACGCAAGTTTATTCTTTGTTTGAACGGGATTGATTAATCCCATAAATTGTTACGTAAAGCTTATGCATTATGTCACTCTGAAAACGAGTGAAGTGCCCCTAACCAACTGAGAAAAAAGAAAGGTCATTCGTACCAATGTGCCCATGAGCTAACTCCGAACTGGCTTATTGATGAAGCGGTGGAGAGACCAGAGCGCAAAGTAGCACACTGAAGCCATGTCCTTCGTGCTGTTCCATATTTGTAAGTGTAATCATGCGTTTGTTTCCTGCTATACACACTAAGAAATCAGGGTTCAAAATTGAACCTCTAGGCGTGATGCAATAGCAGCACCCCTTTTCCCTCAAAATTTGAACCCCTGTCTAGGGTTCAATTTTGAACCCCATAAAAATGAACCCTTTTCCCTCAAAATTTGAACCCCTGTCTAGGGTTAAATTTTGAATTCCATAAAAATGAACCCTCTGAGTTCAAAACTGAACCTCAAGGTTTACTTTTTGCACCCAGGCAGGTTAAAAATTGAACCTCTGAAGGATACATTGTTTAACCTCAAGGTTGTAAAAAGGTTCATTCTTCCACCCAAAAGGGTTAATTCTTGAACTTTTCAGATATCAAAATTGAACCCTTTGCGGTGCATGTACGCTCCCTGGTTTCTATTTTTCCTCCTTAATGGGTTACATATATTATATACATATATATATATATATATATATATATATATAATACATGTATTAAATAGACATATATATATAATATACAATATTATATATATTATATATCCTGCTGAAATAATGGAGATGTTCAAGCTTAAAGTACAGCACAATGTTCACAGTTGTTCAATCAAACACATACTCCTTAGCAATGCCAACACATACTCCTTAACAATGCCACCACCAATTCATTGTACATGCTGCTCATACTTCATGTTTGGCACACACTTTGTACAGAGTAATTAAAACATTTCTGCATCACAGATGATTACATTTCATGTATGTTTAATAAAGTCTTGGGATGATAAAAAACGAGGAAAATTAAATAAAGAGAAAATCCCCATTTTCGTACATTATCTAAGTACAGTTCATCATTTGGTACATACAAACTTGTCACTTTCATTTGTCAAGATGGATGCATTTCTGCATTCACACAAAAATGCACATGTATTGATTTTATAGGCTAGGTTTTTATCATTCAAAACAAAGATTAAGTCAAATCAAGTTTTTGCATTATAATGTAATACATGTAAAATAGAAAAAGTTAAATACAATACATGTACATAACATATACTCATACAGTAATGAAATACAATGTATATTCAAATTTTGTAAATAAGGGAAAACAATATTCCCTGATGAAAAAATAAATGTATCAAAGGTCTGTCATTATATTATCATTACATCATTCTATTTCCCTATAAGAATTTCTTTATGACAAAAAATAAACATAAAAATCTCCCCCAAGCAGAAGAAAAAAATGAAACATTTGCAATCCATGTTCGTTGTGCAAAAAGTACACTTTTATCATCTAAAGAAAGCAGAGCTGTTAATTCCAGATGTTGCATGTGCAAGCAGTTACAACACAGTGAATTCAGGTAAAACAAATAAAACAGTCGAATAAAAAGTATACATGTACATTACAAAACCTTCATGGTTAGTTTCCACATGCATAGAAGGAAACAAAATGGCCACAATACTTTCCAGCTACATGTCTATGCAAATGAATGAAAATACTTCATAAATTAAAGATTATCTAGAAACCTTCAAAAAAGATAAAGATCATTAACAAGTAATCAAAGCACAGTACACAAATATTAGTAGGATTTCCGTGAACACATCTTTACATGGCTAATGTTTACATACAATAATTGTAAAGGTTAGTATCCTCACCTGTTACATAACAGACGGAAAAGAAGGATACCAAGTTTGCTGAAACTGCAATAAAATATATAATCAACACCACTAATACACACACACATGCAAATTGTGACAAGCAAAAAAGGAAAAAGGACCCCCCCTCCCTCCTTCCTCTAACAGCATCCAATTAACCAAAAGTATGGGGATATGTCTATTCCATTGATATAGGGATGGCATTTGTAACTAGAATCACATTGTATATAGTACGAGATATGATAGAAGACAGAGGAACACTCGGAGATAATAGTACGATAGCATAGGCAGGATAGGAGAGGCATAAAACAGGAAGGTACAGGAATTGTCCAGCTTTATACAGAAAGCTTGAATGATACCACTGTACTACAGTGTAATTCTCAGTGCTGGCTCAAGGCTAAAATTCATCTTCCACCCAAAACATCAAAATGCAGCTTTATTCATAAGCGAGAATGACAAGAAAACCAAACTACTCTATTATAGCTGCAAGAATTTCTATAACAACCTCGAGGATGATAGTACTGTACAAAGTGTCAGCATACAAAACAATACATTTTTTTTCAGTGTTTTAGTCATTTAGGCAGAGGATGATACACAATGCAAAGCAGATACAAGTATTAACTCATCATCATACAAGTAGCCACAGGGTTGTAAATCTACAGTGATTTCTTTAAAATCATTCCATGAAGTGTTCTTCACAATATTACCTGCCAGTATTCTACATTGATTTTATGAAGACTGTTTCAGACTGTAGTTGATTGCCCTGGACAAAGGTTTCATCATGGATGCATCTGTAGAACTGAGTGAAGTGGTAGCGATTCATTCCACGAAGACAGCTGAAGAAGGTGCCTCAGTCATGCAGAATACCTGGGGGAAAACAACAACAACAACAAAAGTGTTACACTCACCTCTGTATAGTGATACAAAAATGTACAATATATCATACATTTATTAAGAAGATTAATTTCTGGGAAGAAGGAAAACACCAAATTGAACATTTCTATGGGTTGCACTTTCCTGACAAATCACAAGCACAACACACTCCACACACCCTCTTAAGCTTAAATTTGATTGTAGGGTAACAATCTCAAAACAATGCTATACTACATGTACAATGTAATTTTTGAACTTTAATAGACCATACACTCTACACTGAAAATTTGAAAATGATCTGCCATCTGGATGAAATATATGCCAATGAAGAACAGGTGAAGTCAAAATTACTTGTGGGGGCCATCAACCCTCTCCATGAAAAAGGCCATACTGATCATGTACAGAGTTTTCACATTCAATGCAAAAATGCAGATTAACCTTGAACTGGGAACAACTGTTGATTGAGAGAAGAGAGATGACCAGTCCAGTCGTATACTGGGACAAATGTCTTGTCCAGGATCATCCTCCTTTTATGTTGATGCAGTGACTGCATCAGCAATTCGGTACAGCGTATTTGGCCCAGTATACACTGGACTCCTGTTATAATGAGGTCCTCAGGGCCTACAGTTTTCTTTCGTTTTATCAAAGTTTTGTTACAACCAAACAAGTAAACAATAAAGCAACAAATGTAGAGCCAATAACATTATGGCCTCAATTTCAATTTTGTTGTAACGTTATTTATTAGAACATGAGTGCACTGTGTGTATGTATAAAGATTGATGCATTAAAGAGTTCCATAAATAATACATCTGAACATACAATGCAAAAAAAAAAAAGGAGGCACAGCAGTTTCGTGATCAACTCACAGTATTGTTCTTTGGCAGATCCATTACAGGTCAGTTGCAGGTTAGGTGGCAGCGACATATGGCAGCAGACCTTTCCGGACTTTGCGAAATGTTGGCAAGGTTTATTTCTTCCATGGCGTTGTAGTGTTGCGATTCCTGCGTTAAATCTATTAAGTACAAAAGTAAACCAAATACATGGTATGTCATCTTTGATAATCCAACTAAAAAACGACAGTAATGTAGAGCTGTGCAAGAAAGAATTGGATGCTATACATATGGCCACAGGAACCAGGGGGACTCGGGCCCCTACTTTTTCGGCACCATACAAAGGAAAACATTATAAGGTGTCCCCACTTCGGGTCCCAATCCCCCCCCCCCCAACTTTCTTTACCCGAAAGTGTGTAAGTGGCACTAGAAAGAAATACATGTAGATAAAAACCTCGAAGTGTGAGCACCATAAGGATCTGTTTTTGCGCTGAATACTTTTTTGTTTTGTTTTGTTGGTGTGTGTTTTTTTTTTTTTTTTTTTTGCTTGTAAGCTGAAACCTGGAAGTGGCACCAGAAGTTGCATTCGCGGCCTTTTTTTTTTTTTTTTTTTGCTTGTTAGCTCATGAAACTAGGAAGTCCCTCCCCCTTTTGAAAACCTTCCGCCAACAGTGATACAAAGACTCTGCATGGCATACTACAATTAATCTTACAAGATTAACCATTCCATCTTTGCAACTCTTACAGATAATTAATGCTGCATTTGCAACATTCATAAGAAAACAGTTTTTATATCAAAGGGAGCAAATGTGCATTTTCCTGGCCTGCAGAGAAAACTCACCTTTGCCTTGGTGTCACAAGTAGAGAAGAAGCTTTGACATCAGGTTTCATACCGAGAATACTCCAAGGGAGTAGGATGCAATTCAGCGCAGCATAGTCCATAATGAAACAAACAACATCCTTCATTTGCTGTAAGGACAAGGATGCTTCAAACACACCTTTGACCTGAAGAAAGAAAGAAAGGGGAAAAAGAAAGAAACTTGCAATGACAACACAGAAATTTGAATTTATATTGAACTGTTCATGTGCAGTAGGCCCTATAACAAATCTGCAGGTAACAGTGCCGTCAATGCAATACAAAGCACAAGGGTCTGAGTAACGTACATTTGTTGTACCAATTGTAACCTCAAATTTACCACCACCCACCACTTTAATATGTAGATCAATGATGTCTGCACAGCGCATGGCGATGTCAATAGGCTATTATATAGATTGCCCACACTTAATACTAGTCTGCTACATGACTTACAACGCTGCTGGCAGCTTGTATTTTCACCTCGAAATCAGTATAATTTGACTGTTGTTCACCATGTCCATAGATATAGAGTGTATACATGTAATGTAGATCTACTTGAAATATCTCTTCTTTGTTTGTTTGTTTGTTTGTTTGTTTGTTTGTTTTTTTGGATAATCAGTACCGGTATCATCAGCTTCACACCCTTGCCACACTGACACAGCTAAACCTACATACCGTACAGGAAACTTTTGTACTCAGTCTGCACTGTGTACTGTAATTGGTACTGACTGCGGCACTGTACAACCAAACCCAAGTAAGAAGGAATTTCTTTCACACTGATGATTACTAGCTGTACCTCGTCTGCCTTAGTACAGTTTGATGCACATTCTCTCATTCAGTGTTTCAATCACCGGACTAATCCCTCCGTATCATGTCACCGCGGACCGCGACTCTCACACAGCTTATCATGCAGACTGTATCAGGGTACAGGGGCATGCAGGTATATGACTAGTGACAGTGCGCGATCGAGTCTTAGTCCCATACACGGTTGTAAAAGAGCCCGAACGCTTCGAGTTCGGGCAGGTCGCAACAGTTAGCTTACTGACTCTGTAGACTGTACAGTAAGTCAGTCTCGACTGTCTCATAAGCACATGCAATAGAAGACAAAACAGTATCACAAATCACTATACATTAAACTACCATTAGATTAAACAATGCAAACTGGTTTGCCTTATTTCTTGTCGATCCCTAAATGGCAGTAGTATAGTAACCGTAAAAAGGCCCGTATTACTCCCCATTACTGCATTAGGTCATGTGATTTTACATAGTGTATTAATACAAGCGTGAACGTGGTAACAAAGAACGGCACGACAAACGATTGAAATTATTACCGAAGAAATGAAAGATCTAGCCGCACAGAAGCGCAACCCAAATAAGTCATGATTTGTGATCATTTACTCACCTTAATCTTGTATAAATCAGCAAGTCTTGCAATGAGAAATCCCCGCTTCAATGCAATTGCATGGGAGTTCTAGAACGAATGGAAGTGAACTGTCGCGACGCTTTGCTTTGTGACACGTATGTACGTACACATAGCTAGCTCACTGTATGCGGTGGCGATGCGAGCTTACAAAAAAAACGGAGCCTCGATCGTCTTCTCTGATGTGATTGGTTAATTTCCGGGATTGGCGTGTTAGCCTTTGCTCACGTACTGTTTATGAAACTGGCACGAACAAAAAATGCTATATCATTTTATCAAACACCAACAAATATCTTTATATTGATTTGCAATCTTAAAGATGAACATCATCCACAATTCAAATCACTACTGATACTGCATTACAAATCCTAACATGTTTGAACGCAACAGTATGATCTAGATTTTTGTAGCAGACTAACTCTTCTATTTGGAGGTTCAAAAATTAATCTTTCTCAAAAGTGAACCCCTTTCGGAGTAAATAGCACCCATAGAAGTTAAATATTCAACCCTAGTCCACGCAAGGGTGCATTGGGTCAAACTCAACCCCAAATTGAACCCTGATTTCTTAGTGTGTATGGGCCTACCCCCTAAACATGCTTTCTTGTTATTTCTTTCTTTCCGTACATATTTCTTTTTTATATCGATTATCTAAAAAAAAGTTCAATGTCTTAAAGATGGGCCATCCCTTTTGCATTCTTTCCCAATAGCACAAAACATGATATATTCCAACGGAATTAAAAGACTATTGTGATGCTATAACATTTATGTAATAAATGAATGTTGTAAGCCGTTAAAATTCAAATAATGCACCAAACGCTCACCGTAATGTACTCTGTGTACTAGACAGAGCTGTATACATTAATCCTGTGTTTGTAATATGATGCTAATACTGTACTTCGAACCAGATATATGCATGTTAAAGCTGTCAGAAAAGAAGAATTCACTAGCTTCTCTTACTTTGTTATCGGTGGTAAATAACTTACTTAAACTACATATCTGCCCCCCCACGGAAAAAAGCAGTAACTGACATTTTTATGAATGTCTACTTTTTTGCAAAAATGAATAGTTTACCCAATGCTCTCCAATGTTAATAGGTCAGTTTTGCAAAAAGAAAAATGAAAGTGACCAAAAATACAATTTTTCACTTTTGCAAAAAGCAGTAACTGCATCCAGTTGATTCAACTTTGCAAGTTTCCCCACGGAAAAAAGCAGTAACTAACAAAGCCCACGGAAGAAAGCAGTAACTAACAATTTAGTCTTTATCATTCAGACTCTGTAGAGTCCTTCCTGTATATTTTTTTCCCTAATACCATTTATTTTTTCTACTAATTTTTTTTTAAACAATGTAAACAGCAGTTTCTCCCATAATTTAGGAGAGTAGATATAAAAAGATTGTTTCACCAGTAACTTGACTCTGCCCGCAGGGAATCATATGACAAGTTGTAGAAAAAGCTTCTTTCTAGAGACTAGCAAACCTGGCAGACTCAGCGCGCTCAGAGTGCAGAATACGCGTGCAGCAGCTGCATGCGCATAAATTCTGCAGCATCTAGCTAAACATTGCATCACATCACACTCATCACTTGCATGCACAGTATTGCAGGTCTGGTACAGTCTGAGTGATCATGCCAGTGCTAACCATGCTGTCACACAGTTTCTGCGGTCCAGGCATGCCTGTAAATCTATCATGAATTGCAGAGGAAAAGTCATGGTAGCCATGGCTTTGGCCAGAACCAGAAAATCTAGGTGAGCTGAAAATATATTGAAAGGAGATGAGCACTAGTATTAATGCACTAACGTTAGTCTAATGTTAGATGTAGGCCCTAAAGTTTAAAATAGGTCTACCAGATCTAACGATACAGAGTAGGCCTAGATCTAGATTCTAATCTATTGTTAACTGTTTAGTGTTAGACAAAATGTCAGTAGGCCTAATCTAACGTAATAGACCTAGGTCTAGCACTAACATTGGGCATAGATCTGTAGTCTAGCTTAAGTGTAACGTCAGAGTTCGACTAGGATGTAAGACGAAGAGACTTGACTTTATTGTCTAGTCCAGGGTCATGTGTCAGGGGCCAGGCCGGGCACTCCAAAGTTCAATTAGGGTACATAACTGTTAGGTGTCTACCTTATTTTTACACAGAATGCCATTCAATCGACAAGACCTAGTCTAGGTCTAGCGATAGGTCCTAGATCTTATAGATCTAGACTAACCAGAAAGTAGAAGAACTTTATAACCTGGTGATGGTAACAATTCTCCTCCTAGGCCTATGGTCATGTGACTTGTGCAGTTACTGCTTTTTTCCATGGGGAAAACAGCAGACTCCTGGCCGTCTGCAGTTACTGCTTTTTTCCGTGGGGAAACTACCCAGAATCAAGGGTGAGCCACCGCAGTAACTGCATTTTCCTAAATAACATTTAAAAAATAACGGAAACATAATTTTTTCCTAGGTATTGTTAGACAACTAGGTATGGTGCATAATCATACCACAAAATTATTTTTGAATGTTTCTGTGTTTTTAAAGAATCTGCAAAAAACACAAAATCGCATTTATCTCAGCTCAGCAGCTATGCAGTTACTGCTTTCTTCCGTGGGGGGGCAGATATGCACCTTAGTGCATCACACAGTCTGTAAAACTAGACTAGTAGCTTTTATTATATTTTTTTTTTTCGTAGTACGAAAGATTTATTCAAATTGTAACGGCCAATTAACTCAACAGATAAAGACCCTCTTGAGTTCAAAATTTACAGGAGGTTTCCGAATAGTGTTTTTTTTTTTTTTTTTTTTTTTTCAATACCTAAGTGTTCTCACCAATTTTTCAAAAAATTTCATGCAAAAGGGACTGGCTGTCTTTAACACTTGAAATTTACGTCACTTCTATGTCATGATTTATGGATGGTACGACTTTTTTCATAGTTATCACTCAACCGTGAAGTCAGTATGACGTCATTTCTAAAGTCAAATCCTCGACCACATTCTCTTTAACGGAATAAAAAAATTCCTGTGAAATTCAAGGGTCATAACAAGAAATCAAATTGATCTGGACACTAGTAAAAACGCGAATAGGCTCGTTTTAAAATTGTAGGCCTAAAATGCTCCAATCGTTTTTTTTTTTTTCTTCCTTTTTTTTTGCATCCGTTTCAGGCCATTACCAATAGACCGATTCGAGCGACTGCTCATGGAAGTGCGCCCTCTACAGGCGCCGCCATTATTGGGGGCTTCTCTCTAGTTTACATTATAGTGTGCCTCTTCTGTTTTTTTCTTGTTGATGCATTAGCGAACAGTCCAATCGAAGTCTTTTTGTTGCTGAAGACAATTGCCACAGATAGCATATAGCACAAATAGATTGTACTCTTTGAAAATCTCGTCATAAGAGTGACATCATTTTGCAAAAAGTATCTGAACTTCATGGAGTTTCAAACGTGCCAACGCTCTGACATAGCTGAAAATACAGAATCACGTGGAGCTCTTTCTTGAATAAACTGCTTTCATGTACAATGTTTTTTTGTAATAATGAAACTCATTGAATATGAATTGTACTGTGTCACATTGTTCCTTATTACTCTTAGAACAATAAGTTGTTTGAGGATGACAGATTGATGTAATCAAGTCATGATAATTGAAATTATCCCTTCCAAATTTCAATATCATCAATCATCCCAGAAAGACATCTAGAGGAGGTGGTATCTGCGTCCTGTATAGGTCTGCTGCGCGTTGTGTTGTCAATGACACACGCAAATTTTTGTCTTTTGAACTGCTAGATCTCACGATTCATCTCACTTCGTCATCTACTGTTCGGGTTTATTGCATTTATCGCCCACCCCATTCCTCTCGTCACACCTTTACCAGCAACGACTTTCTTGATGAGTTTTTAACTCTCCTTAAGAGTGCTGCTGTTGATGCTCATCCAACCATTCTTCTTGGTGACTTTAATATACATGTAGATGATTCTGCTGATAGCTTCACTCAGTCTTTTCTCAATGCCGTTGAAGCCTTTGGGTTTCATCAACATGTTAAGGGTGCCACTCACCAAGCAGGCCACACACTTGATTTAGTCTTTAGTAGGAAATCTGAAGATAATTATTTCCCGTATCACTGTATTGCCATCTTTGCCATCTGATCACTCCGCCATTCTTTCCGCCATTAATCTTAAAAGCCCACCAAATCCTAGAAAGAAAGTTAGCTTTAGAAAGCTTCGCAATATTGACATCAACTCTTTCCGCCATGATATTAAACAGGCTTTGTTGACTTCCCAGTGTACATCTTGTCCTATTACAGAAGCAATTTCAATGTATAATTACATGCTGAGTAATCTGTTGGACAAGCATGCCCCTGTTAAAACCGTGACTGTGACAATTAGACCCAATGCCCCTTGGTTCTCTGATGAGATTAGGGAGGCCAGGAGGCGTCGGCGTCGTGCTGAACGTCTCATGTTGAAGTCCGGCATGCAGACTGACATGGACCTGACATATCGTCAAGAATGTGAGCTGTACTACAGTCTGATTACCGATGCAAAGTCACAGTACCTGAGAAAAGAGATCGCCAATGCTGACTCTAAACGACTACTCAACTTCGTGAAGAAACTGTCCACCCCTTCTGACTCTTTTATTTATCCTAAACACTCATCTGATTCAGAACTGGCGCACAGGTTCAGTATATTCTTCATGAAGAAAATCGATGATATTGTGTCTTCCTTTGCATCTGACGTGAACCATCTGGAGTTATCCGTCCAGGTTCCTGAGAACTCTTTGAACTGCAACCTGAGCGAGTTTAATTCGGTCACTAATGCACAGCTTCGACGTCTCATCATGCTATCTCCACCAAAATCTTGCAGTCTGGACCCTCTCCCAACTTGGTTGCTCAAAGAGTGCCTTGATGAGCTGTTTCTGGTTCTAAAAAAACATCATTAACACATCATTGTCATCGGGTATAGCTCCAATACCTTTCAAGACATCTCTTGTTTCCCCTCTGTTGAAGAAACCGAACCTAGATCCCGATGTCCTGAGCTATTATCGACCAATTGCCAATCTGCCATTTGTGAGTAAGCTTCTTGAAAGGATTGTGTCTACACAGTTGATGTCTTATGTTGACAGTAATCATCTGCTTCCTACAAACCAGTCAGCATACCGCAACCTCCACTCAACAGAAACTGCCTTGTTGAAAGTGCTCAACGATCTCCTTCTTGCTGTCGACAAGGGCGATGAGGCTGCTCTTGTTCTTCTTGCCTATTCGGCTGCGTTTGACACGCTCGACCACACGTTGCTACTACAATGACTTAGTAATGACTATTCCATCACAGGCACTGCCATCCAATGGATCAAGTCATATCTTCAAGATCGCACACATAGGGTGATAATCAATGGGACCTGGTCACGTCCTAGTCCTATCAGCTGCGGAGTTCCGCAAGGATCCGTTGCCGGCCCCCTTCTTTTTCTCCTCTATACAGATCCACTCACCAGAATCATCAATTGTCATCATGGAGTCAACTACGCTATGTATGCTGACGACACTCAAATTTACATAACTATGTCACCTGGCGATAGGATTGCTGCTGTTAATTCACTGAGAGAATGTCTCAACAACATCAAAGCCTGGTCCACTGCCAACAGACTCCGTCTGAACGAAGACAAGTCTGAACTCATCCATTTCTCATCACAGTTTAGGAGCACAGTTCCTCTACCAGATCTAACTACTCGGGATGGGGTTATTAAGGTCTCTGACTGTGTTAGAGACCTTGGCTTTACTTTGGGCAAACACTTAACTCTTAAACACCATATCACAAATATTTGTAAGTCTGCATCATGGGGTATTTTCAAAATAGGGAACACCAGGCGTCTGCTTGATCAATCATCAGCTGAGCGGCTCGTCCATGCCTTCGTCTCCTCCTATCTGGACTACTGCAACTCCCTCCTTGCCGGCCTCCCTCTTTCCCACATATCCCCTCTCCAACGTATCCACAATTCAGCCGCTAGATTAGTCTCCCTTAGGAGGAGACATGACCATATATCTCCTGTTCTCCGCTCACTCCATTGGCTTCCAGTCCATTCCCGTATTACTTTCAAGATCCTTCTTCTGACGTACAAAATCACACGTAATCTTGCACCCATATATCTTCAAAACCTATGCTCTCTCCGCTCCTCCTCTTCTGCCAGACCCCTCCGTTCATCTTCCTCTCTCCAATTACTTCATGGCCCACGTACAAAAACCCGTTATGGTGACCGAGCCTTCTCTTCCATTGCTCCCACTCTTTGGAATAAACTCCCTCTTTATAATATCTCCATTCAGAATGCCTCATCTGTCGAATCATTTAAAATTCTTCTCAAAACTCACCTGTTTAATCAGTTGTATTTTTTTTTTTTCTGGAGGCGCACACAGTTATCAATTATTGTATTATTGCATCACATGTATTTTTCTTTTCTTTCTTCTTCTTTTGTTACTGTTAACGCTGATTTTGTTAATGCTATTGTGTTTTCTAGTCTATTTGTATGAGTAGCAAAAGTGCGCTTGGAAACGTCAGTATAAGCGCCATATAAATGCAATTATGAAAATTATAATTATTATTATTATTATTATTATTATTATTATTATTATCATTATTATGACTGGTGACAAAATTATTTGTCAGTTGATGATTGTCTGTATTGGCTGTGTATAGTTTTGACATGATGGTATGACAGTTGTGATGTCAGTAACATTATCAAGGGTAATGACTAATGTCGATAGGAAAGACGGTAATGTGATTGATATGTTTATATGTTAGCTACAACCAACCATGCATTACTCAACATCATCAGGACTGAGGAAATGTCATTATTTACACATTGAAATTTGATTTTTTTTTTCCTTAAAGTAGGAAGAACAAACATTGACAAGGAAATATTGGTTTAAAAGTGTCAACTTACATTGAAAGCAAGAATCGACTTATATTTTCTATTCTGTCCTCCTTTCCCCCACTCTTTACTTCTTTCAGTATTTTTGATCAACTTTTCTCTTTATCCTTCTTTTTCTTTTAACATATGTATCCATCTCTATCATCTCTCTCTCTCTCTCTCTCTCTCTCTCTCTCTTTGTACATGTATCTTTTTATTTCTACTCTGTCCTTTCCCCCAAAACCTCCCTGTCTGCATATTTTCTGATTGACTCTTCTTTCCTTCTTCATCCCTCTCCTCTTCTCTATTGGTCTACCTACTCTTTCTTTCTTTGTCTGTCTGTTTTATTTCTATTTCTGCATCCTCTTTTTCTCCT
Source organism: Diadema setosum (assembly GCA_033980235.1). Classification (NCBI taxonomy): domain Eukaryota; kingdom Metazoa; phylum Echinodermata; class Echinoidea; order Diadematoida; family Diadematidae; genus Diadema; species Diadema setosum. The sequence goes on from CM067070.1 coordinate 37,506,246, forward strand.
TCAAAAACACCCGCAAACACGGAAACTCATACATTGGCTGCACACAAATACATGTTAAGATGAACAGGGCGCGAACATTGCAGAAATAGTACAGTGTCATCACAATTTATTAAATTAACTTGACAATCACTTGAAGTTGATTGTATATTGGACTGTTTACCCCACAGTTTTGAAATATGAAAATCCCAAATTCTGAAATAAACATTTTAGAAAAAAAGGAAATACAGTTTTAGTGAATAATATATTCATGGCATCTCAGTTAAACAGTGTATTTCTATCTTAAGGTCCACATTAACATCAATTTGATTTGAATGAACTCATTGGCATACTGCCCGTGTTACGCTTATCACTGTTTTGTAAACTATGCAAAACTTCAAAATACAATAACATTCTTATTGCACATCCGGTTTAGATGCAAATTTCCACAGTTATGCTTGTTTGATTTTATTTTGTTCATTCAAATCAACGTGATGTAGAGGTGGAATTGGCCTTTGAGTTAAACTATAGATGTACACTTCAAATCTCTTTAAACTATTACTCGAGCAACCCCAAACAAATTTGACAGAGTCAGAATAAGGGTTGACCTTGCTATGATAGAGAACATAATAGTATGTAGAAGTGGAGGTGTTTAAGGAATTGATTTGTGATTGATCCCATTTGGAAAATCTGAGACATTTGGCCACATATGCTATCTGAAGGTCTGGTGTGGTGCACAAATGAAACCTTCATAACACTTTAGCATCTATCTTGATATTCATCATTAATGTCCATGGAAATTTCTTCCTCATTTGCAACCTCACTTTGACTTTCCCTTGACACAGTTCCCTCACTAATTATCAGAAGGGGTAAGTTGTAAGTTGTAAGTGCATAACCCAGCACAAACAATTAAAATGTCATCAACATTTTGAGCCGTTCCTGGAATTACACTGCTCAAAATCTTGAAGCACTTCAGGAGTCGAATAGCCCTCTCTACATGGATTCGTACATTGGCCATTCTTCTCGTTTCCGTAACACTATGTTCAGGTAGACGTCTGTCTTTACACCCTTTTGTAAACGCTGGAATTGATAATTGTACCCCAGGTGGTAGAATATCTGTGATGGTATACCCTCTGTCAGCAAGGATTTCATCTCCTGGCAATTAATGTTCACCAAATCCACGATTTTTGGAAATGAAGGTGTTACTTGCCCTTCCACCGAAGAGTTTAGAAACAAAGGCTACAAAGCCAATCGGGGCTATACAATACAGCGCCCTGTAGATATTGTGGCTTTTGTAATTTGAATAAGTCTGTGCCCTTCTTTTCTTTTTGTCGATTAAGATGGTTTCTGTACAAATATTTCGGTACAGTCTATAATGCATGTGGCTTTTTGACGGCAAGAAGCAAAACTTTGTGGTCGAATTCTTGCCAAAGTGTCACGTGCTGGCCAGAAGATTAAGTTGGTTTTCACATACTTGGAAATTATTGTTAACCACGTAGAAAATACTGCGCATGATGTGGTTCTCGAGATTAGGAATCTTGTGCCAAGGTCAGTAGACATAAAGTCAAGTCGAAGTCTCATAACAACAAGCAAAATCTGATCACGCACATCAATTTGGAAATTTGGTACAGATGACAAAATCAGTCTGCGAGCGACCTCAACGCCGGACGCTAAATAATTGTTCTTTTCTATTTTTTTTTTTATATTTTGCACCAGGGCCAAAAAAAAAAAAAAAAAAAAAAATCCTCGGCAAAAACAATTCGCACCCCTGGTTCTGGCAGCACTGATTTTATACGTATCTGCTAGTATTCTACAGTGTTTACTATTTATCGACCGTATTGTACATCCGTACGATACGGAACACTTATACACGTTAGCATGTACGTGTGCTACTTACAAGTATGTAGGGTCTATGTGCGTTACTTCTGACCAATCCATATTGCCAGCCCAAGAGCGAGCCTTAGCCTCATTAAAAAAAAAAAAACGAAAAAAAAAAAAGAAATGGAGGGGCAAGCATATCATTTTGCCCACCACCCCCTCCATAATTCCAGAGGAGATTTTCTTTTTTTTTTTGACAGAAAACAAAAAGTTACCCCCATAAAAATATGGAGGGGCAAGTATATTTTAATTTTGCCCCCCCCCCCATAATTAAATGAGAAGATTTTCTTGCTTTTGAAAGAAAACAAAAATGTTGCCCCCATAAAAATTTTGGAAGGCAAGCGCACCATTTGCCCCACCCCACATAATCATAATTCCCGTGATGAAAAGATTTTCTTGCTTTTTGTTAGAATTCAAGAAATCTGTCCAATTATTTCACCCAAAAGCAGTGGTGAAACTACGGAGGGGGGGGGGGGGGGGGTGCGCCCCCCTCCCAATCCGCTGGTAAAAAAAAAAGACTTACCGAAATAGTAATTCAAGTGTTAGTAAACTGCTTTTGAATGAAAGGATGATCAAGAAATAAGACATTTTTCTATGATTTCTTTCAACCATAATTAAATAGGTATATACAATATAGTGTGAAACATTGTTCAAAAAGCCCGGACCCGAAAAAAAAGATTGTGATTCAGCGTGATTCCTGGTTGGCATTCTGCATATAAGCAGGATGTGCGCAGTGTACTACTCAGTACATCCGAACGAAGAGTCGCTACAATGTTGCGCAATGTGATGTAAATTGTACATCACTGTCATTTGTACTTTACGCTTCGTTATATCAAAGCTAGATCATTGATTTGGCAGTGTTGCTTTACATACTAGTCTATATAAAAATGTCTTGCATTGCCAATAAAAAAGACTTTACCTGGGCTAATTCCTAATTTTTCCATGTATATAATACACACACACAAACAAACACGCACAATTAGTTTAGGGGATGCTCTAAAGTGCAGATTTTGGACATCCTTCCCCCGCTTGGTCACTTCGACGCCACCTCGCTGGTCATACCTCCCCCAGTCATGAACATAAACCCACACCCTTGACTACCAGTGGCGGATCCAGGGGGAGGGGCGCACCGGGCGTCCCCCCCCCCTTTAATTTCCAAAGCGAAAAAAAAAAAATAATATAGCTTCAGACGGCAGTTTTTGAACAGTAAAATGTCAAAATTTTCAAGCTCGCTCGCTCCGCTCTCTCGCATTTAGTCGTAATGACATTTTCCTGAAGTTGCTGCCAGTAATTGCCGGCAGTTGCGCCTGGTGCGCCCCCCTTGATTTCCAAAGCAAAAAAATAAAGCTACAAACGGCAGTATGGGGACTGTAAAATGTCAAAATTTTCAAGTTCGCTCGCTCCGCTCGCTCGCATTTAAATCCTCCTGATATTGCTGCCAGTAATTGCCAGCAGTTATTGCGTATGGTGCGCCCCCTTAATTTCGAAAGCAAAAAAGCTACAGCTTTAAGTGGCAGTTTTTGGACTGCAGAAGGTTTGTTTGTTTGTTTGTTTGTTTTATTTAAACACGGGTAAAAGTACTTGCACTAAGCCGTTGTCGCGTTAGGCTGTTTTTCAGCAAGTCCGTATGATATAGACTGTACAAAAAAAAAAATAATGTGGTACAATCAACGTATAGGATAATACATAGACAATAATTGGTATAACGAAACAAATAGATGAGAGAAAAATACATATATACACAACTCTCTTTACAAAACAGTCATACAGTAGATTGTAGTATGAAGAGCAAAAAAAATCTCGGAAAGGAAGTGATAAAAAAAAAATGTTACTCAGTCAAATGTCAAATGTCTTCAGGCTCGCTCGCATTTAATCTTTATGCCATTCTTCTGATGTTACTGCCAGTAATTGTCAGCAGTTGCGCCCGGTGCGCCCCCCCCCCCCCTTAATTTCCAAACCGAAAAAAAATATAGCTACAAACGGCAGTTTTGTTTTGTTTTTTACTGTAAGATGTCAAAAATTTCAAGTTTGCTCTCTTCGCTCGCTCGCTTTTAATCGTTATGCAATTCACCTGATGTTGCTGCCAGTAATTGCCTGCAGTTGCTCCCGGTGCGCCCCCCCCCCCCCCCGCCCTTAATTTCCAAAGCGAAAAGAATATGGCTAAGAACGGCAGTTTTTGGACCGTGGAATGTCAAAATTTTCAAGCTCGCTCGCTCGCTCGCTCGCATTTAATTGTTATGCAATTCTCCTGATGTTGCTGCCAGTAATTGCCCCCACCCCTCCTTTATTTCCAAAGCGAAAAAATATGGCTCCAAATGGCAGTTTTTGGACTGTAAAATGTCAAAATTTTCAAGCTCGCTCTCTTTCCTCGCTCGCATTTAATTATTATGCCATTCTTCTGATGTTGCTGCCAGTAATTGCCAGCAGTTGCGCCCGGTGCGTCCCCCCCCCCCCCCTCTTAATTTACAAAGGCAAAGAAATATGGCTACAAACGGCAGTTTTTGGACTGTAAAATGTCAAAATTTTCAAGCTCGCTCGCTCCGCTCGCTCGCATGTAGTCGTTATGCCATTCTCCTGATATCGCTGCCAGTAATTTGTCGTTTCACACCGTCATTCCATAATCCATTTATAGGGGGTACAACCCCCTCCGGCACTTCCACACCCTCCCCCCACCCTTGCTCGCTCCCTCGCATACTAACACCCCCGCCCCACCCAAGATGAAATCCTAGCTACGCCGGTGCCCTTTCCCCGCTTGGTTTCCCTCAGAAAACAGTAAAAGTCTAGGGATTGAGAGCTTCCTATATTCCAAATGCCTGTCAAAAAATCTCGTAAACATTTAGTGTCAAAACGCACCCCCCTTGAAAAAAAGCTGGTGACGCCTCTGACAAGACCGACGGGTTACGTGTTGTATCTTTCGAACTCACGGGCTTTATTTGCTTTGTGTCGAACTCTTGGGCTGTATGGCTCGTGAGCAGTATGACTCATGGACGTGTTTTCAATGTCGAACTCGTGGACTGTATGACTCGTGGGTATCGGTCTAGTGGGATGACCCCGTTTCAACTCAATTTGACTTAATATGTCTTCAGACGGACCATTTAGATTTGAAATGATGCGTGCGTTGTTACCTCGTGACCTCATCGATACCAAGAAAGTAGAGCTGAACGAAAAAACTTACCTTGAATGAGATCCATAACAGGAGACAGAACCTGCTCATTTATTTTGTTATTTTATTTGTTTTATTTCTGCAGTCAATCAGATACAACTTGAATGCAAATTTTAAAAAGTACAAAGACAAAGAATAGCAAGTGCAGTGAAATAAATCGATAGCAGTACACTGATAGATACACATACTCTCTAAAAAAATCGAGTGAAAATATTCACTCTTAAAGGAGTGAATACTACAAAAGAGTGAATTTAGAGTGAAATTGGAGTGAATTTTGGGTGAAAATGTTCATTTTCACTCATTTTGGAGTGACCTCAGGGATCACTCGAAGATTTTGGAGTGATCCTGACGTCACTCTAAAACGAGTGAATATGAATATTTTCTCTCAAAATTCACTCCAATTTCACTCTTAATTCACTCTTTTTTTGTATTCACTCCTTCAAGTGTGAATATTTTCACTCATTTTTTTTTTTTTTTTTTTTTTTTTAGAGAGAGTAGGTGATTGCATTGAGCAGTGAACATACAGAAATATGAAAAAAATATATATATACAGGATATTTCAGTAAATAACAGAGATTAGTGAATGCAGGAGACCACCATCGTAAGCGATTAAGCTTGAAATGGATGAATGTTTTAACTTAATCGAACGAATTCATGCTTAACACCGTCAATTAAGTCTTCAGCAGCTTCCTGAACATTGCCAGGAAGAATGCCTCCTCCATACCGCTCATCAACGTCCATCGCCTACCCACGTCGAACCTGTGGTACCCCAGACTCGGAGCCTCAGCCGCCTGCAATAATCGTTAGACTCGCTCGCATGCTGGACAGAGGCAAGCTTCTGTATGTCTACGACCATTGTCTGCAACAGCACAAGCAACCTTGTAGAGCCCACAAATGTGAAAATCGACTACTGGTGTCAAAATAACCACAAATGTCACAACACGTCAACAACAATGTCAAAATTACCACAAATGTCATAACACGTCATTAAAGATGTCAAAATTACTACAAATCATAACACGTCAACCACAATGACAAAATCAATACTAATGTCATAACACGTCAATCACAAATGTAAAAATTACCACTAATGTCATAACATAAATCACAAATGCCAAAATTCGTTTAGCTACAAATGTTATAACACAGCGAACAGAAATCTCAACAGTGTTTCATGTAGTATGAAGGGAGGTCACCTCGCTGGTATTACGTACTGATGCTACATGGATGAACTCGATGTCCAACGAAACTGCTCATGTACCTTTACCGTGTTTATTTTCTTGCAGGGGTGCTTTTAAGAGGGGATTAAGGGGAGAAGGGGATTTCCGATGTTTGCTGCATCTTCTGAAAAAAATATATATATATCTATCACTGATTTTCACCAAATTTGGCAGAAAGCATTTTTATGGTGATATTATGATCTTAATTATTTATGTGCCACGTCCGACTCAGTCGACTGCGTTCCAACTTGGCATATTCTGCTCAAACGCACAATCCCGTCCAAACCGATTGATAAATCGTCAAATGCCGCAATACAATAAAAGTGTTTCTCGTGCTTCAGTTCCTCTCACATATAGCTTACATTTTATGTTGTGATGACTAACATGTGGTGTTCCGTAGTTGATTCGCGTGTTAAAAGTCTCTGTCACTGTTTTGTGTGCAAAAGCAATGCCTTTACAATAATCTAGTTACTATAGTCATTTGAATGAAAAACAATCATAGATTTGTCATAAATCAAAGCAAAGCTTGGCATTTTCTCTACATTTGTACTCACTGTTTGTCCAGCCCATTAGAAATATATAGCAGTAATAAAGATTTGAAACCGAGCAAACAAACAAACAAATAACAAACAAAAAAAAAATACCGGTGTGGGGGAGGCGAGGGTGAAGCCTCAGAGTCCCTTATAAACTGTGGAATTATTCAATCATCTTTCGTCGAACAGAATAATTGAGCTAACTTAGTGTTGTGAAAACATTCAAGATTGAATTGCACGTTTGATTATGGCGAATTATGCCTGGATATGGGGTGGGGTGGGGGGGGGGGGTAGGGGAGTGGGGCGAGGGAGAGGAGGGGATTTTCCAGATTTTCCCCGTCTTCGTCATAAATGTCACAACGGATTTTCACCAAACTTGGCAGATATCATCTTTACGGCGATATAATCTGTATTTCTTAAAATGAACCCCACCCCCATCCTCATACCAAACTGTAGTCTTTTTGTTTTAATCTTCTTGTCGAACCGAGGGAGATTAAAGAAGAGAAGAAGAGCTAATTTAGTGCTATTAAAGACATTAATTACTGAAATGTCATGCTGATTATGGCGGATCCAGGGGTGCCCTGATCGGGTAGGGGCTGAGGGGGAGGAGGGGATTTTCCACATTTACTGCATCTTCTTGATAAATCTCTGACGGATTTTCACTAAACTTGGCAGATAGCATCTTTACCACTGTGATACAATCTTTATTTGTGACCCTGCATCACAATAACAACAAAAAGCTGCAAGACCTGAATCTTTAGTTAAGGGCAGATTCTGAAAGTGCAGACTCTAAGCTTTAGTGATGTATGTCGCGATTCACATGAACTCTCTCTCCTAACCTCTTTGAAAGAAAAGACATACTCTGGAAAAGTGTGAACAGAGAACAGAGGGTCTAAAGTTCAGTGTCTATTCAAGCGTTTAACATTTACCAAGCTGTGTGTGCTAGCAGTGTGATGACTGAGACAAACAACAGGATGTAATCCACCGGAGCAACAATGAAGTGATTATCAAATTAAGTCGGAATAAGTTCTGTATGTCAGCACATTCTGTCTATGATTAATGCCAACTTTCAAAGCAGTAGCATTATGCTTTTAAAAGTTATTAAGAGTCAAAATGAAAAAAAAAATGTCCGAAGAATGTCCGAAAAGAAATTGCATAATACGTACTGCCAAAATATGTGATTGAATTTAACATTTTACACGTTCAAACTCATTTCTGATATTCAATCTTGAACTATCACTTTTCGTCAAGCTTACTGTCGGACCCATTGGACTTTTTGAAAAGTGTGGAGGTTATGAGCTTTATGACTCTTGGACTGCATATCTATACATGTACATACAGGGAATGAATAATTCGTTTTAAGAGTGACTCATAATATTAGTTCTTTAGGTCCGGATAAAAGGAAGTATGAAACTTAGCCCGTGTGATACATTAGGCTTTGTGCTCCATCAGGTTCATCTCGTCTTTCATGGTTCTTACTTATTGGCTGATGAAATGTCTTAAAAAGGACACAAAAGGGTTACAGCGCTTCGATTGATGATCAATATATAACTTTTCAAACACAATATGACGCGATAAGCACGCTAGATAATAATATGCTTACTTTGACGCGACTGCCCTTTTAAAATGCAGACTTTCTGGAGGATCGTAGAGTATGATAATATTATTATCATATTCTAAAAGCATACACAGCTATGCGCATACGCATATCACATGTTAGCACCTAAACACCATACACAACACATATATCATGAAGCCCTCCCCCCCCCCCCCCAACACACTCGTACACTTCACTTTCATGCTGACCCCACTCGAACATAACACAGGAATACCCACCCCATGCAACCACACGATTAGTAGTGCATCTTAGTATTATCTTTATGCAGCTTGAAGACAACGACCGACGGCAATTTGTGAGGCTGCGTTTCATTTTACGTGCGCGAATTGTCGCCATTGAGGTCAAAACTTAGGAGCTGCACGAGCAGCACATTTGTCGCTGGGAACAAAATGCAGAGACGACAATTTGTGCCGTTACTCCCTTCAAAAGAGAAAAGTCGCCCTGTGCCGGGGGCGACAGTGTGTGCAGGGGCTACAATTTGTGCCGCAACAGGGTCGGATTGGGATGGATGAAGGAGACAAACATATTCACGTAACTGTTGTGGCGAGCTGGCGCGAGGTAGGTATATTGACATAAGGCAATCTATTTTATCGCCGACTACTGCCAACATTCTCACATTTTGCACCATGATCATGGCAATTTTCTGCGATGCAAAATTGTCAAAGTAAAGCTCGATAGTCTTGCGGCGGAGAGCAAAGACACGCAATGCCGCGATCGCAGTGTTCAATGTGTCAGCTCCGCAGAAGCGCAATGAATGAGGCGCTTAGTGACCTTAACACTTATTCATTTATGTATTTATTTATTCAAGATTTCATGCGTGTTCACAAAATAGGAATGCATACAAATGTATGCAAGTACATATAGCCAAGACAGAATATATACAATAAGTATACATTGATAAGAAGCAGTTACAGGATAGTATACAACTCCACTAAGAGAGCTACATTATTCAAGGTAATGAACACGCAAATGAATTGCAACATAAGCTTAAAGCTTGAAAATCGTTGCAACCCCCGTGCACACAATCTATATGCTTGCAAATAGTTTAAATGATACTTGATAGGAGTGGGGGGGGGGGGGTATTTACAAAAAGAGCATGGGAACATGAGGGGGAAAGAAGAAATGCATGTGTGGTGCCTATTTGTCCTGTCGGACATTGACAAGAGAGAGCAAGAAAAACTTTAAAGTGTCAAGTCATTATAAGCAAATTATACTGATTGAATTGATTAAATTTCTCATAAATCCCATTCAAATGTTGATTTCAGGGGAAATTTATGATCACAGCAAGGTAATAGTTAATATTATCCAGGAGTTCAGCGTGAAGCTGATAATAGAATATGTTTGATCGACCTTTTGAAAGTAACTATTTTTTTTTTTTTGGTAAATTACGAACATGCTGAGGTAGCGCATTCCAAACATCAGGACCGCTATGTCTGACTGCTTTATAGGCTAGTGCAGTACCGGGGTTCACTAAATGTATATCTGATGCTTGTCTCGTGGGATACGAGTGAACTGCACAGTTAAGTTGAAACATTGTCGAAAAAGAGACAGGTAATAGGTCTTGCTTAGAACGAAACATGAAGAGGGCAGTCTGTAGGAAATGTATATCATCTACTTTTAAACATTATAATTTCAAGAACAATGGGTCTGCATGTTCTAGGAAACCAGACCCTGTACATATGCGAACAGTTTTCTTTTGCAACAAAAGGATATTATCTGTCAAACTCTTTGACGTTGCCCACAGAATATTACAATACGAAATATAAGGTAAGATAAGAGTGTTATATAACATCAAAAGCACTTTGTCAGAAACAAAACTTTTTACTTTATATAATATACCAATATTGCGGGATATCGGTGTAGCGATATGATTCACATGGTCACTCCAATTAAGTTTATCATTAACATATACGCCAAGGAACTTTGTACATGTTTTCCTTTCAATGCGGGTACCATCTAGATTGACATTAATTTGTTGAGCTCCTGAGCATTTCCTCCCTTTAAAGTGAATGAAATTAGTCTTCTGCACATTCAGAGATAGTATGTTACTTCTGAACCATGATGTTAGCTTTGGTAATTCTGAATTATTAGTGAGTTCAAGGGTTCGAACATCACGATGAGATAAGAAAACACTGGTATCATCTGCAAATCATGACGCAAATCTCTCGTTTGAAGAGGCTACACCCCAGTAAATAATGCCAGTGTATACCTTGGCAATCAATGACTTAAAAACCAAAGATATAAAACACCTGTTTCTTGACCCTGGCCTAATCTAAGCATCAGTCATCGCCACAGCCCCACAGGGGGGGGGGGGGGGGGGGGGCACCGCGAGAGGAGGAGATTGTTTTGGTTTTGGCATGGGCTATGTAGCTCCATGGTGCGTGTGTGTGTACGTGTGTGTGTGAGTGTAGACATTCAGCGTATGCAGACAGCGCATGCCTGTACTGGCAATGCTCTCCTTCTTATTCCTGTATTTTCGTTATTTACGGGTCAATTTTTTTTCGTTCGAAATGTAAAATGGATGACCATAGAATTTCTCAATAGAATATAAAATTGAAAACTTTAAAAAGGATAGAGGAAATTGAGTTCACTTTGAATGGTCTGCCACAGGCAGATATCCTTATCATGCTCTTACGTAATACGACAGCTGCTGGAGTCATCAAACCCTGGCTTGGCCTCCAGGTTTGTCACGCCGAGCAGAAAGTTTATTTGCAATGGACAAGTACTTCGACTCCCAACTCTCAAACGACAAATAAACGCACCCCACTTTGGAAAAATCCGGCTGGGGTCTCGCCTCAAACGAGAGATTGACGGCATGTAAGGTGTAGGTCAAGATTGTTGAAACATCACACATGTCATTTATGTAGATGAGAAATAAAAGTGGGCCTAGAATGGATCCCTGTGGTACACCACATTTCAGATACAGAATGTCAGAATTAACAGAGTTGCAGTGAGTAAACTGTCTTCTCATTGACAAGTAGCTAGAAAACCACTGATAAGCCACACTCCTTCCACCATAGAGACAGAGCTTAGACAGGAGGATCGAATGGTCAAGCGTGTCAAATGCCTTACTAAGATCCATAAACACACCAATAACATGCTCACGTGCAGCTAGAGCACTAGAGACACAATCATAAAATTTCAAAAGGGCATGGTCAGTTGAATGAGACTTCCGAAATCCATATTGTTCAGGATGTAGAGAGTTATGTTTCTCCAAGAAATCATAGAGCCTGTTATATACAATTCTCTCTAAGATTTTAGAAAAGGCAGGTAAAATTGAAATTGGTCTGTAATTCGAGATTAACATTCTGTCATGTTTTTGTGGATAGGGATTACTTTGGCTAGCTTAAATGAGGAAGGAAATACTCCAGTCACCAGAGAGAGATTACAAATATGAACAAGTGGGGTGATGATTGAGCCAATGATTTGTTTCAATAAATATGTACTTATTTCATCATGTCCACAAGAGTGACTAGATTTCAATGCAGTAACTATTTCAAGAATTTCAATGCAGTCAGTAGGCTGCAAGAAGACTGAAAATTCTGAAGGGCCTTTCAGATACTCCCTAAAATTCAAGCAATTCCTATCAATCTTTTTAGCCTGGTTAGGTCCAACATCTGCAAAATAGGTATTGAAAGAGTTTGCAACGTCATCAGGAGAAGTAATTTCTTGTCCATTTTCTAAGATTTTCTCTGGGGCAGAAGTATTGCCTTGATTGCCTAAAACGCCCTTTATGACCCTCCAAGTGGAGGCAATGTTGCCTGTAGTTTTTTTTTTTTTTTTTTTTTTTTTTTTTTTTTTTTTTTTTTTTTTTTCAAATTGTGTAGAGTAAAACAGTTTACGAGAGGATCGAATAATTGATGTTAATCTATTCCGGTATTTTTTGTATTTTTCAATGTTTTCCAGAGATGGTTTCTTTATGCTTCTTTTATAGAGAGCATTTCTTCTTTTTATTGATCGAAGTATACCACTAGTAATCCAAGGATGCAATCCCTGTTCCTTAGGTTTTGGCTTTTCATACGGAATGTGCTTATCAAAATGCCCGTAGAATTTCTCCCAAAAAATATCAAAGCCGTCTCAGTATTTTCACAAGCAAGAACATCATCCCAATCTTCAGAAAGCAAGCTGGCTTTCAGACCAGACACCTTTTCGTCAGTAATCTTTCTCTTCTTATCGTTTCTCACTGGCCCATTCGCATGAGACTGGTAAACATATAGTATGCAAAACGCAGGTAAATGATCAGAAATGTCAAGAGTAAAATAAACCGGACTGTGGAAAGGTTCTTGGAGCTTTTACAAAGATATTGTCTAATAATGATGATGAGAGACCATTGATTCTGGTTGGTTTGTCTAACAGCGTTCCATACATCAGAAGCTCGCCAGCTGCTCAGTGCGCGGTGGTTCATGGGGTATTACCTTGGCGAAAGTCGAGTGAGGTAACGATAATATAGGGCCGATTTAAAGTGCACACTTGCCAACATGATTGCGACAATTTGAGCACATGGAGCTTTATTCCAACCACAACTGCAAAGTGCATTTGCTCGCCACGCAATGAATGTCCCTGGGATACGAGACCACCGCACCCTTCTCGGCGTATAGCCTTGCGACAATACCGACACTCTGAAGTGTACGCTAACGTATACACCACAATAAAACGGATTTCAGCGTCTACGTAGGGCCTACTTCGTCAGCAAATACAAATATGTAACACCATAAAGTTTCTCGCTCGCCACAGCGTTCGAGCAATGATTTCATCCGCTGTCCATTATATTAATATTGTACAAAATTAGATATTAGGTATAGGCCTACTACTATCACTCAAGTCGTTATTAGTTCAGTGTACATGAAAAAGTAATAGTTGTCATTACCTTTCAGCTGTCTGCACACATAAACATGTAAGTTCAGTGATAATAGCGGGCAGTTGTCAGACGTTCGGGTCCACAGCTCAACGGCCTCACGAGACAATTTACTGTATACAATGTAGATACAACGCAATGCATTGCAAAATGCGATCTAACGAAAGGGGCTTTCTGCTGGGGATTCCCCGCTTTAAAGGTAGGGAATCCCATTTGCATGCCTTAAATGAAGAGTTGTATAAATACAGTGGTATGTTGAAGAGAGTATCATTTTAGAAACTTCCATAAAGTATTGAAAGTGGGAGGTAACATTTAGTACATTTTTATTGACCGTTCGATTTTGAATTGAATCTTTTTCGGGGCTCATCGTAAATTCCAGTACATTACTAGGCTACCTTTGCAGACCCATGAACTGCATGTGTGTCCATCATGTACAATTTGTGAAGAAAGTTCATCAAAACTTACAAACATTTCTCTATACATTCTTGCCACACACTCTATATGTTATTACATCAGCTCTTATACTTTTAGATTTGTGTTTATAGATTAAAAAACAAATACAGAAGACCGCAACAAAATGGCTTAAGTGTGGCTGACACACAGAACTACTGAGTAGTTGAGTTTTGTGCATTATTCGAATTATAGATAACTGTTGACTTTCAAATTTCTCAGCAGCGGCCTAAACAAGTCCCCTGAGGTTCATATTTAATGTTTTGCTGCATTTTGGGAGGTCTGTAAAAGGTATCCCCTACCTTTAAATAGATTCAGATTCCGTCATTGTTGGAGCGACGGGGAGACCTGCGTGCGCAAGGTAGCACACTGAAACAGTGTCCTTCGTTCTGTTCCATATTTCACCGGCCTGGTCTGCAATCATGCATTTGATTTCCTGCTATATGAACATATTTTCTCATCATGTCTTTCTTTCTTCACAGGTTCTCTTATATCGATTATGTCAACAAGTTCAATGTCTTATCAGCTGAAATTTACATCACATTTATTTCATGTTCTAAGGATGATACATATGTTTATTTCCTTTTTATCACTCAATCGTGAGGTCAGCATGACTTCATTTTCGAAGGATATATGATTATTGAAATTAACAGGTCATTCCAAAAAAAAAAAAAAGAAAAGAAAATGGAGTCAATCAAAATCCAGTCATCTCAGAATTTAACTGGACACTAAAACGAATGCGTATGAAACGTTGAAGTGCTCAAATCAAGCTCGGCTGTTGTTGTTGTTTTTTTTTTTCATCCGTTTCAGACCATAACAACATATTTTTATGTTTTTGTGTGTGTGAGGATGAAGTCGGACTCTTAGACTCAGTGGGAGAATGAAAGAGGCATGACTGCGTGGCTCTGGAGTCAAAACGCATGTGTGCTTTATTCGTTGTTCTCCAGTATATTAATCCAACACACGTACATTTGATGTATCACTGTACATCATATTTACAAAACATGACCCGGTGACTTTCCGGTGTTGTTTACATCGCTGATATGGTGTGATGAGGTGATGATAAATGACGGGGAGAGCGGAAAGGCAGTGGGAACAAAAAGTGGCTGTCGGTGTATCAAAGATCATAATGAGAGAAGGAAACCAGAAAACGATAAGAACTTGACAGTGGAAGGGTGGCGGTGAGATGTATGACTATGGAATGAATGAAACATGCTGTTTACTGCTACACCATAGATAGTCACAATATGTCTCGTGCAGACACAATATCCCTTCCCTTCTTGGAAAAGAAACACATCACTTATATTGTCTGAAAATGAAATGATAGCCAAGAGTTAAGGAAGAGCAATAGGCATAGGAATATACGGAATACAGTTACGAGTGATTTTCAAGCAAAATACGGTCATGATAAACTGAAACAAATTGTGTTCTGCATGTCAAATTTCAGTGGAATATGAATCCATGCACTGTGCTATACATTTACTTGTATGTAAATATATCCAACGTCATCAACTTGTGAAGATAGAAATTAATACATTAAAATTTACTTTATAATCTTTATATATGTACTCTGTATACTTACATTTGGTATACAATTGTACCAACACAGTTGTATCGGAAACATGAATATACATCGTATTTTAACCGTAGACACAGTAGATAGAGTATAGAGAGTAAAAGGAAGATATAATTAAGGCAAATCTCATGTCTGTTTTGCAACATGAATACAAATATTTTTTTTATACATTTGTGAACACATCTGATAATATGACAATACACGAATGAAATGTCATACGAGCAATGTAATGAGAATTTCATTACAAGTATACAAACAGGTGTCATAATGAGTTGTCTTAAAACTTTGTCTGTGAATACACATCTTATAAAGTTCGATCAAGCACATCAATGTTAGACCTTAGATTTCTTTACAAATTTTATCTTGGCATCCCATTTCTTTTCCTTTTTTTTTTCAATTCGAGTTCTTTGTTGAAAAGAGTCAGGCATTCACTATGGTTCACATGAGTGTTTACATGGGCATACCTGACCTGAAGTATGTAAGTCTCTCTGGTGGTCGCGATTGTCTGTGCGATCGTCGAAGCTCTAATCCGTTCTGCTGCGGAGTGGTCTGACGGTCAAGCTGCGTGTCATCGTGAAGGTCGAAGTCGGTGTGGTCGTCGCATTCTTACGAATCGGGCTTTTGTGGAGCTGGGATCTGGCGTATTTGCGACATGTATCTCATCACTGTCTCGTTTCCCCTGCGAAGTTTTACGCTTCCACCTTTTCTCGCGATAACTACCCAAGGTTTGGGCTCGATTCGCGAGGAGAATTTGTCTCGCTTTCTCTGCGTGATGAAAACATGATCCCCCGGGTGGACGTTCCGTGGTCGCCGGCGTTTCTTCTTGTCGTGGTACGCTTTCATGCTCGCTTTGTACCGCTGATCGTGTCGTCTCGCAGTGGTGTACGCTCTGTGAGTTGGCGTTGGCGTTGACGGCAACTTCGTGTGAAGCTCTCGATTGTGTAGGAGTTTTGCCGGTGTCGCCAGTGTTGCCGGATGAGGCGTGGAGCGATAGACAAGAAGAAAAGCTAGCATAGCTCGACGCCAATCGCGGTTGCTATTCCTCGCTGTTCTGATCGCTTTCATGAGAGTGGCGTTGAATCTTTCAACTTCCGCGTTTGCTTGTGGATGGTAGGTTGTGAAGCGGCGGTGTTCGACAGCGATCACTTTCAAATATTCTGCGAACTCCTGCGAAATACACTGCGGTCCGTTGTCCGTCACGATTTCGTCTGGAAATCCATGCTGCGCGAAGATTTTATCTGGCCGCGACGTGATCACTTGCGATGTCGTTGATCTGAGGATTTCAACTTCTGGCCACCGCGTAGCTGCATCTTCGACGACTAGAAGCGTTTCTCCAGTCGGTAGAGGTCCACACAAGTCGATGTGGAGTCTGCTCCACGGAGCGCGAGACATAGGCGATGGCTGGAGAGGCACAGAGGGAGGAGCTGGCATCTCAGCTTGGCAGGCTGAGCAGTTTCGAACTAGTGTCTCTGCATCAACATCGATTCTCGGCCACCAAACTTTCGTGCGTAGGGCCTGCTTCAGTCTCACAATGCCCTGATGCGGCTCGTGTGCAATGTCGAGCGTTTGCTTTCGCAGCACAGTAGGGATGACGATGCGAGTTCCGCGAAGAAGAAGACCATTCTTCGTCGATAGCTCGTCGCGAACTCATTAATACGCGGAAAATCCCGGGTTGTCGGGCCACTTGCCTGTATTCACCGCATCGATCACCTGTTGGATTGTGCTCGTGCTCGTGGTATTGCGTGCGTCAGAATTGCGTCAATGAACTCTTCTGCGATATTTCGATCGCGATGAGGTTGATCAATCGGTAGACGTGACAAAACATCAGCTGAATTTGTCTTCCCTGGCATATGCCTAATCGGGAAGCGATATTGCAGGGTATAGGCGTAGGGCCAATCGTTCAATGCGTGCGTGTGGTCGACCATGCGGTCCGTAGATGTATAGGAGCGGCTTGTGGTCGGTGTGGAGAACAAACTCGGTTCCGTACAAGTAGAGATGAAATCTCTCACTACTCCACACGACATCTAACGCTTCTCGTTCGATTTGCGAATACCGACGTTCCACATCACAGAGCGTGCGACTAGCATACGCGACTGGGCATGTTTTCCCGTTAATCGTCTGCGTGAGAACAGCACCGAGACCGACGGGGCTGGCATCGACTCGTAGGTCGGTCGGTGCTCCCGTGACGAAATGTGCCATGAATTCCTCGCTCGTCAGGGCATGTCGAAGTCGATCGAATAATTCCTGTTGCTCAGGACCCCAATTTATGGCTGGTCCGCGCGAGTGAGTCGGCGAAGGGGCTTGGCAATGGCAATGGTGGCAAGATTTGGGATCAGTCGCGCACAATAATTTACTAATCCCAAGAACGAGCTGTCGAGCTTCTTTGATGGCCGCTATTCGAGCGTCGGATCGGCTGCGATGCCGTCTCTCGAAATCATGAAGCCGCAGAATTTGATTTTCGGCACCCGGAAGATGCACTTTTCTGGATTCACGGTGAGGTGACGGTCGCTGAGTCGTCTCTGCACGGCGTGGAGGCGGGCATCGTGCTCGGCGATGTCCCTTCCGAACACCACGATGTCGTGCGAGATGTTCTTTACGCCTTCCAGTCCTTGAAATGCGGTCTCTATGGCATACTGAATGTCTCACTTGCTGACGAACGTCCGAAAATCAGTCTCTTATAACGCATCACACCACGATGCGTCACGAATGTCGTTATATCTTGTGAGGTCTCCTCTAGCTCAATTTGGTGATATCCCCACTTTAGATCCAGTTTAGAGAATACCGCGGCACCGTTGAGTGCGGTAAGGATCTCGGGCGCTAGTGTACTTTCGCACCTGTTTGTCAAACGACCTCCAAACATGCACAAACTCACCCTGGTCATTCAGTAACCTAAAATACTTCCATCTGAGTCTCCAAAGTCGAACATACGTTAAGTTTTTACACTTTTAGCGTTTACAAATGTCGGAAAATCATTGGAAAATCTTGATCGCTATTCGCTGGAATTGCTGCTCTGCTCTGTACACAAGCACAATTCCGAATTGGTCTGAATGTAGCGACACAGCGACTTTTTCTATTTTGTTGTTGAAAAGCTATTTTTGTTCCTTATCCTCGGGCAAGTCTTCCGTTAATAGCGGTTGAAGCTTCATGGCGGCGGTTGAATGAGCACGTGCGCGAGTGTATGCTGGATAGGATCACGTATATCTTTCTCTTTCTTTTCTCTCTTTTCTTCTTTTATTTTCAGGTAGAATGTATTTCCCCTTCCTTCCTAGCAATACTTTCTTTGTGATTTTTTATCTTTTCTATCTTTCTCAATTTCCGTTTTAACTCAACTGTATAGATCTACTTTCTGCCTGTTTTTTTTTTTTTTTTTTTTTTTTGTTTCCTTATGGGGTTTTTTTCCCTCCAACTGCGAGGGCCTTTCCCCTCTATCCTCTCCAATCTTTTTCTTCCATGTCGTTCTAATAATTCTTTTTTCCCCTTATTTCCTTTTCAATCTGTATAATTCTTTCTTGTCTTCATATTCATCTTTGCTCTCATCCAGGTTTGATTCATCTTTGTTTTCAATTTGAATTTCTTTGTAATAATTGCTTTCCTCTTCTCTTTTAATGAACTCTCCATTTTGTAAACCTTTCGTTTTATTTTTCATGTGGATTAATTTTTTGATACACTAGCCTGCTAGTACATTTTTTTTTTCATTTCCTTTCCCCTTTTCCTAGCATTTCCCTTGTATTCTTCACCCTTGTCTTATCACATTTTCACAATCTTCTTTCATTCATACCAATTGACATACACACACACACACAACTTTCTTGTCTTTGTCAATCTTTTATTTTTCCTTCTTTTTCATATAAACATTAATACACAAATTATTTCATTGCAAAATAACACTAATACTAGTATACTAAATTATAGCAACATAAATTCTGCATTGTCAATATCAAATAAAATATTCTTGATTTACCTTGATTCAACATCATGGTAAATTAAGGTAAATCAAGATTTTTGTATATAAAACAAAACACACACACAAAATGAACAACCCCAATCCTAAATCGCTATGCCGCGACTCGGTAGAGGCCAAGAGAAAGGTGGAAAAGTACATGTATTATTTTTTTAAAGACACCATAGAAAAACTTGCCGTGGTCACTGTGAGCTACATTCAGATTAATCGCGGCGCTCGAGGATCCACAAATGGAAACCAAACAAGAAGCGGCCAATTGGGAGACCAAGGAAGAGATGGGAAGACCAAATCAAGGAGATTGCCCGAAGGGAGGAGATGGATTTTAACACAGTTAAAACCATGGCTCAAGACAGACAAACTTGGCGAGGACTCATACGGAGGCTGTCAACTGACAGGCCAACTGGCCTACAGGCATCCGGGTGAGAACGGTGAGAACGCGGCGCTCGCTGCCGCTGCGTTGCCGTGTGTTTTGTACATTGTGCTGCGCTGTCTACTCCTGTGCAACGCAGTTATCGCCAAGCGAGTAGCTGCGATCGAGATTATATTCCGAGAAGGATATAAGTGAAACAGTAGTGAAAATTCCATTTCTACTGGACTTGAATCTCACTCAGATGCAAGTATTTAGGTTACTGAATAACTAGGGTGAGTTTGTGCATGTTTGAAGGTCATTTGACAAACAGGTGCGAAAGTACACTAGCGCCTCTCGGGTTGGGATCGGATGGTGCTCTCTTTTCACCGCTTGATTGGCTTTTCGCATATCTGCATATACGCATATGTCCCAATTTGGCTTTGGAACTACCACAAGCGGGCTGGCCCACGATGTCGGGCCTGACACAGGCTCGATGATGTCCAGGTTAATTAGCTCTTGAAGTTTTTTGTTCACCTTTTCACTGAGGTGAAATGGTATCCGACGGGCTGGCTGAGCAATAGGGGCTATGTCCGGATCAAACTTGTGGATATTGACGCTGGAGGTCATCGACGTGGTGGCTGGCAAGCTGAGCGTCAATGTGAATGGCGCTGGCGTTGCGATTTGTCTCTTGTACACTCTCGTCCGCGACTCGAATTACTGTAGCACTGCGGCTGTGCCTCGCCCAAGAAGACATCCACTGCTTCCGTGCACGACAACTAATCGTGCTGTCGTGGAAACTGTTGAGTCGAGCACGAAGTCCAAGCGCTGAATTCCCCAATCACTGGCAATGGGGTTGTAGCACCGTACGAAAGCAGGCGCATATGAGTGGGCGTCAACCGCAGATCAGTCGTTGATGCGCGGCCTCTCATCTCTACTCATATGTGCGGGCGTCTATTATATTTACCGGCGCTCCGGTGTCGACCAGCATGTCGATATCGATGTCCGCTATTTTGACGCGGGTCTTGTTTCCCGACTGCCCAATGGTGAAGAGACGGTGGGTGTTTGTGGCAGGCGTTTCACCAGTCTCACTGCCGTTGTCGTGGTGATTGGCGATCTCGTCGTCGAATGGCTGGAAATTACGGAGTTCTTCAGCCACTGAATTCACGCCTTTCGAGCTGCTGCTGCGACAAACTCGAGAATAGTGTCCGATTTTATGTCACTTTCTGCACTCCTGTCCTCTAGCTGGGCACTGTTGATCTGGAGGTTGATGTCCGTTGATCCCACAGTTATAACACGGTCCAACGTTAGGTTGGCGCGAGTATTGTGGCGCGTTTCCTCTTCCTCCTTCTTTGCGGTGTCGACCGCGATTTGAGAACCGCCGACCACGCCTGTCATTAGGCGCTCGATAGCTCTGTCGAGCAGTAACTTCGTCTACGTGCTCAGTGGAGGGGGTCGAGTTCTTTATCTCCATTGCCGAGGCTTGGCGATCGGCTGCTTCCGCAGCACGAGCGATAGAGAGAAGACCAGTTAGCTTAAGGTCCGGCTCTCTCAGCAATCAACGGCGTAGCGACTTGGAGTTGCATTTGTCAATGAACTGATCCCAAATGTGGTCGTCCTTGTTGTCACCGAATTCACACGTGGAGGAGAGCGTCTTAAGCCTCATGTAGTACTCATCAACAGACTCGCTGTCACGTTGCTCACATTGGCGGAATGAGTGTCTCTCGAATGCAACGTTTTTCTTCGGCACAAAATAGCCTGTCAAGGCTGACATAGCAGAGTTGTAAGGTGTTCCCCCATTCAGCGTGGTAAAAAGCTGCTGCACATCTGGTCCGACGCAGTGAAGAAGAATTGCCCGTTTTGCTGCATCTTCTTTGACTCCCGTAGCGGCAATGTAGTACTCGAATGCCATCTTCCACTTCGACCAAGCATGCGACGCTCTGGCCGAAATATCGAAGGGAGCAGGCGGAGTAAGCATCCTCGTCGCCAGTTTTATGTTTTTATGTGTGTGAGGATGAAGTCGGACTCTTAGACTCAGTGGGAGAATGAAGAAGGCATGACTCCTTGGCTCTGGAGTCAAAACGCATGTGTGCTTAATTCATTGTTCTCCAATATATTAATCCAACACATGTACATTTGATATATCACTGTACATCATATTTACAAAACATGACCCGGTGGCTTTCCGGTGTTGTTTAAATTTACATCGCTGATATGGTGTGATGAGGTGATGATAAATGACGGGGAGAGCGGAAAGGAAGTGGGAACAGAAAGTGGCTGTCGGTGTATCAAAGATCATGATGAGAGAAGGAAACCAGAGAACGATAAGAACTTGACAGTGGAAGGGTGGTGGTGAGATGTATGACTATGGAATGAATGAAACATGCTGTTTACTGCTACGCCATAGATAGTCACAATATGTCTCGTGCAGACACAATACATATTATAAGAACAAAACTAACTCGTGCTTACGCGCGCGCATATGCGAATGCAAAGGTCGTATACAATTGAAATTTCCCATTTGTTTAAATGAATCGGATGCCTACGACATTAGAAATAGGTTAGGAACTTTTAACTCAATTTGACTTGAATGGACGTGGGGCGGACCATTTAAAGTTGAAACTTATTACATATTGGTGAAAAATGATGAGTTGTAGATATCATTTCATGGGTCACTAAGACAGGCAAAACGTTTTAAAGTTATGAAATTCTTGTATGAAAGTAAAGTGAAATTTCACATGATGTCATCAAATTCTAAATTCATTCCAGCATATCTCACTTATCCTTGACCAATCTGTCACTTTGATATCAGTATAGGCATATGCTGTAGCCTATGAAATCTTTTCCGAATACGTAACTACAGCTTTCAAAATGTCAGTTGACATAACAGTTTTCATCGACCCAAAAGATTACTTTCCCTTGCACGAATCCTCATTTCATGAAATGTGAAACTTTTTGAGACATATCTCACCCATTTTTTGCATTATTTTCAACAGGACATAACAGTAGCTAACGCGAGGTACTCGGGATCAAGGTATTTTTTTTTTACTTTGACATACCCGTTATTCGATAATATAATCATCACATGAATTTATGGCTGTCGAGAAAATTACAAAGAAAGATCGAAATTCTTGGGGGTTCCGACGCTCTTTCGAACCATTCGACGTTTAATATCCCACCCCTTACAAAAATTGTCCATTTGTGACCGTGCACCTCAAAACGAACATAAAGTCGCACACGCTGATTTTGCGTGAGGACTGAAAATAAGTGAAATGGGTCAACCTAGCCGAACTTGACTTTTTCATATTTTCTAAAAGAGGGGATCTTCTTTTACATTATGCTAAAATTTGGTATCATAAAACGGGCAGGAAAGTGTGTTTTTTAGCAATTTATCTCGAACATTATTGGTAGAATATTGTGATTAGGTGTGTCTTTAGAATCCTTTTTTAATTTCTGAAAAACCTTGTCCACACTCTTCACTTTCAACTCTAATAACTTTTGAAAGGGTAGTGCTACTGCTTTGAAAGTTGGCATTAATTATGGACAGAATGTGTTAATGAGGCATGCTCAATTTCAATTTAATCTGATAATCTCTTCATTGTCGTTACTCTGGTGGCTTACTTCCTGTTTTTTGTCCCATTCATCGCACAGCCACCACTGTTTGGTAAAGATTAAGCGCTTGAATAGACCCTGTACTTCAGAGCCTCTTTTCTCAGTTCCCACTTTTCCTGAGTTTGTGCTTTCTTTCCAATATTTAGATTAGGTTAGGAGAGTTCATTTGATTTCAGTTATACATCATTTTAAAGCTTAAAGTCTGCTCTTTCAGAATATGGTCTTAACTAAAAATTCATGTCTGGCGACTTTTTGTTTGTTTTGAGGTGCAGGGTCACATTTGCATGAAGAGGTACCACACATACTCATTTTGTACTGCAGAGTATTAGTCTGGGGGATCCCTTCCCATGTTTTATAGAATGTGATTATTTAGGCTAGGTAGAAAAGTGGCTAACATTTGATCTTGCAAGATGTCCGGAAATTGCGAAGCAGCTGTGCCGGATATTGACTTCTTATCCGTATTTTTTGAAAGCATCAACTATAGCTGGCGAAGAGTTCTGTTGTTCATTGCTGCAGAGATAGGCGGGAATCTATGAATTAAAGTCAAGAAAGTCAAATTTTATAAAATACCAATTTGCAACAATCAATTTCCAGAGAGGCAAGCAACGACCATAACAATTAGGCCATGGGCTAGTGAGGGTCAACCTGCAACCCCTCTGCACCTAAAATTCATTGTTGTTTCCATGTAGCCCTTGGTCTGGACAGTCAGAGAAGTGATGTTTCAAACAAAAAAAAAAATGTTGGGTCCAAGGACCCGCCCGTGACGTTCTGTGACGTCACTTCCGGAACGACCTTCTAGCGAATATGGGGAAATAGGATTTGGGGATTATCCTAATAAAGTGATCCCCATGCCTTTATCTTTATTTCTCGATTCCTCAGGAGACAAAATTTGTGTAATTTTTTCTAGTTTCACTCTATAAGTTTGTATATTTTTGTGAAAAAAGAATTGTTAAGTGACTGACAATTTGGTCTGAATTAAATATCCTTTTTTACGAAAACAAAAGATTTTGACCTCATTGTAATCCTATCTTCTTCTGTAGACATTCAAGTGCGCATGCGCGGTGTCTGGAAATAAGCGTCCATTTTAAGGCATTTTTCCTTGATGTTCAGTATCAAAAATGAGTTACAACTCATGTCTTATAAAGTAAATTCGCAAATTTTATCATATTTTGCAATCAGCTACAACTGAATAAATAAAAGTTGCCTTAAAATGAGAAATCAAAGGTGACCATGGTTCTTTTTGATGATGACGTTGGTCACGATATCGAAGATGAAGACGACGTCAAAGACTAGAATTACGAAATAGCAGGAATTTATTTTATTAGTCTAAATTTCAATTTATTTTAGCAATAAATTCACAGTAAAGGAAATTAAGATAATGAATGTTTAATTCTATTGGCATTTCATTTAAACTCAAATCCTGCTTAAAATTGAAAATCTAAACTAAAAGTAAGTTAGTCTGATAAAAAGAAGAGTAAAATCTAACGAGTTCAACAGTAAGAATTTGACTGTAATCCGATGCAAAATAAGGAAGTGTTTTTTTTTTTTTTAATGCTAATTTCAGCAAAACATTTTTTGTACAGTGGATAAGAATATGCGAATGAGTGAGGTGACCATGTCATATCCTCGCAATTTTCCATTGATCGTGTCCAAAATTGAAGAAAATTCAATGTTTCTGTCATTCAAGTCTGACCGTATCAGGACAACTCCCCAAGAGGACTACTCACCCGGGGACTATTCCCACCCGACAACAGTACTACTAAGGAAGACGTCTCCCCCGGAGGACGTCTCCCCCGGAGGACGTCTGTTGGAAGATATTACCATTTTACACATTCAAGTCTCTTCAGGAACAAAATATTCACTTTTTTTTCCTGGCGATTATTTCTCCGACATTAAGAATTGTAAATGTTGTTCTGCAAAATCACCGTCAACATAAGAAACGAAAATTGCAAAATAACATTACTGACAGTGACAAACAGGATAGTAATGACGGGAAATGGAAATTGAGAAAGTGATGAAAATACCTTATTGAAGACTACTAGCTTTATTGTGAGTTTATTACAGCTCATTAGACAGATGTTGTGAAACAGGAGTTGTTTACAAAGCGCTCTTTGTTGAACGTGCTTGGTAATCACAGTCAGGAATTCGGAATGTTTTAGGTATTCAAGATGACCATGTCACCGATGTATCAGAAATTAGTGTCTGGAATTAATGTACTCCTTATTTGTGATACGTAATTTGGTAAAATATGTAGTTGGAAAATGGAAGGTTAAATTGGTGTGTTTAGAAATAGGAGTGAGACGGATAATTTTCATAATTTTGTGAAATTTTGCTGTAAACAGAAATAGAGAGTAGGCGGATGAATATTAGTCATTTTCCAGGGGTTGAGTTGCACACGAATGCGCCCTTTGTGATGGTCGTATGTACCGCGGGAAATTTGAACACTTGCACTGCGACTGCGCGACACACACCTCACTTCGCACTCTCGCACCGTAGGACAAGCAACCTGCCGCAATGGGTTGAGTCTGGCTGTTTTCTGCCTGTTATGATGTCTTTTGGTTTTTGGCAGTTTCTTTTGGACAAGACAAACTGTAAGTCCTTTATATTGTGTTATAGATATCAAGAGAGAGATATATTTGTGACAGTATAAAAATCTGTTATTAGTTAATTGTATAAATTGTTACTGACAAATGTCGGGTGTAATTTGTTTGAGTTAAACTAATGACAGTATAAATCGGGTTGTTGGAAAGTAAATGAGAGAAATTTGAGTTGACGTGATTTTTGTTCTATTCACAGAAATAATATGAACTGAGAAATCATTTATGATATTCATTGTATGTCAAAGTGTGACTTTAGGTGGAGGGTGTTTTAATTCGAGTCAATTCAAAATGGCGGCGCTCATGATTTAGATTATTCAAAATGGCGGCACCCATGGTTTAGATTATTCAAGATGGCGGCGCCCATGACTTAATGATGTTACATGGCGCCAATTTATAAATTAATCAATGGTTGTTATAGCAATTTCGTGCTTTAATGTATAAAATGATCATAATTTCGATGAGTATTGTATTCAAAGCATGGTCAAGTAAATCTATAATTGATTTATTTTTTGAGTTGAATGATTGTAATGTTGATCGAGAAATTTATGTAAAGTTTGATAGAAGAGAATTGAATCTTTGTGTTCCTAAATGAACATTATGACATTACAGTGGTATACTGAAGAATCAACTTATTTATTTTTAGTGTTCATGGGTGAGATGTTCAGCCCTCCGGTACTGGTGTTCTCATGTCTGGGGATGAGGGTTCATACTTCCAAAGAGCGACTTGCTACCTGACTTAGGGTAGGCATGAATGATTTATGAGCAATTGTTCATCATTTTTGTGTAATGTGCAACTGTTTGTGATACAACAATGAATATTTTTGGTGATTTATCTACTGCTAAAAAGGGGGAAAGCTTTCGGTATGAAGAAACTGAAACAGATTTACATGGAAGTAATTAGTGGTATGTACATGATTTATGATAGTCGCTATGGGGTAATGATTAAATTGTTTATTCGAGTGCATGTTTAGATGGTACATGCGAGTTTAGATGGTGGCTGATTAGAGTTCATTGATACAATACTAGTTCATGTATCGGGCGATGAATGAGTCATTGAGTTTTGTGGATATCCTGGGAAGTTTGAATATTCGAGATAATTGTGTGGATAGTGAGTCCACGAGTTTTGAAGACAATCTATTGTATATTGCATCATAGCTTCTATCTTGATCTGCATAGAAAGTAATTACTCTCTAAAAAAAATCGAGTGAAAATTTTCACTCTAAAAAGAGTGAATACAAAAAAGAGTGAATTTCGAGTGAAATTGGAGTGAATTTTGAGTGAAAATGCTCATTTTCACTCATTTTGGAGTGACGTCAGGGATCATTCCAAAATCTTCGAGTGATCCCTGACGTCACTCCAAAATGAGTGAAAATGAGCATTTTCACTCAAAATTCACTCCAATTTCACTCGAAATTCACTCTTTTTTTGTATTCACTCTTTTTAGAGTGAAAATTTTCACTCGATTTTTTTAGAGAGTACATTTGTAGATTCATCAACATATATACATATAGTTTTCACATTTTGGGAAGTGCTCTTGCACTGCAAAAAAAATGAGATGTTGAATACCAACTTATGATTGTTGTCCTGTTTCTTGCAGGGTTCTTTTTTTGCATGTGTCGATTTACTGACACCAGTAAAGTCAAGTGAACTACAATCCTGCGTAAACTCATTCATTTAAGTCCTGGGGTCTATCACCACATCATCACAGCCCCCTAACGTACCACCTACCCACGACAGTATCATAAGAATCTAAGATAAACATCATAACCACATTAAGAAAAGTACTTCTAATAACACATTCCTTATCATAATCATGATTTGCAAAAAGAATAAGAAAATCATCAAAGAAGGGACTTCTTAAAATAGAATAAAATAATGAAGGGAAAAAAAGGTACATGCTAAGGAATGTACTCCGTTTCCCCTCAAAGGCGTTTTTCCGCCAAAATGTTTAACTCTTCAGTAACTTTCAGTAACAAAATGGACCTGGGCTTTTACTTTCGTTTTCGACATTACATGTAGCGTGTATAATGGTTAAACTTTGTGTATGTATGCATCTGTGTTTACCTCGCTTCGTGTGACAAACGATCAGCTTTATTCTTTAATATTGAAATAGTTTTGAATAACTTACTCATTATCTGCAGATAATTTTTTCTTGAGGGCTTGGCTCCCGAGTAATTTTCCCCGCGACAACATTTTGTTTTAATCCAAGTACACACTCCCACACTCCCACTGTATGCTGACTAGCCGGGCCTGTGCTGACTGCATGCTCAGTGCACAGCTAGCTAGCTGCAAGCTGTCAGTGTTGTGCTGTATTGTTTTAATGTGCACTCGGTTAGTCTTAATCACACACTGTGTTTCATATTAGGATCACAATCTCAGCAAAATATTTACTAATCAGTATTGTTTCCGTTAGATATTTTGAACATTATGTCTTATTATTGAGCAAGTATATCTAAAGAAAGTAATTTACGTTCAAATTACAGAGCAACCGGCAAAGTATACACATATATGAATAACAGTGTCTGGTAATTAAGACTAGCTTTGTAAATACTGCGTTTTTCCTTGGGGAAATATTCAACATGTAGATACTGCATTTTTCCTTGGGGAAAGTGCAAGTTAAAGCCCAAACAAAGTTCTGGTACGCCTGCAAAAGTTGTCAAATTTCGCTCCCAAATGTGAACGTATGCTTAGGAAATGTGCAGGATAACGATGTTATTACAAGATATTCGATGGGTAACGACGAAAATGCGAAATATTAACCAAAAAGGGTCAGTCTCAGTACTTACCCGAACGGGGTCAGGCTAAACTCGGACTCGGGGATAACTCGGCTTCGCTTTGACGGCGGGATAAGTTGTACGGTAATGGTTGTCCTATGGGAGCGGCCTGTATAAACTAGCGCTTCGTGTTCTGGCTACTCGCAGTAATTGTCCGAGTTGTTACAAGGCGCGCATCAAAAACCATTTTTGCGCGCATGCAAAATTAGTGTGCGCCTATCGAGCACCTCTAAAACAATAGTGAGGTTCACACCTAGATCCCTTTACCTTAAGGTTTTCAAAACCTCGAGGTTTTGTAAAACCACGAGGTACTAAACTCCAAGTTAGCGTAGATGTAGACGCATGTACTTTTGAAAACCACGACAAAACCTTACGGCGAAGACACCACGACAACACCACAAGATTTCTTAGCGTGTTGTCGTGGTTTAAGCGCGTAGTTTAAGCGCGCTGTGGCAGCGCGCTTAAACTATGACAGATGTGAACGGAGTTTCGTTAACCACGACGCTCAGTTTTTTCCGCAATAGTGCGCAACCCTATGTGCAAACTAGGCGCCCTTTATTTTCTATCGTAGTTATCTTTACCTCGAGGTTTCGCTAACTGCATGTAGGTGTGAACGGCATCGAAGTTTTGTCGTGGTTAGGAAAACGCATTTTTGCGCTCGTAGTTAGTATAACTACAAGTTTTTTTGATAGGTGTAGACATGGCTAATCAAAGGCGCTTTATCGCGCGTCTCAGCAACTGAGGACCGCGCGCTGTCATTTTTGTTTTGTTTTGTACAGGATTACGTTAGCACGCACTTTCCTGTCCATTCAGTTAGGCCTCATTTGGTATTATGCAGTGGCCAGTAGAATGTGGCGATCACTTAGTGCGTGTAAATTGTCTGAAGTAGGGTCGAATTTTTCCCGAGACCGAGATAGTCTGGAGCCTTCTGGAATAAAAGTCGGTTTTCCTACTATTATCATTTTTCTCAAAATACTCCAAACCGACTCATCATTCCGGGAAACCGCGTCAGCCAGGAAAGTTTCTTAGTGGACTCTTTCGATATATTGCAAGCAAAAATGAAATGGTGGTAGACGGGTTCTCAAGCACTTACCAAAACTAAGTTTTCACTTTAAGTGTAGATACTGCGTTTGGCAGTTACGGAAAAGTAGCTTTCCAAACAATTTTTTTTCAAAAATCTGAATATGTCATATGGACAAGGATTTTCCCAATGACTATATTTATGCAAAAAAAGTGAAAATCGCCAAAAATGTTAGATACTGCGTTTTCCGGGGGGGGGGGGGGGCAGTTATATGGGCTGCATACGTTGTGTTGTGTATGGTGTGTAGGTGCCTATTGTAATATTTGACGTGCAACCGCGTGTACGCATAGCTGTACGGTTTGTGTGGGTTTAGAGTATAATAACATGTGTGGAATCTGTGTGCATGTGTAGTGGTTGTGCAGTGGTAATGGTTTGTCTGTCTGTGCGCTTACGTGTGCCTGCGTGCGTGTGTGTGTCTGCATGTGTTTGTGTTTGGATATTTATGCGCGTGTGTGTTTGTATCTGTGCGGTGTGTATATGTGTAGTCTGTATGGTGTGTGTGGGTGTTATGAGCATCGTGGTCCTTCTGTACAGGTGTGGGATGTGTGGTGTATGTGAAGGGGTTCACATGGCCTTGTGGTAAGTACGTATGTGTGCGTGTTTGATGGAGTGGGTTGTGGTGGTTTCCTCTCTCTCTCTCTCTCTCTCTCTCTGTATGCGCATGTATAAACGTAAATGTTCTAATGTATGTACATTCATAGGTATGTACGTGTGTAAGTGTGCATGGATGTATGTATGTAAACATGCATGCATGTATGTGTGTAACCCTATGTATGCATGTACATATATGTTATGTGTGAATGTGTGTGTTTGTGCGTCTTTTTGTGATGGAAATGATTATTTGAAATTGTTGGTGTTACTGGAGAGCCAATATCAGACCGTGCCCCACAAAACAAACAAAAAGTCGCACCCCTTGATTTTACGTGAGGACTGAAAACAGTTGAAACGGGTCAACTAAGTCAATCTTGAGTTTTTTCATGTTTTCTGAGAGAGCTATCTTGCGTCTTTTTTTTTATTCTTTATCTTTTTAGTTTTAGATCATAACACGAATGGGAAAGTGTATTTTCAGCAGTTTTTTTTTTCTACAACACCTTTATTTTGGGGAGAGTGATCAGGTATGAAGCACAGGCCACTTTTCATTTCTTAAAATCCTTTGCACACTCTTCACTGTCAAGTCTAGTAACTTACGAAAGAATACTGCTATTATTTTGTAAGTTGGCATTAATTATGAACAGCATGTGAAGAGTTTGTTCGCAAAAACCCATAAGTCCATATTTGCCAAATGGAGATATTTGCGATTAAAGGTCACGAAAAATAAAGAGAATAACAAGAAAATTGTTGCTTCTTTTGACCATAACTTCAAAAATGTACCTTTATATGTAGTGACCAATTTTTAACTTAAAGGTATTATTTTGTACTTTACGACAGAGAACGTACTTCAAAATCTTCAAAAATGGACTTATCGGTTTTTGCAAACAAACTCTTAATGTGTCAATACATTATGCTCAATTTTTAGCTTAATCTGATGATTTTTTCATTGTTGTTGCTCCGGTGGTTGACATAAGGTGTTTTGTCCCTTTCATCGCAGAGCTAGTGCGACTTTGTGAAAGATTATGCGCTTGAAGAGACCTTGTATATTACTTCAGAGCCCTTTTTTTCAATTCACACTTTTCCAGAGTGTGTGCTTTCTTTCCAGTATTTATGTATGTTAGGGGAGTCCATTTGAATTTAGTAATATGTCATTTTAAAGCTAGAGTCTGCCCATAACTAAAAATCCATATCTGGCAACTTTGTGTTGGTTTTCTGATGCAGGTTCACATGCCTAACCCTGTATCAGAAAACGAACAAAAAGTCGCTAGACATGGATTTTTGTAGTTGACGGCAGATTCTTAAAGAGCACACTCTAAGCTTTATAATGATGTATAACCCATTCAAGTAGACTCCCCTAACCTAACTAAATACTAGAAAGAATAAAAAAGCCCACACTCTGGAAAAATGTGAACCGAGAAAAGAGGCTCTGAAGCGCAGGGTCTATTCAAGCGCTTAATCTTTACCAGTTGTTTACCAAGCCGTGAGAGCTGTGCAGTGGAAGGGACAAAAAGTGGAAAAAAAAACCCCACAAAGCAGCAACAATGAAGGGATTACCAGATTACGGTGAATTTGAGCACGTTCTATAAACACATTCTGTTTATGATCAATGCTAACTTTCACAACAGGGCCGTGATTTGGCAGAACAAAGTATCTGAAATTTTGTGGTTTTTCAGGTTTTTGGCTTTTCAGATACATGAAGCCATTTTTGATCATCTGTCAAATTTTCAGTTCTCAAAGTGATATTGATTTTTAAAAAAATGCATTTAAATTTCAGCGATTTTTCAAAATAAGTCCAAATAGTTTGGCAAAACAACGTAACTTACTTGCGTTGTTCTGCCAAAACAGTTTCTGTCCCAGATCTCATTTCAGCTTCCGGTAACTAAATTTGGAACATCTATTTTAATTTCTTGATAATTAGATGACAATTTGATAAGGTTCTCTCGATATCGTTACATGTGTCCCTGCTGTCTTGTTTTCATTTGTTTGTTTGCTTTCAGCATATTGTTGAGAGTTACCCATGTGTAGAGAGATGGCAAAAAGTCATAATCAATGAAATGTTAATTGTACTGCATATGTGTGTTGCTGGAACAGATTTTCCTGCAGGAGTGAGTTTGTCAAAACCATTTTTTAAAATGTAGAGCAACTGATCTGAGTAATTATTTATAGAATAAGATGGGAAGCAACTTTAGTTTCTCAATGGAGCCAATATAACAGTTAATGATTTATGAAAGACTGAAGTAAAATGTCTTCCAAAATTACAAGAAGTCTTATAAAGTCAGTGAATATGGTGTCTGACAAGCACAAGCATCAAAATGATTTCTTTGTTTGCTTCGCTGCGTTTACAACAACTACATAGCTTTGTTATGACTTCATCAATTTGGTTGAAATGAGAAACAACCAACGCTCATCATTCTCCCAGCAGATGCGCCTCCAGGCTTGAGTGAAGAGAAGATGGATGCCTCAAGCAAAAATTCAAATAAGTGTTATGTGGGCAAGGTGATGAATAAGCAAAAATAAACCTAAAACCAACCAAGTCATCCCTAGAAAAGCTCAAAGACTTTTCAAACCAACGCTCGGTGTTCGGGGACACTAACATTTCTCCTGTGCGGGAAAGAATAGCCAGTCTTACAGGTGAACAGTATTTCAAGTCTGTTTTTCACTGGGCATGTTACAAACAGATTGTAAGTAATGAGAAGCTGAAAAGGGCAGAGAAAAGGTTTCTTGATGCATCATCATCATCGTCATCATCAACGTTGCCAGGGCCGCCAAAGAAAGGACGGCCTTCAAGATCAGTGTCACCATCATGTAACAAAGATGCACCAGGTCGACTGAGAAGATCCAGCTCCGCATCCAATGTCAAAAGTTGTGTGTTTCAATGTAAAAATGCAACTGGTGGCGAACTACATAGGGGTAGAAACAGAATCTATGGGAAGTAGGTTCATGCTCATCAAATCAAAGACAAAAGATAAGGGAGTTCGTGTGGCCTTAGCTCATGTCAATGAGCCCTCCGACTGTGCTGCGTTTGACTTGATGAACCACAGAAACTGTCTTAGAGATCACGAACGCAAGGTGCAAAGTTATTCCAACTCAACGATGAAGTCCAACGAAAGCATTGTCAAAAATATTGCTGACATTGACATTGAATGCTGTCAGATGTTCTTTGAGTGAAGGACATACTGTGACGATGAATGAAGTCAATGAGTTATACATTTCTATCCTTGCTGACAACGACATTGATCCTGGATCATTCCATCAGAAAAAAAAAAAACAAAAACAAAAAAAAAACATCTCAAGGCAATTATAGCTGAAAACATTGAAGGAGTGAAGTTCGTAAAATCACATCGAGTCAATGAGAGTGAACTTCTTGTAAGTGACAAACTGCTAGGAAAAACTGTTCTGGATCTTCATGAGCAACAAATGGGAGAAGCTGATGTTAAATGTCTGGCAAAAGCTGCTAAGATACTGAGAAAGGAACTTGCGTCATCATCTGAATGGAAGTTTACAGGTTCCCAATCGATGTCAGAGTTTCAGCCCCCTACTCTTCTATCCAGTTTTCTTCGTTGGGTTCTGTTCGGAACAAAATATGTTGGCATCAAGGGAAAGCGTAGCCAATTGTCAAAAAAAGGCAGTCAATCTTGTGTCCCAGTAAGTCATGCTTAACTTCAAAACGGACCGCCAAGCAGCGTATTCACCCGAATCAGACGCTGAGTTCAGAAGAAGGACTATGAAACTCCCTTTTCAGTGGGTTTGGCACTAACAATACACAAGAAGACAAGAAGCAGGGATCTGGTTGATCTTCTGTCACAGGTGCACATTGGATCTTCATATGAAAGAGTGGTGCAAATCGAAAAGCGGATTGCCAGTGGTGTTGCAGAAAGAATGATGACATCTGGTGGGTTTTGCCTGCCATCCTTCATTGAGAAAGGAAAGTCTGTTTGTTTGTTCTTTTTTCGCAGCGGACAATATCGACTTTCTTGAAAACACAGCGGATGGTCAGAACACATTACATGGTACCATTCTGGTAATCAATCAGAGCAAGGACAGTGCTAGTGACAGTACCACTGGGCTCCCAGTCAGTCACCCACTTCGCATACCTGATGATGTCAGATCTATCGATGTAGATATCAAACTACACCATCCACCATCCCTTGAAGCCAAAACAGTAACTGCCAATTCATTTGAATTTGACTCCTACCAACATGTTGTCAGGGAATATGAGATGTATGACAGGGCATGGTTTATGGCTTCGTTTTCTGACAGAGTCAATACCACTGTACTCCAGTGAAACATACCCTGCTGTTGCAGAGAAATCTTCTCACACTGACATCGTTAAACTGACTGAGCCTCTTGATAATCATTTGCCGCTTACAGAACATTGTAATGATGAGAAGACCCACCTACATAGTCACAGTGATGAAATCAGTGACACCCAACCTGATGAGGGATCTTTGCAGTCGGTCGCTTCGAGTGCAACTTTGGATCACTCCTTTGATACAGACAATGGACAATCTGAGGAAGTCACATCTTCAAGAGTGGATGTTTCTAATAAGCAGATCATAAGTCTTTTACCTGAAAAGAATGACTTAAGCAAGACCGAACCTTCTGAAGGTGTTAATCATCTGCCAAAACACTGAAAAAAAAAAAACAAAACAAAACTATAGTACCGACCTGGGAAGCCACAAATTCTCTACTTGTGCAGTCACAACAGAAAGGAGATCAATCTGTGACAAAGAGTGCAATCGTTGCTCCTCTGTTCCGCCGACCCCCAGCCGGCTATTCAACCCTCTTCACGGTCCTAAGTCTTGCTCAAGGGATATCAGCCTTTGTGGTTGGCCCTCATCATAAAACAGTCATCACTCTCGACCTTGACCTGTATGAGAGAGCAATCAAGCTGCAATCTTCCACAGGGAACAAGAATTGGATACTTCGAATTGGTGAACTCCATGCCTGCTTCGCATCACTGCATGCAATTGCAAAATATCTTGAGGACAGTTGTCTGGAATCCATCAGCATTGAATCAGGTCTCTTCTCTACCTGAACAATCCGCCAAATATTCACAAGGAAGTGGTTCAAACGTGGTGTAGAATTAAACATGACCAATAGTATGGCGTGCTTTGATCTCATGTTTGAAGCATGAGTGCATCATGAACACTTAAACACAATGATCCTGAAATGTGAGGAACTTCGCAAGAAGCTACATGAGAGACACAATGACATCAACAAGGTCTTTGGGGACATTACTGCATTGATTAAAGAGCATCTTCAAACCGCAGTCAGCCAAGAGAATGGCGAGATGGCAAAGTTCCTTCTGAACTACATGAAGCAGGTTGAGAGTTTGCTACATGATTCGAGCAAGCAGGCAGGGCGACTGGGAACTGCATCTCGCGTCCGTTGAAGACCAGGTCAAGTACGACTTTGCACACGACTTATACAAGTATGCCAGACTCGTACCAGTCTAGCTCACTCAAATGCAATCATTGAAAACATCTGATCCTGTGACATGGGGTGCACTGAAGGCAGGAAACTTCATGGTCTCTAAATCAGGCATCCCATTCACAAACTTGTTTGTTGACCAAACATTAGAACAACTCATCAGGGAACTCAAGGTTGCTGGGGGTATTACAGGAATAACACAGAATGAGGAAGCACTGAGCAGGTTTTTCCTGATTGCCCCTGAGCTGGTCATCCTCATTCAAGACTTTCGGAATGCTTACTGCTGTGCCTTCAATGACTCTGTATCTACGAAGGAGCATTATCAGCTCAGTGGTTCTTTAGCTCTTCGCATGCATCAGGATTTTTCAACTATCAAGAGGGCCATCTTACGACACTGCAAGGGCAATCCATTTGAAAGCAAGTCAATGAAACTGATGAATATGGTGTCTAACACGCAGGTACCGGAAGCGTTCAAGGGAGACATTCTTGAAAGAGATGAACGAGGAAAAGTCATGTTCCAAGAATTTGTATCTGAGAGAATAGTTGAATCATCAGCCACAGAATCTATTTGGGACCCAATGAGAAAGGCCAAACTGAAGACATTCAGCTCTTGTAAGAAAAAGACACAATGCAAGATTGGGGCCAAGCTCATTAAGCTGAGAGAGGATCGCCAACTTCTCGCAAGATTTCTGGTTGTCCAACAGTCCAGACCTGGCATGTTTCAGTCATTGGGTGATACGATTGGAAAGTATGAATTGTCAGTAATTCCGCGATCACTCTTCACCTCAGATGGACTGCTCCTCATTCCAACAGACAAAAGCTCATTTATTCATGCCATAGAAACCCATGAAGCTGAGCCAAACAGTCAGCCAGAAGGCCAAAACAGTGAGCAGTCAATTCCACTTGGCACACAGACCAAGTTAGAGAAAGACAAGGAAAGAGACAAAGTGTGCATCATTGATACCATGGCAGTTGTCCAGGCCATTAAGAAGTCCCCATCAATGGTTGACTGCTCTGACTTTGCTGATGCCTTCGTTAGGAGCATCAATAAACTTGCATCCAGTTACAGTGAAGTGCGTGTTATCTTTGACAGGTATATTGATGACTCTCTAAAGGAACAAACCCGAGGCAAAAGGGCCGCAGGTATTCAGCAAGTGAAGTTTGACATCAAGGACTCAACAAACATCAGATTAGTCTCTCTCAAAACTCTTCTGTCTCATAATCACACCAAGTCCCAGTTGACAATATCTTGGCAAGGCTGTTCTCCGCGAGTATGCTGATAGCGGCAAAAGCATAGTTGTCGTCTATGGGAATTCAGCATACTCCAACAAGCCAGATGTGTTTAAACCAAAAGTCGCTCATCATACACACGAGGAAGCGGATACCATTATTCCACTGCATGTACTGGATGCTATCTCAAGAGCAGCAGGTAATATCAGGGATATTGCCATTTATTCCCCAGACACTGATGTCTTCATTTACCTGATGGATCTTTGCTCCACGTACAGCACCGAGGGTCATTATAAGAAATTCATCACCGGAAGAGGAAATGCCAAGCGTACAATTGACATTACAGAGAGATGTCGTGCAGTTGGATGCGCAAAGAGCAAAGGTCTCCTTGGTCTTCATGCCTTCAGCGGCGCAGATTGGGGTGGACAATTTGCGCGCATATCAAAGAGCAAATGGATCAAGCACTCTCTGAGCCTTGAGTCAGAATGTGACATAGTCAATGCCCTCCAAATGTTGGGCGAGGACAATTTCAACGTGGACAGTGTGTCATCTGTTTTGGAGGACTTTGTGTACAAGATTTATGCCAAAAACAGCAAAGCAAGTAAAGTGAGTGAACTCAGATGGGAGCTATTCAGGGCAAAAAATCTTGAGGCAGAAAAGCTCCCGCCTACCCCCGGAGCCTTGATACCACACATCCAGAGAGCAACTTGGTAGCCAGAGTCAACAAAGGGTACAACGTTCCACAACCTAATGTGCCTCCACTACAGGGGAATGGATGGGAGGAGTCTCCAGGGGTGTTCTCTGTGCAACTAAGTGTCTGGAGCTTCCTGCACCAAAGGCGGTCATGGAATTGGTCAAAATGTTCGTGTCGCAAGGAATGCACAAGTCATTGTTCCTGCAAGAAGAACCTTCTGCCGTGCACAGCCCTGTGTAAGTGCGCTGACTATGAAAACACACATGACTATGACGGGAAGAGCCTAGAAGACGTTGACTAGGTGACTATGAAGTTGTAAGAGTATGACAAATAGGGACTTTTGTTTTATTGAAACTCAGCAATTAAGCCATCTCAAGAAAAATGTCAGTCACTATCATTATAATTGTAAGTATGTCAGTCTATAATGTCATTATGTCATAAGGAGGTACTATTGGTTGTCATCGTAACAACTAACTTTCCCAGGTTTAAGCCATATACCATGCCTTTAAATGTTTCGCCACATGGCAGCCATTTTGTATTCCAACATGGAGGCATACTTACAATTTGTCACGTGCGTGACTTTTTTTTCCTCTGCTACTCTGACACCGAAATAATGGAAATTCAAACTGTTCGTATACAGTTATGCTCGAGTTTAATATTTCAAATCTTTGTAACTTTCTCGTTCATAACAATACATTGAGCATAAAAGATAATATGAAACAAATCACAAATACATAACTTAGGTTATCTTGGATGACCTGAACTGGTGATCCCCTCAGCTTTGCTCAGTCGCCATCAATGCCGGATACACTCGGCGTCGACCTCGGCACAGTCGCTTGGCTTGTCTCTCGGAAGCACCCCTTGACTTGGCCACTCGGCTAGACGCTACCCTATCGGCGGTCCTCTCAGCTCCTCGGCCTTCACTAGTCCCTGCTACCATGCAGACTCATGCCTTGACCTGCGATGCCCGAGCTCAAGCGACGACGAGCAGGCGAATGGAGATTGAGCTCCGTACCAAAGTTCGGATCATAACTGTCCAAGTTATCAGCAGCCGGAGCTCGCATCTCACTGACGTGGAAAACTCCCAGAAAAACGACTGCTGCCTAAGCGGAGATCTATGCTGGATGTCTGATTAAAGTGTTTTCTCCTGACACAATTAAGCAGTACTCATGACCTTGTGTCCAGTGAAGTGATATTTTAACATGAGCATGCCAACGTGCTCGCATTTGTGTTTTAACGTGCCTTCAACGCCAAATAGGGCTTGAATATCATCTGCTCTGACAGCCATCTTAAATTTCAAGATGGCTGCCAATCTGAATGACCTATCAAATACATGATGTGCTTTTCTTAGAGAATGTTTGGCATCATAAATGTTGATATTCTTGTAGGTTTCAACCTTATAAATTGCTTGTAACCTAAGATATGAGTCAAATTATATTTATCTATGGCGGCCATTTTGAATTTCAAGATGGAGACCTATCAAAATGATCCACAATTTCATTAAAAAAAAAAAACATATGACAGGATGTATGACATAAGCATGTGTTTTGCCTCAAATTTGAACCTTCTGTTACGCTTGCAACATGAAATATGGGCCAAAATACATTTCACCATGGCGGCCATTTTGAAATTCAAAATGGCGCCTGAAGACGTCTTTAAAAAAAAATGGAACCAAAGGTGTTTTTTTTTTTTTTTTTGGATTCCGTACCCCCAAATTGACCAAGTTAGCTAAAAATCTCACGGGATCCAATATTCTGACATAGTAGACTGTACTATTGTGTGACAAGGCAAAACAACGTAACTGCAGCATGCAGCTGCGTGTCTGCTGTGCGCTGCACTGCACGACTATGTGTAAGACGCACGGTCTACGTGGCTAGCATGGGCCGGCTCTGCGCGCAGATCCATTTCAGTCGCAGCGCGGTGCATGCTGTGCTAGCTTGCAGGATATGCTAGCTGCAAGCAGTAATGAGGGATTCGACCAAAGATCGTAGTCACGCTTTGCTGCTGTGTGAACCATGAAGTCATGCCCACCGTTCTGTTTTGCAGTGGAATGGATATCCTCCTGACCAGTTAATATCACTTCCACAAATACAATCAGCGGTAACGCCGGTAAGTTTTATTTTGTGTCAGGTAAAGTTTGATCTAGTCTATTCCACTGTACACAGCCCAGTCGCTGTAGCCGAAGGTAATTCGCACAGCGTACTAACTTACATCGTCTGGTCGGGCTAGATCTAGTCCAACCAGACGCCGTGCGAAGTACGGCGATTGGGCTGTATAGGACCTACAGGCCCCCTACTCAGTCAAGTTTCATCAAGGTATAATTGGCAATTGACATAAGTGGATGCGCTTCGCCAGTATAGGGTCCAGTGCTTTCAGTATATCATAATAGATTTCACTAAGATTTAAGAACACGATGATTAGAAAAAGAGATAAAGAAACTCAGCAAGCAAACACGAAAGTATAGAGCAAGCTAACGAAGAGCTATCTGAGTATGACAGCCTTGCCTTTGGGTGGGCTTGGCAAAACGTAGCCCATAACGGAACGTTAGTAACGTTTGGCCTATATAGTATGGCGTGGCATACGATAGTGTGGCTGTGGTTCTAGTAAACTTCTACTACTACTTGTGGTCTAGTAGATCAACACTGACTGCTATAAGAGATTTAGGGCGTCTATCTTTGCGCAAATCATTGAAGTGTACCCGAATAAATGTCTAAACAAAAATAAGTAACAGCTTTATAGTAGACAGTAGACACGACTACAAACAAATGACAGTAAAGCTTAATAGTGATGAATTCCATTTTCATTGGCAAGGTAAACTGATGGCAAACGATATGTGACCCTGCACCTCAAAACAAACAAAAAGTCGCCAGACATGAATTTTTAGTTAAGACCATATTCTGAAAGAGCTGACTTTAAGCTTTAAAATGATGTATAACTCAAATCAA
Source organism: Diadema setosum (assembly GCA_033980235.1). Lineage (NCBI taxonomy): Eukaryota > Metazoa > Echinodermata > Echinoidea > Diadematoida > Diadematidae > Diadema > Diadema setosum. Next base: position 37,546,782 of record CM067070.1, read on the forward strand.
ATGGATTCTCCTAACCTATAAAAATATTGGAAAGAAAGCACAAACTCAGGAAAAGTGTGAACTGAGAAAAGAGGCTCTGAAGTACAGTGTCTATTCAAGCACTTAATCTTTACCAAACCGTGCTGGCTGTGCGATGAATGGGACAAAAAAAAAAAAAAAAAAAAAAAAAACAGGAAGTAAACCACCAGAGTAACAACAATGAAGAGATTATCAGATTAAATTGAAATTAAACATGCCTCATTAACACTTTATGTCCATAATTAATGCCAACTTTCAAAGCAGTGGCACTATCGTTTCAAAAGTTATTAGAGTTGAAAGTGAAGAGTGTGGACAAGGTTTTTCAGAAATGAAAAAGGGATTCTAAAGACACACCTAATCACACTATTCTACCAAAAATGTTCGAGATAAATTGCTAAAAAACACACTTTCCTGCCCGCTTTATGATACCAAATTTTAGCAGAATGTAAAAGAAGACCCGCTCTTTCAGAAAATATGAAAAAGTCAAGTTCAGCTAGGTTGACCCATTTCACTTATTTTCAGTCCTCACGCAAAATCAGTGTGTGCGACTTTATGTTCGTTTTGAGGTGCACCGTCACATATGTTCTAATTATGACGTCAACATCATTAGTTTGGCAGAAAATAAGGACAAAACATAATGTTTAGTCTTCAACTTCGGTTCAACAAAGGTATCTTTGTATCTTAGATCTTGTTTGTTATTTCTTAAAGGATTAGGAATGTGATTGTGGTGTTTTCAAACATACGGGGATTTTACCCACTTAAAATTAGTCTCATAATTAAAGTCAAATTTAATGGTATTGTGTACCTGCTAACTTTGGAGGCCTGATTTCTTTTTCTTTTCTTTTCTTTTTGTGAAATTTTATTTAGCTGTATATATTCTTTAAAACCATAATCTAAAGTTTTGGTTGATTTAATTTTTCATTTCGATAGTATCAATATAATGCATTGCAGCCATGGTAGATCCAAAGATGCTATACGTTCCACCCCCCCCCCCTCCCCCCATAAAAATGTTGAGGGCAAAAGCTCACGGAATTCAGATATTTATTCTTCAGTAATTTGGTTGTAAATAATATGGAAAGTTCAAATAGTCAGACCCAGGCGTCTACTTTTGATAATGTTAACATTCTTGTTGAAATACATATATTTGCTTGTCTCTCTTTTCAGTGTCCACAACAACCGCCAGCCTGGACCCGCACAGAAAAGGAATGCCGAGTATCAAGTACAATAAAAGGTACAAGCTTAATAATCAGCTATTAATTCATAAAAAAAGAAGGAGAAGAAATGAATCCCACCTTTGTCACCATCATTGACCACACAAGCCGGCATTTGGAAAACTTTAAAAAAAAAAGAAGAAGACAGAATCCATGATGATGACTCTCTGATAATTGGAGAGTACCACATTTCACTGTTTATTTCTTAACGATCAAAAAGAAAAAACAATAATAAAAACTGATGAAATAGTCAGTATTTTCTCTCAAAAACAAACACATAGCCTTGAACATCCTCAATGGGTATTATATAATGTCTAATAATAAGTGTTCTGAGAGTATTTGAATATTTACTCATTCTCATTTTCTTAGGTATTTTTTTTTTTTTTGGGGGGGGGGATTCTCTGAGAGAGGATTTGTCACACATAACCATGTGAAATGAAAAAAATCTAACATAACTAAAGTAGAGTTGACATTTACTAGCTGTTCTGTGTGGAAGTAACAAAGTGTCGTATTTTGTGTTAATTATTCTCTTTCGTTTCTTTTACATTTTCCTGCAGTGGTCTGCCGAGCAGTTCGAAAGCAGAGGAAAGAGCAACTACAAATTTCAGAACAGCTGTGCACGCCCGCCAGAATGACATGAAAGATGGAGTGGATTGTACACTAGATCAGTCAACTCTAGAAGAAAAATAATAACACTTGGATTGTTTATATAGGATCAGGTAAATTTTTCACAGTTGAATTAAGAACTCGCAAAACTCACCTGTGAAATGTTAATGTCTATTCTCACGTTATGAAGGCAAAAGAAAGATTTTTTTTTTTATTGATATGAAACTAAAGATTTCTATTTAGATAAAAAATATGACGAGGGCTTATTGCCCTTTGAAATTATGACTATCAACTTTAGGTAAAACTATCACTTGTTGATATCAAATATTTTTGTAAATGCTTGTCCTCAAAATCAATATCATGTCGATAGGATTATGTCAACATATTACAGAAGACCAGGGAAACAGTAACATTACTGCGGGCATAATTTTGATATATTTCGCGCCTAATCCCTCCGGGAGCTCTCAGACAATGCAGATGTATTGCAGCACAATAAATCGCTTGTATGATAGGACATTTATGCCAATGTGTTTTAAAATGAATTCTGTCGCAATTTTCCCCTTCTTTTCACCTGACTAATAATTGTTCTTTGCCCAAGTATTTACTTCTTACTACACTAGAACTTCAACAACAACAACGATTAAAAATGTTATGTGTGCTATTTATAATTTGTAGATGTTCTTATCTTCCAAGGTAAGACTGGGTGCGAAGGTCTGATATGGAATAATATAAATAATCTCTAGAAAAAACAAGAACAACCATGTTCTGTCCTATTGAAATTGAAAATGTTGTTCCCAGTGGTTTTTTTTTTCAGCTGTGATGCTCATGTAAGCTCCTTTACTAAGGAATTAAATGACATTTTTTATTTTTTTTTTTTACCATAATGATAATGTTTAGTTACCGTTGATTTGCTTTCATTGTGATAAAAGCATAATGACATATCAAACTCTCTCTTTAATTGTAAGAAGAAATCGTAGATATCTATTTTATATTCTTAAGACTTGAAAATAATCCAATAATTTCTGTAAATGCTGTTGTCTTGAGAAACAGATGTACACATTTTTTTTCTTATAAATATTCAGCAGATGTAAATCAGTGTCTACGTCTACATTTCTGTCATGTCTTTCTCAAAGTTATTCTACTGAGAGAATGTTTGCACCTCTGACAAATGTGTGTTTTTGTGTGTGTTTTGTGTTTTTTTTTTACTTTTTTGTTAGTTTGTGTGTGTGTGTGTGTGTGTGTGTGTGGTCAAGGTACACCTAAAAACATTAAAACCTGGATCCATAATTACCTGATATATTATTTTTTTATTATTGTAGTTGACTTGAGGCATATTATCGTTAGAGGTTTTAACCTTACGTATACAATTCATTCAATCAACCAAATATTAAGAACTTTTAACAAAATATTATTCTTTCTCTTCGAATTCTTTCATCTCAATGAAAACCGTTAAAATAAGCCAAATAAAAAGTATAAATTGAAATAGGGGTCCCAATATTAACACACATATTCTTTTGAATGCGTCTTTGTGTCTGTGAAACGAGGTGTATGTACAGATGTCCAGACAACTTTTTATACCCATTTTATTTTCTGTTAATATCATGCCAATTCTCATACAGTCATATACTTTTGTTGTCACTCATGCATTGTCATATACCAAAAGTTATTATATTTCAAGTTCATCTCAATGCCAGAAAAAAAAAGGTAATGCAATTCATTTCACAGACTTTACCCAAACTCGTATTTTAGACTTCAATATTAATCCAAATCTATGTATTTGTAACAATAAATGAAAACTCTTGCATCAAGGGATTAAAAAAATCTAAACATTAATGATAACACAAAAGAATTGACATCTCAATAACTATATATTATATATGCAAATGAAGTTCTACCAAAATTTACTGTGATTGGCAAATAACAACTAAAGAACACTCGATAACTTTTCAGAAAGAAAAAAACATATTTGAAAATGTTCAAGGGCATCAATAGTTGTGCAAGCGACTGTATTTTAATCAGTTTTTATTAACTACGTTACATTACATAGCCCCGAAACCCTCCCGCTCATTTCGTGAGGGGGCTGATCGTCCTTACATTACATGTATAATAGACTGTAGGTATTGTAGCGATTTTGGGTCTTTGATATTTGTGATGTTTATGCTGTGCTATATGGTCGCTGGAGTAATTATGAGGCTCCAACTCAGCACTCACAATCCCTTGCACACACGCACTTCACCTCAGCCTCAGCCTGCTCAGGTAGTTCATTGCTGCTGGCAAACACACTCATTATTCACATGCAGAGGACTATGCTATCTGGCATGGCACACGTCACTCAATCATTGTCATCAACATGATCAGATGAGCACGATAATAATTTGCGCCAGAAGCAACTAATACATACCGTCTCAATGATGGTCTTTATTCGCTGGTCAAGTGGTACATGTAGCAACCAGGCCAAAGCGTGGAAACAACTCATGAACTGCTACTAAGTATTTGGAGAACGCTGATCTATTAATGGTACAAACTGGACCTGCACTCTACTACACAACAGGTACTAAGTGCATGCTGCAAGCACTAGGAACTCCCAGCTTCCCTGCATGTACTCACTACTGAGTACTAGAGATGCAGAACTAAACTGGATGAATTGTAAGGGGGCAGCTATAAGACTGCAGCTGTAAGACTGCAAGACTTTCTGAACAATGCTGAAAGACACCTGCTAGACAACTGAACTCTTACTGCGCACATGTGGCCTTTTATACCCAGGCCAAGTGGCAAAGGGCACTGCCACACTGGACACACTAGCATTTGTTTATACATGTGTGTGTATATCATTCATTGGTTTAACACAGTGCAGGGAATTTCTGACTATATGCTGCCCTCTAAGGCCAAAGGCCAATTTTGTTACAGTATTCTATTAAGTTAGACTAGGCCTAACTTTAGATCTATCATCTAGAATGTGTTAGTCTGTATGGTTGTTGGGTCCTGAGGAAAATAGTGATTGTCAGCCTCCTTAGTGAAAGTATTTTACGTACTCTCTAAAAAATTTCGAGTGAATAATTCACTCCTCGGAAGGAGTGAATAAAATTTCACTCAATTAAAAGTGACTTTCACTCGTTGTCGAGTGAATTTCACTCTTGTAACGAGTGAAATTTGTGTGAAACCAATTCGCCGAGTGAATTCCGAGTGAAAATTAAGCCGAGTGAATTCCGAGTGAATACATAATTAAACGCATTTGGCTAGGCCAATAGAAATTGAGAATTCCCCTGTCATGTGTTTACTCTAAGCCAATCACCAGCCGCAATTTCCCCTGGCTTGGGCGCGAGCAGGTTTACCTGAACAGCGACGCGTCGCCTCGCTGTGCGTGGACTGTGTGCAATTGCGTACTGTGTGCTAGCTGTGCGTGTATTATGCATAGGATCACAAATTTACGTGCGTGTAAGTGCAATCGTGAGAATCTGAGCCTGGATGTCGTGATGGACGTGAGAAAATGTCTGTCTTCAAGTTGAGTGGGGCGGAGATATTATTCACATTTTTGAAGGTAAGCAAACCATAGATCGATGTAATTATAACTTGTTGAGTTTTTTTTTTTGTCAGCATTACGGGCTAGTCTAACGTTATACCTCTCCGTAAACGACCATAATTAAGTTACCGTTAGGGTTCTATACGAATAACCCCGGGCCGCCCGTGGCACAGTTAGCTATATGGGGCTGGTCATATCATAGAACACCTTACGAACAGCTAGAATCCAAGGCCGAAACTCAACTGGTACACACTAGAGTCTAGGTGTTGGGATCTAATAATACGTTGAGTCTTTAGACTTTAATTTAATTGTACACGTTGGGATCTAGGGCTTGAACTATTAAAAAAAAAAAAATGAGTGATGAATGAAACGTTGGTCGTTAGCCATTGAATTGACATTCGTAAGCATAACATCATCACATAACTATACACAGCCCAGTCGCTGACAAAGGTACGTCTTAATGTACAGCGACTGGGCTTTGTATAGTTAATCATCACACAGAGATTACTGTGGTCGAGTGTAGAGATCGAACTTTAACTGTTACTAAGCTGGGCTAATTAAAGCAATAGATTAGAAGCGCCTAGCGCCAGACACGTACTCTACATGTACATTGCTATTGTTGAGTTGACAGCCGAATCACTGACACTGGTCTGTGTTGCCAGATGAGATGGTGATCTCGATCAGTACGGTAATAAAGAATGGTGAAATTTGGTGATTCATGATTATTGTTCATTATTAAAACACTGTATGTAGTAAAAAGGACTTTTATTTGCCACTACATTCGAGCATCCAAACAGCTGGGAGAATACCACGTACGGTACACTAGCTCCCACGTCATGTGTCGTGATCATCTACTACTGTACTAGGTAAGAAGTATGATGCGTGTACTGTTCATGTTTAAAGTGTTGGTCCACTGTGACATCACACTTCTAGCTGAAGATCAGTGTGCTCACACATCATGGAGATCGATCCCCCTTGTAGCAGACGATGACTGGTACTATTTTCAACATTTTTTTTTTTTTTTTTTTTTTTTTTTTTTAATGAAAGGTACCCCGGTACAGGTGACCTTAGGTACCGGTATTGAAATTTGGCAGAGATCGTCTTTGGGTCTTTAATTCTAACATTAAATATGCCGATGTAGCTAAAAAAGTAATTAGGCCTACCGGTACTAGCTTTTGTATTGGTGCTCACTTAGTATTTGTGTGGACAAAACAACTGCATAATTATTGTCTTGTGGAAATGAGTTCTAAATACATTTCTGAACCTTGTGTTTTCGTACTTTCATCCAGGAAAGACGTAGACATGACAGCCCTTTGGGAGTGATGGTGATTTAAAGGAACTCGGTGTAGGGGTCATCATTTGGAGAACAAAGACAGATATTGATAGCTGTACAGTCTCTGTCACACGAAGAGGGTGCAGATCACCAGATTGCAATGTACCAGATGTGGTCTACGACTAGCCATTGAATTCAGGGTTGACGAATGCTGGAAACACCGGGCCAACATCAGCGAAGGAGCCTCTGAGATATGGACTTCCATTGCATTAACCCTGCTGTAAGCTATTCTGTTGTTTTCCAATATGATTAATGAAGGGAGACTAGTTTGAAATTGATTTATATTTATTTTACATTCTGGAGTCTTAGTAATTACATAAGAGGCTACATTAAGAGACTGAGTGCTTGGTTGGTTTTATTTTGTTTGAAGAAATGATTTTCAAGATACTTCATGGAGCAGTTTTGGAGCTGTCCTTCCCTCTGAAAATGAATGTCTTGACAGGTTAGTACTTGTATTTAAGAAAAATGTGTACCGTGTACTTGCCGTATCGACAGAAGTGAAAACCATGTTATGGTCAGTCTTGAGTTGTGGAAGTAGAGCTGTTGCTTATGTCAAACATGTTAAATGATTTTGCTCTTCAAGTTTATAATGTAAACTGGAGGAACCTACTATCCTCATGCCATTTGTATTATTAATAAAACCATTAATTTTTACTTATTTGCCCAGGAATTCAACACACACATCACTTCAAGGGGGAAGAGATACTTCATAAGCTGAGGGAAGGAGTTCTGACTGTTCCGAGGAGACATCTGCACACCCAGATCATTGCACCATATTTGTTGTTGAAAATGGAAGCAGAAAACTGTACAGCGTAAGTTCCGTTATTTAAAATATTATTATTATTATTCATATATTATATTATCATAATTATTGAAAATTGGTCTGGAATACCAGTTTCCCATTGTCATGTCTTGTACTACATTTCCATCCAATATATAACCATGTAATTTGCCTGTTCATTTTTTTTTTTTTTTTTGGTCTTCTCAAGTATAGAGAAAAGCAGACTAAAATTTGCCCCCCCCAAAAAAAAAAGAAAGAAAGAAAGAAAGAAAGAAAGAAAGAAAGTAGAAGGGACTGGTAAGTATAACATTGTTAATGAAATGATGGTTACAGATTTAAAAATAAAGCCTGGTATACTTGTATGAGACATGTAAACAGAGTGTACATACAAGACTCCACGCTGACTTATTTTCTTGGTAGCCCCATCAGGCCACATGTATATTGATTTGATAATAGTCCTAATACTTATGATTTAATCATCACAGTGATTAATAAAAAAGTGGGAGTTGATGTGCCATGAAGTTCAATGGATAATCACATCTTGTATAAATTTTTCTACTAACTGTGCACATTCACACTTAACCTATCTGCATGAAATGTTCATATGTATTAACTGATATCTGGCTCAAGTAGCAATAAATGTACTTGAAACAGTGGTACTGAATAGCGATAGAAATTGATGCCAAGAAAAAAAAAAACAACATAAAAATAGTTCAGCCCCTTAAAAGATTAAAATGAGGGCAAAATTTTTGATGTTATATATTTGCGTCCTAGAATATGATTAACATTCTTCTCGCTTTCTTTTTAAATTCAGATACCAAGTAGTGAGCAAAGCATGTTGTAGCCAAGGCTGTTGCGATGCAGTACCCCACTTTGTGAGACACCACACAAGGTGCAAAAGGACATGTAAGTTTATACTCGTAAGTTTATGTGATCTACAACTTTTTTTAGCCCTCTTTAGCAGAAAGCTTAAGTGACATACCTTGTAACATGGTATCTTATTCATCTAGCTTGCAAAAACTTCAACATTTTCAACTTTTCTCAAGAGCTAGTGGACAGAATTAAGCAACCAAACGAGGAGTTGATCATCCTTGTTTAGTTAGGGGGCAAGGACCCAAAGTTTTTCAGGTTATGGGCATGACCCCCCACCCCCCCCCCCCCCCAAAAAAAAAAATGGCCTTTACAGGAAAAATGCATCTATTTCTTAATTAACTCATTGTGCAAATATACAGGCAATGTGGGGACTTTTTATAATCTTTGATGTACCTTCTCATAGATGTCTAATAAAGTTGTGTGCAGATTGGCCTGATTCCATGACTTAGGTTCGATAAACGTTAACTTCAACGTAACGTAATGTAACTTAAGTTCCAACATGCCAGTTGCGCCGTTCATTTATAATAAACCTATTCTCGTTTTCTTCCATAAGAATGCCACTACATGTATTTCTACTGCTTTCAGATCTTCATCAGTTATAGTCAACTCTGTGCCAAAGTCAAATTTGTTGAGACTCAAGAAAAAGCTTTGACTTACAATGCATTCTTTATATTTTTCACCTGTATGGCAAGGATCATGGATTCATTGAGTATCGTTTGAAGACCTTGAGGAGCTATGACACCACTCATCACCTCAGGCCGAGAGAGAGAGTAGTTGCAGCTCCCACCAAGCCCCTGACCGAGCACCATTCCATCGTTAGATTAGAAGCCCAATGGGAAGAGACAGCTACCATCGGTGTATAGGTCTAAATACCCTTGCTTTTTCCTCTTTTGAGATACAGTATATGCTCCTCTGACGTTGGAACTTACATTCTTGTTGAAGAGTCAGCCTCATCAGGCTCAGCGGTAGTTTAGCATGAAGCTGTTACCAGGATGTACTGCAGCACTTCAACATTAAAAGTGGAACAGGGCTCGCCGATGAAAAGAGTTTGTTGCATAGAATGTGTGATTGTTAATGCTTTAAATTGTTGATTGTTGTATATACTAGTAACTGATAATAGTTTTGACTTATATAGTCAAGAAAAAATCTCCTCTTCATGGCCACATGTTAATCAATACATTCATCTGTAAGGTGTTCCAAGCATATGAAAGAATGTTTGGCCACCCACAGCTTGGCATTCCACATGATACGAATCTGGCTGCGCTCATGATTAAGCACCCCCTTCTCTCCAGGCAATTCTGACTTGCTTTAATAAAACCTTTTTATGGTCTAATATTCAAGAGAGAAAACTGTTGACAGACACTCGTATGTATTTTTTTTCTTTCCCTCATTTTTTTTTTTTTTTTTTTTTTGGGGGGGATGCTACAAATAGCAGCTAAATGGTAGAATCTTCCAATGGTCATCCATGCTCTTGGGATGAAGATAATGTCTCCATGTTGTGATTAAGTTACATGTACCACATACATTTGTCACCCCTTTGATTAACAGTGATGCAGTACAATATGCATGTGCTCAAATTTATTGCATCCATCTTCTTTGGAGTAGAGGGAAAAATCTTAAAAAAAAAATAAAACAAAAATTACGGGACCCAGAGTTATTTTGTACATTTTCACCTTTATGTAATGGATGTACTGTACTTTGAAAAATTTTTGGGTAGAAGCTCAATTGGTTCAACTTCTTTTTCCACGAAACATCTGCAGCCCATCATTGATAAACCCACGGCATTAGAGTAGATGGAGCCAAATAGATTAGTTCACTAATGTGCCAAGTCAAACTTATGGATAATTCTTCCCTTGACCTCATAACAAATTATTAAGATAACCTGCAACTGACAATCATATTTTGTTATAGAGTGTTAGCAGTGATGTCACAATTGCCCACCATAAGGCTGCGTTCACATAGAAGTATACTATTTGGGTATTCGGGGCTCGTTTTCGAGGGCACGCGAATAGCTTGAATCGAACGATAGGATTTCCTAACACCGGTTCACATCAGATGGCACTATTTAAATGTACCAAATAGCATAGAATAGTATAGCAAAGTGGGGAATCGAGCTTGTTCGATTTTCCTGCAGCGTATATAGTCTCACGTTTATGAAATAATGACAATTTTGGTCTGGATTTGCCCTTTAGCAAAAATAAGCATGTAGACTGACATTCTGATGCAGTTTAGAAATTGTTAATAAAATTTGCTGGGATGTAGGAGGAAGAAATCCTCACTGCATGGGATGGCAAGTTGACGGTGAGGGTGATGGTGTACTGGGTGCCCGAATAGCGAATAGTGAATACCGTATACCGTATACGGCTGTACTTCTATGTGAACGCAGCCTAATGAAGTCAATTGCCTAAACTGACTAGAAATCAAAACTGCATACAAAAGCTGCAGCAATGTTTACTTCAGGAAAACCTAAGGCTAAAGAACACCTTTGTTAGAGAGGCATGCATGAATGAATATTGATCGCCTTTGCTATGAAAGCCACCATTATGGTGGCCAACATGACGTCACATGAAATCAGTACTCTGTAAGAAATTCAGTTTGCATGCATTAGTTGTTGCTACATCTGGCAAAACTCGGAAGGATTACAAGTGTTCAATATTGTACAATGATGCCTTATTTAGGTGAAGAAGATCAATGATATGATACATGTTGTGTCAACTGTATTGATTGCAATTCTTTTTCCATAAATAGTAGGCCCGGTTGAGGGGGGGGGGGGCTACGAGCCCTCCTCCCCTTTGACATTCCATGCCAAATTTCATGAAGGCATGATTATTTTGGGGGTTATTGATTGTAATCAATAACATAAATATTTTCATGCTGGACGTGTCGCTGACAAATTTCATTGAAAAGGCAATGAAAAACAAAAAGTAAGAAACAAAGAAATACAAGAGTAAATAGAAAAAAAATAGATACTTCAGAATTTTTTGATGGCACAGTTTTTTTCTCTTTCATTTGCTATGGACGCTAGAAAGAATATTTACACAAAAAACAAAAAATGTGCCTTTTTGGAACTTTAGTTATGGCAAATGGTCTGATTTCATGCTCAAATTAGCATAATTTAGCCAAGTGACTTTTTTTGTTGTTGAACATCAACATTACCGTTTTATAGATTATGTCACAGGTAATTTGTGTGTGGATTTTGTAATGATCGCACGGTTGATGGCCGAGGTCTGGGGGGTTTCAGGGAGGCCCCCCTCTGGCTCTATCATCTACATAAATACCCCACCTAAAGCCTACTTAAAGTCAAGACCATGCTTCTCTGATCGAGTATGTTTAGGTATTTGTGAAATGTACTTGTAGAGCATCACTGTGTTACATGAGAGAGGACCCAAACTTGATTGACCATGCAGTATTGAAAATTTCTGTATTTTTGTATTTTTGTATTTTTTTCACAGTAATCACAATTCCTGGTACATGTGTAATTGTTTTTGTATTATAATATAGATAATGGTGACTATACTTTGCAAGTGTTTTGTAGCTTATCATTGAACATGCAATAATTATATTCACTTGTAGTCGAAAATTAAACATGTTCAGGAAGGGTACTTGTAAAATTTTTCACTTTTGCACAAACTTTATGAATTTGGCATATTTGCGGGGAAATGTGTGATGCTAATATTTGAAGAGTTTGTTTGCAAAAACCGATATGTCCATTTTTGTTTGAAGATTTTGAAGTACGGTCTCTGTCATAAAGTACAAAATAATACCTTTTGAATTATATATTGGTCACTACATATAAAGGTACATTTTTAAAGTTATGATCAAAAGAAGCAAACATTTTCTTATTATTCTCTGTATTTTTCTTGACCTTTAATCGCAAATATCTCCATTTGGCACATATGGACTTATCAGTTTTTGCAAACAAACTCTTCATTTGTAGAGCTTTGGGAATGACAGCTAGAATAGCATATTTACAAGGACCTTGTGATGATTATGGTGACAGTTGTTCTTAAATGATAAAAATATGTATAATTATTATTGGCCACATAATTCATGGAAAACCAGATACTCAGCACATGAAGACTGTTTGTAATGGTGTACTGCTCTGTAGTTGAAGTTTAGATATATAAAGAGGTATATTCTTTTTTTTTTATTTCAGGTGATCCAGTGGACATCACACATTTATTTAATATAGAGAATCAGCTCATAAAAAAAAACATATCTTGCGTAGCATTTAGTACATTATCTTCTTATATCCCCCTCAATGCTACTTAAAGAAAGAATAAATTAATAAGAAAGAATGAAACAACAGCCAATTGGATTACTAGCTTATATTTATTCAGTTTCATGTATTGATCCAGCTCGGGTAGGAATGACTTTCAAAACTGGAACACAAAGTTGGCAATGCACTGGGCTACCAGTGGTGGATCGTTGGCTTCAAAATACATGCATTAATATTAACAAATATCTATATTATGAACGTTGCTTGCTGTTTTTGTTTGTATTAGCTTGATTGGTATTCATTATTCCAGAAATGGCTCCAGACCACCTAGATTATTCCCAATTTCATCACCATTGTCACCTTTTCTTCCAGGGTTGAATAACTAGTGCACTGAGTGCTGTGATAGAGATGTGTGCTCATGTAGAGTGTAATTCTGTTTGGGATTGAAAAAAGATTGAAAAATGATTGAAAAAAGATTGAAAAAGGAGTGAAAAACCTCCGGAGTTAAAGAAGAGTGAAATGAATAGGAGTGAATTGAGAGTGAGAAAGGAGTGAAAAACGACTGACAAAAGAGTGAAATACGTCAGGAGTGAATTTAGAGTGAGAAAGGAGTGAACATCCCACCAAAAACATTTCCGTCTTTTTTCACTCTCTTTTGGAGTGAAATTTCTGTTCACTCGAAATTCACTCCACTTCTAGTGATCCTTGACGTCACTACCAAGGGGAGTGAAAATCGAGTGAAAATTCACTCTTTCTTTTTTAGAGAGTATATATTATCTGAAATCTATCTCAAAATGTGCTAGATCTATCTAGACTCTAAAACCTGGCTGTAGATTGACATCATGTTGTCGCACTGTCGATCATAATGATAAGGCTTATTTTTCACGTTGCACGCTTCAGATACGTTGTTCTGCCTTGCTACTGCTCATAAGAGGTAAGATACGTTGTTCTGCCAGGAAGAGCGCGAGAAAGCGCGAGTGTGTTTGTGCCCATTTGTGCCTGTTTGTGCCAGTTTTTCCTCAGTTTTGTCCACCACTACTTGCACCCAAGCAATGTCTTAGGACAAACGTGCCATTTTCCTTTACCTGGAGATTTCAAAGAAGCGATGGACTGAGTGGATATCATTATTTTGGATCTTGAAGCCCACACTCTTGCCAGTAAGTGTTCACAATTCTGACTACCTCTTACTACTTCAGTCCCACTTGGATATTTTCGTGTGTCTTTGGTGGTGACTCTTTCTTGCCCCAGTATCTATCGCCTGCTCAAAAGCCAAGTTCTTGCCTATAATGGCAACCCGAAACACAAAAGCGCTTGTGAAAGAAATTCTGCAAGACAATGAAGTGCTTTCCGTGATAAAGGCGGCTGTAATGAAGGCGGTGGAAGTAAAGCTGAATGAGGTGTTCACTCGCCTGGAACAGCAGGAGAGTAAAGTGTTGGACCTGGAAAACAAGATAGACAGGTGTGAAAAAGAAATCAAGGATCTGAAAAAAAGAAAATGAGTCGCACAGACAAGAGTCAGCTTCTCTCAAAAGGAAACTGGATGAACAAGAACAATACTCCAGACGTAACTGTGTGAGATTTTTCAAGATTCCAGAAGCAGAGGGTAAACCCGAAGATACCGACGAGACCATTATGCGCGTTGCTCGGGAGACAATGGTTGTTGACCTTCCCCCATCTGCGCCAGTATTAAGAAGGAAAAGCCGGACGACCTCAGATACGATGTGGAGAGACTTTATTCACCGAGCCCAAGAGGACTCTAACATGTTAACACCAGAGGGCGTTAATCATGCGGCATACAAATGTACATCGTGCATGTACAGGTATTCAACATAACCATAACATATGGCGTGACTGCCTTTTTCTTCTACTTTCAACACAAATGAAACTATCATAAATAAAAAGTTAACAATTATGCATGCAAACAAATCTAAAAAATATATGTCCTGTGGGTTAGTAATTAACCAAGACCTGACCACAAATATATCAGTGCTTAGTCGATAAACAACACTACTTTAAACACAATTGTCATTGACTGTTATTTCATACTCATGAACTATATGTCAATTGTCACTTATACTACAGTACATTCATAAACATATGGTTGCTGTCTAATAGCCAATATCAACTTCCCAATAAAGTTTCCAGTAATATAACATTGGAACTTCAAATAAACTGTACTATCCCATATGCATGTAATTGCTGTGGCTCCTTAAGATAAATCTCCGACATCTCAAATGGCCAGAAAAAAAAATAATGAACTCAACTTACAAACAGTCAAAATATATATGGAGAATATGTATACAACATATTAACACCAATTAACTTTGCTGACCTACCATTACCAGATACAAAACTAATTACAATGTATCATGTAACAGTTGAAAAATTGTACCTAAATACAATGATCTTAAACAAAAAAACTCATCCGTCATTCATTGTGACATAGGACTAAAAACATAACAAACTCAATACTGCATCCTGTAGTATTGTACATCATTCAACTCTTCTGTTCCCTGTCTGGAAAGATGGCTACGTCACCACTCTCTATGAACAAAATAATATCCCCTCCAAAACTTTTAACATCGGAATAATGGCATACACACAAATAGTGACGACTTGAAATGTAATGCGCATTTCATGAAAGATAAAATGTCCCTATAACAAAAAATCACAGTAACCTATCACGAGGTACAAACTTGCATCCCAACAGGGATGAGGACCGCAGCTGTAACTATCTCAGTTAGACTCAGCAAGTTCCATTGTATACACTTACCAAATATAATTAGGCAAAAATCATTGATTTCCTCAAACAAACAAAATTTACACTGAACAACTGTACACCATTCCCTAATCCCTTATCGTCATGCATGCATACTACCATCCTCTACTGCAGAGACCATGTCATAAAAATGACAAACTTACACCAGCTTGAAACAAAATGAATACTTCGAACTACACCTCACAGAAAACAATAAATGAAACAATCACACATGATTTTAACATGTTCCCAGTACAATGTACCATAGTACATGTACATGAATTGAAGCATTACAATATGATAAATCAGCCTATGAGCAAACAGCCGATAGGAGTACACGAAATGCTGTGAGTACCAAATAATTAAGCTGATGAAGTGGTAGGCAACTGCCACAAACAAAAACATGGCATAATCAACAGCATCATTGTGAAAATTAGACTAACCAATAATATTAAGGTACAGCACACAAATTTATGCAACAGTCCAATCATGCTCTACTTTGTACTGATTGACACAAATCACAAAATACATGTACATGTAATTGGTATTGGCCTCACGAACTGAAAAAAAAAAAATCAAGGGTACATAATAAAAACCATCTGCACTTATGCACTGGGTACATATACACATCTAACAAACTAAGATCACTGACTGTTATATCCCCATTACAAATAACCATAAAAACATTCATGGGACCAGTTTGATGATTGAATAAATTTGTTGTTTTCTGAAAAATAAACATTGATCTGATCTAACGCTGAATGAGTGAAATAGTTATTAAAAAAAATATTGGAACAAATGTCAAACAATGTTACATGAGGGAAAGCGGTACTCTACCACAAAGATGCCCATGGGGAGGGGGGGTACACTTTATCCTGGGGAAAGGACATGGGGCAACTTAGGGAAAATTGTACGTGTACATGGGGAAACACTGTCTGGGGGGACAAGCCTGATCCCTCTCGGCAGGGTTACATATGGCACAATGGGGTGCAATCCGAGTCCATAGGCTAGGGATGGGGGACTAGGTCGGTGAACAATGGTCACATGCGGGACCGAGGGTGGGGGAAGAGGTGGATAGATGTTCATCCCATGGTCAGTTGAAGGGTGGAGACTGAGTTCTACGCAGCAAGATCCAAGATGAACGTCACGAGAAGTCGAGGGGTCTTCGCCTAGAAACGAGTGGAGACCATAGACCGGAGGCTCGTCATCATAGGCCTGCAGAAGCATGTCGCATACAGGGCTGCGGTCAGGAGGAAGCGGATCGCTCACACTGACTAGGATGACGTGCTTCAGAGGGGGACCGTCATCATCGACCACGGGAAAGTTGACACTAGCCACAGGGATGGCATCAATCTCCCGGTAGATATCATCGCGAGCTGGGGGGCTCCCATCATCGTGCTGGAGGACGTCGTCGACATCGGGAGTGGTGTCATCAGGAGGGAGTAAACCACCAACATCTAGATGGTGTCTGTTGGCATCAGGGTTGCCGATGACGTCGTGGTGGGAATTATCAGCAGGGTGTGGTTGGCTGTTACTGATTAAACCACCATCTAGTGACTGATCATTGTGAACGGGTGACCTAATCATAGCCGTTGTCTTCGGAGGTGACAGAAAATTGTCCTCATTATAACCGAAGGGCAGCAGGTCAGATTTGTCCTTTTGTTCGGCTGGATATGGTGAGCTTCCACCACCTTCATTTTGACGATAACTGTATTGCGCAAAAGCTGGCGCATGCAAGTCTGCATGAGACATACTGTTGTGCGAAATAGCACCTCGCTCTGCACAGTCATGCAAATCACAGAAATGACTGGAAGTGTCATTCACCAGTAGCTCACCACAGGAATCCATGAAATCAGGACAGTCTAAATGGTCAGAGTGCTGGCCATCAACCAGAGTCTGGGAGAACTGCATCTGTACTTTAGAGCTGTGCTGGGTATACACATCCTTTTCAGAGCTACTCTCAGTGGAAACCTCAGGCCCATCAGATCTAAGCTCAATGCAAGTCTTGTCAGAGTTAGGCTCAGTAGAGAACTCAGAGCGAGGCTGAGTAACAATCTGATCAAAGCTATGCTCAGTAGACATCTCACCTGCAGAGCTATGCTCAGTACACATCTCACCTGCAGAGCTATGCTTAGTACACATCTCACCTGCAGAGCTAGGCTCAGTACACTTTTCACCTCCAGAGCTATGCTCCGTAAACATCTCACCTGCAGAGCTAGGCTCAGTACACCTCTCACCTGCAGAGCTAGGCTCAGTACACATCTCACCTGCAGAGCTATGCTTAATACACATCTCACCTGCAGAGCTAGGCTCAGTACACATCTCACCTGCAGAGCTAGGCTCAGTACACTTTTCACCTGCAGAGCTAGGCTCAGTACACATCTCACCTGTAGAGCTAGGCTCAGTAAACATCTCACCTGAAGAGCTATGCTCAGTACACATCTCACCTGCAGAGCTATGCTCCGTAAACATCTCACCTGCAGAGCTATGCTCAGTACACATCTCACCTGCAGAGCTAGGCTCAGTACACCTCTCACCTGCAGAGCTAGACTCAGTACACATCTCGCCAGCAGAACTATGCTCAGTACACATCTCACCTGAAGAGCTAGGCTCAGTACACCTCTCACCTGCAGAGCTAGGCTCATCTGTATAGAATAGTTCATGCTTGTGAAGTCTGTCTGCATGAGCAGACCTTGAACCATAATGGAATGCCGATCCATTTTCAAACAAGATCTGTTGTTTAGCTGGTCGAACAACAAGATCATACATTTCCAAAAACGGAAGTCCAGCCACAACATCAACATCCAAATCTCTGACCACTGCACCATTAATGCAAAACTGCTTGTCATTGAATGTGATGCACACGTCTGTGAAGCCTATTGCACCAGGCACTCTCATGCTGTGACCATACTCGTCAGCTTTAATGCCACACTCAGATAGCATATCAGCAACAGATTCACTGATTAAATTAACTTCCAAACCACTACACACACTCACATGTACATCTCGGTTTCCTTGTTGGGCAAGAAAAAAGGGTGATTGTATGTATGATCTAGGCTTACTTCTACGGAATTCTGGCTTGCGCTCGCGCTTGGGCGCTACTGGCTCATGCCACGTCGTCGGCATGTAACTGCGGCTACCGCTGGCCGAAATGCCCCCGGGCTCGGTGAAGCACCACTGCGTCGGTGCACGTAGACCCCGCATAACTTTGTATACGTGGGACTGGTCTAAACACGAAGAGCGTAACTGACGTTATCACAACACTTTTCTGTTGAGCGCCCGACCTCTACTTTGAGAGCTGATTCCTCCTAGTTTGGGTAACTATGTTAAGTTCTCAGGATGGACGTCGAATCGAATCCCGACGCTGCCACCACGCCAGTATTATGAAGGAAAAGCCGGACGACCTCAGATACGATGTGGAGAGACTTTATTCACCGAGCCCAAGAGGACTCTAACATGTTAACACCAGAGGGCGTTAATCATGCGACATACAAATGTACATCGTGCATGTACAGGTATTCAACATAACCATAACATATGGCGCTGCCATAGACAGAAGTCACTGCGCGATCTGCATGTATGTTCGGTGCTTTCAAACACTTCGACACTCGTTCGTTTATTCTGATCGTTGTGTCGAACTTCAATCTGCGATTATGTCGCGGATACGACTTGGTAAATGCTGGATCCAGTGGGAGGAGATGCGAGCTGTTTATCGGCAAGAAATGAACAAGATAAACGTCACCCTTGACGGCCCATCAAGCCATTCAACACAGGATAACTTTGCTGGTCATCTGCTAGCTGCTGGATGTCCACCACTTGGCATCAGCACTGGTGTCGAGCCTGTGATGAAGCTGTGTGCCAGGATTGCGGGATCAGCCCGTCGTGAAAGTTTCCACTTGCACTCAGACTGAGTCAGAAGCCTCTGATAAGCCAAGGTGGGTGAAACTCAACTTGTATGATATACAATTTACAATTGTACCTACTTTTTATTCAGTTGCAAATGACATTCACTGAACGCTGAATTTATAACCTTCCAAATCCATGTAACGACTGTAGTAGGCCTACGCTTACGTTACTCGAATTACCGCTGCGTTGATCATCATTGAAGTAACATCGCGATGAACGATGACAATTTAACAGCCTTATTCAAATTTTTTTCTATATGCTGCCCTCTAAGGCCAAAGGCCAATTTTGTTACAGTATTCTATTAAGTTCGACTAGGCCTAACTTTAGATCTATCATCTAGAATGTGTTAGTCTGTATGGTTGTTGGGTCCTGAGGAAAATAGTGATTGTCAGCCTCCTTAGTGAAAGTATTTTACGTATAAATTATCTGAAATCTATCTCAAAATGTGCTAGATCTATCTAGACTCTAAAACCTGGCTGTAGATTGACATCATGTTGTCGCACTGTCGATCATAATGATAAGGCTTATTTTTCACGTTGCACGCTTCAGATACGTTGTTCTGCCTTGCTACTGCTCATAAGAGGTAAGATACGTTGTTCTGCCAGGAAGAGCGCGAGAAAGCGCGAGTGTGTTTGGTGCCCATTTGTGCCTGTTTGTGCCAGTTTTTCCTCAGTTTTGTCCACCACTACTTGCACCCAAGCAATGTCTTAGGACAAACGTGCCATTTTCCTTTACCTGGAGATTTCAAAGAAGCGATGGACTGAGTGGATATCATTATTTTGGATCTTGAAGCCCACACTCTTGCCAGTAAGTGTTCACAATTCTGACTACCTCTTACTACTTTAGTCCCACTTGGATATTTTCGTGTGTCTTTGGTGGTGACTCTTTCCTGCCCCAGTATCTATCGCCTGCTCAAAAGCCAAGTTCTTGCCTATAATGGCAACCCGAAACACAAAAGCGCTTGTGAAAGAAATTCTGCAAGACAATGAAGTGCTTTCCGTGATAAAGGCGGCTGTAATGGAGGCGGTGGAAGTAAAGCTGAATGAGGTGTTCACTCGCCTGGAACAGCAGGAGAGTAAAGTGTTGGACCTGGAAAACAAGATAGACAGGTGTGAAAAAGAAATCAAGGATCTGAAAAAAAGAAAATGAGTCGCACAGACAAGAGTCAGCTTCTCTCAAAAGGAAACTGGATGAACAAGAACAATACTCCAGACGTAACTGTGTGAGATTTTTCAAGATTCCAGAAGCAGAGGGTAAACCCGAAGATACCGACGAGACCATTATGCGCGTTGCTCGGGAGACAATGGGTGTTGACCTTCCCCCATCTGCCATAGACAGAAGTCACCGTATCCGACGGATGAATCCCCCTCCTGAAGGTGCTGCCAAGAAACCAAGACCAATCATTGTCAAACTTACGTCATACAAGTACCGCCAACTTCTGTTCAGCAACAAAAGAAAACTCAAGGAAGCCAGAGGGAAGAACAAAGGCATCAGCCTGTACGAGGATCTCACCGATGCAAGGAGAGCTCTTCTCTGGGAAGCATTTCACCACATGAAGACGCCGAACAGCAAGATACAGCACGCGTGGACCATGGACGGGCAGATGTTTGCTGCGTTGAACTCTGCTGGCGGACATTCCACAAAGAAAGTGATCCATTCCAGAAGAGACCTAGATATGTTGTAAAACCGAAAAAAAAAAACAGCTATATTAATCATGTATTCTCAAAATTATTCACTATACAACATTTTGATAAAAAACAGTGAAATCTCCAGGTACAACAGATTTTCTTTCTTTCATTCTCTAGAGTGTTTTCATGTTTTGAATAATCGTGCTTAATTAGTTATCTTAATCTGTAGGTGTGTGTGTGTATGTGTGTGTGTGTGTGTGTGTTGGTGTATTGAACGCAATTTTAAGTGTGTATTGTGTATGTGTGTTGTAATGGTGCCTGACAAAAAAATCACTCTTACAATCTCTGAAACAATATGATATGAAAGCAATATCTCAATATCTATCTCCTCCAAATGACAGTCATGATGAAGACTTTGAACCCTCGTATGCCTTTTATACTCCTGATGAATTCAACAAAAATAAGATTATGTCTGAAAAATCATTTTCTTGCCTGCATGTGATTTGTAGAAGCATGAATAAAAATTTTGATAATATGATGTCATTACTTATCTTGATGTACAATTTTCAATCATAGGTATTTCTGAAACGTGGTTAAGATCTAAAGATTCATATTTTGATATAAATGGGTATAATTTTGAGTGTAATGGTAGAGAAAACAGGAGGGGTGGAGGAGTTGCATTATATATAAACAGCAAATTAGATTTTAAGTGTAGATATGATTTAAATGTGAATGTTCCATGTTTTGAGTACATATTTATCGAGATAAAAAATTTTGATAAGAATATTGTAGTCGGTGCTGTATATCGCCCACCAGATCAATGTGTGCAATCTTAAATTGAAGTTTTGAATGAAATTTTGATGACTGTAAATAAAGAAAATAAGTTGATTTATATATTAGGAGATTTTAAAGTGGGTCTGCATTGGTAAGAAACATGTCTAGCGCCATCATAAGGCTCATTTTTCTCTGTGGTGCCCAGCGTGTCTCCCATAATGCCGGGCGGCGTGCATCAAAATAAACCGTTCCATACTGAATTCTGATATTCCCATAGACTTAACACACAGATCACCAGGTTCCCGTATCGCGTAGGGGATGGCCTAGCAGCGCAGCGGCTTGCTTCGCTCCCGCATTATCTTGCGCAGTCCAGTGCATACATTCACGTACCACAGATATCTAGATATCGATGTCACACTAATCACTTCGCGATGCGCGATCTGCATGTATGTTCGGTGCTTTCAAACACTTCGACACTCGTTCGTTTATTCTGATCGTTGTGTCGAACTTCAATCTGCGATTATGTCGCGGATACGACTTGGTAAATGCTGGATCCAGTGGGAGGAGATGCGAGCTGTTTATCGGCAAGAAATGAACAAGATAAACGTCGCCCTTGACGGCCCATCAAGCCATTCAACACAGGATAACTTTGCTGGTCATCTGCTAGCTGCTGGATGTCCACCACTTGGCATCAGCACTGGTGTCGAGCCTGTGATGAAGCTGTGTGCCAGGATTGCGGGATCAGCCCGTCGTGAAAGTTTCCACTTGCACTCAGACTGAGTCAGAAGCCTCTGATAAGCCAAGGTGGGTGAAACTCAACTTGTATGATATACAATTTACAATTGTACCTACTTTTTATTCAGTTGCAAATGACATTCACTGAACGCTGAATTTATAACCTTCCAAATCCATGTAACGACTGTAGGCCTACGCTTACGTTACTCGAATTACCGCTGCGTTGATCATCATTGAAGTAACATCGCGATGAACGATTACAATTTAACAGCCTTATTCACATTTTTTTTCAGTGATTATTACAATAAATACTGACGTCCAATTTACGACAACAGATCCCTTACAAAAAAAAAAAATGTATGGTACATGTATGGTATGGCTCTATGGTGTATGGTAAATCTATGGTACAACTCTATGGTAGATGATTGCTCTATGGTATACCATATAGTGTAAATATATGGTGGGAATATTGCATATATGGTACATCTGTATGGTAGATGCTTGTTCTATGGTATACCATATGGTGTAGACACATGGTGAGTAGACTGCATATGGTACATCTCTATGGTAGATGCATGTTCTATGGTATACCACATGGTGCAAATTTATGGTGAATAAAGTGCATATGGTACATCTGTATGGTAGATGCTTGTTCTATGGTATACCATATGGTGTAGATACAAGGTGAGTAGACTGCATATGGTACATCTCTATGGTAGATGCATGTTCTATGGTATACCACATGGTGCAAATTTATGGTGAATAAAGTGTATATGGTACATCTGTATGGTAGATATGCGTTCTATGGTACACCATATGGTGTAGATACAAGGTGAGTAGACTGCATATGGTACATCTCTATGGTAGATGCATGTTCTATGGTATACCACATGGTGCAAATTTATGGTGAATAAAGTGCATATGGTACATCTGTATGGTAGATATGCGTTCTATGGTACACCATATGGTGTAGATACAAGGTGAGTAGACTGCATATGGTACATCTCTATGGTAGATGCATGTTCTATGGTATACCACATGGTGCAAATTTATGGTGAATAAAGTGTATATGGTACATCTGTATGGTAGATATGAGTTCTATGGTACACCATATGGTGTAGATACAAGGTGAGTAGACTGCATATGGTACATCTCTATGGTAGATGCATGTTCTATGGTATACCACATGGTGCAAATTTATGATGAATAAAGTGCATATGGTACATCTGTATGGTAGATATGCGTTCTATGGTATACCAAATGGTGTAAATATATGGCGAGCAGATTTATGGATATGGTATATCTCTATGGTAGATGCGTGTCTTATGGTATACTACATGGTGTAAATATATGGTGAGTAGAATGAATATCGTAGATGCTTGTTGTATGGTATACCACATGGTGTAAATTTATAGTGTATCATAGAATGCATGTTCTATGGTATACCACATTGTGTAAATGATGGCGAGTAGAATTATAGAATGAATATGGTACATCTGTATGGTAGATGCCTGTTCTATGGTATACCACATAGTGTTAATCATGGTGAGTAGAATAAATATGGTACATTTGTATGACAGGTGCTTGTTCTATGGTATATCACATATGGTGTATATATTATGGTGAGTAGATCGCGTATGGTACATCTGTATGGTAGATGCTTGTTCTACAATATACCGTATGGTGTAGAATATGGTGAATACGGTACATACAGACATTTCTGTCATATATACTTCTCTATGCAGCTCATATATTAAAATATTTTTTTATTGTGTTACATTTGTTTTCATGACTCGGTTTTTGTTTTCATACAGGTAATTAACCATGTGAACAAAATATGGCTGTTAAGTATATTGTTGGTTCTATGATGGTAATAGATGCATTGTAGTTATATGGTAGATATTAGGTGCTAACATGGAACATTGTATGGTGACTGTGGTAGATATCTGTGGCAGATTAATGCGTCATTTGTGTTAGCTGTTTTGGTTTATGGTAGATATATGGTAATTATATGAACGAAGTATGATTTATGTATGGTGTTTATGGTGTATGCATGGTGGTTCTATAACTTCTATGGTGGGTAAATGGTGCAATCATACCACCATATGCCTACCATATAACCATCATACACCATATATAAGCAACATACATATATCATACTAGTATCATACATCTACCAAATACTACCATACTTCTACCATATAATCACCATACATAAAACTACCCCAGAAGCACCATACAGCTACCATCATGACCGCCATGATACCAACACCATATAACCACCACTCATCTACCACAGAAGTACCATATATCTACCATTTATACACCATATAACCACCATACATACACCATATAGCGACCACACATACCCCATATTACCACCATACATGTTCTATATGACGACCATTCACCATCCCTGATACTGTTTAGTGATAGCAGACACTCGTCGCAAAAAAAAACAACGTCTTTTATTGGTCGTAAACAGGTCAACTGGTCATACGTCGTGTTAAGACATATACAACATCTTTATGACGACTTTCAACGGCGATGAATTGCACAACTAAAATAGTATGCTGTGACATTTACGTCAGTTATTGACCAATAAATTACCAGTGTTTTTCTCCTGCTTTCATGTCGGGATTAAGACGCCAGTTTTACGTCACTTTTTGACCAGAGCTAGTGCATTCCCGCAACCAGATAAAGACGTCAATTTCACGTCATTTATTAACCTAATCTAGACGTGTTGTATAAAAGGGTTAAAGTTTACTGTATATGTACATATTTCACTCTAAATCTTTTACCAAACCTTAGTAAATCTAAAATACTTGTCAAAATGGAGAATTGTTACATGACATAGCCAGAGCTCGACACTACCGGTGGCCCGGTGGCCCGGGGCCACCAAAAACGCGCGTCGGGCCACCAACATTTCAGAAATGAAGATTTTGGTGGCCCAATCGGGCCACCAAAATGTCGGATAATTGCCTTTACTTTTGTAGATGGACAGCGGTAACAATCGGCTCCGTAAGATGCTAAAATGAATGTCAGATGTTTGCTTTTTATTTTGGAAATGAATAATGGTAATATTCGGCTCCGTATGATACTAAAATAAGTGTCGGATGTTTGATTTTGCGTTCGGAAATGAATAATGATAACATTCGGCTCCAGAAGATGATGAAATAAATGTGGAATGTTAGCTTTGACGTTCGGAAATGAATACTAATAACATTTAACTCCGTACGATGAGAAAATAAATGCCGGATGTTTGCTTTTTATTTTGGAAATGAATAACGGTAATATTCGGCTCCGTATGATACTAAAAGAAGTGTCGGATGTTTGGTTTTGCGTTCGGAATTGAATAAGGATAAAATTCGGCTCCAGAAGATGCTGAAAAATGTGGAATGTTAGCTTTGACGTTCGGAAATGAATACTAATAATATTCAACTCCGTACGATGAGAAAATAAATGCCGGATGTTTGCTTTTACGTTGGAAAGTAAATAACAACAACATTCAGCTCCAGAAGATGCTAAAGCAAGTGTCGAATGATCCCTTTGACGTTCGGAAATGAATAAACATGATATTCAACTCCATATAGATAGTAAAATAAATACCGGATGTTCACGTTCAGGTGAATAAGAATGTCTCATGTTTGCTTTTATGTTCGAATGTATATAGCAACAACATTCAGCTCCGGATGATGCTAAAATAGATGTCGGATATTAATTTTGCTCTGACGTTCGGAAATGAACAACAATAATATTCAACTCCATAGATCACTGTAGATAGTAAAATAAATACCGGATGTTCACGTTCAGGTTTGAAATAGCAATAACAGATCAGCTGCGGAAGATGCTAAAATAAATGTCGAATGATCCCTTGCCCTTTGACGTTCGGAAATGAATAACAATGATATTCAACCCCGAATGATGATTAAATAAATGTCGGATGTTTGCTTTTACTTTCGAAAGTAAATAGCAATAACATTCGGCTAAGGAAGATGCTAAAATAAATGTCAGATGATTGCTCTTGTAATATACGTTCGGAAGTGAATAACATGTTATATTCTGCTCCATACGATGCTAAGATGAATGTCGGACATTTGCTATTACATTTCGAAATGAATAACAGTAACTTTCAGCTGCGTTTGATGGTAAAATATTTAAAGGACATAAGGATTGAGAGAATGCAGCAATATTAGTAGAACACATCAGTGAAAGTTTGAGGAAAATTGGACAATCTGTTCAAAAGTTACGAATATTTTAAGTATCTGCGCAGTCGGACTGCTGGAAGAGAAGACTACTATACAGTGTATGATGTCACATGCGTACATCTATGTAAGGAAAATAAAAAGAGAATTTCACAAAACTTTACTTTATTAATAAAGTGCACATTTCTTCGACTTGCTGCTGACGTATGTTAAGGGTAAACTATTCCCCCTGCCTTCTGAAAGAGAGAAGTGGAGAGTTCTTTTGTTATGCAAAAAAATTGAATATGTTGAATTTTCTTTATTCTTTCTTTATATCGTTGTACTCATGTGACATCACAAGCCATGGTATACTCTTTTCATCCAGCCGTGACTGAGCAGAAACTTCAAAAATTCATAACTTTTTAACGGATTGTCCGATTTTGCTCAAACTCTCACTGATGTGTTCTACTAATATTGCTGCGTTCACTCAACCCACATGTCTATGAAGGTGAACTTGTCCTTTAAAGTCTGATGTCTGCCTTGACGTTTAAAAATGAAAAACAGTAAAATTCGGCTCCGTACAATGCTAAATTGTCAGGTAATTCATTTCACTTTCGGAAGTGGACAGCAATAACATTCGACTCCGTACGATAATAAAACAAATGTTGGATGTTTGCTTTTTTAATTTTAAAATGAATAACGGTAATATTCTGCTCCGTACGATGCTAAAATGAATAACAGATTATTGCTTTTACATTTGGAAATGATTAACGGTATCAATCGGCTCAGTTAGATGCTACAATAAATCGGGGATGTTTGCTTTCACGTTCAGAAATGAATAAGGATAACATTCAGCTCCGTAACATGCGAAAATGAATGTCAGTTCTTTGCTTTTACATTTGAAAAAAAAAAAACAATTAATAGTAACATTCGGCTCCGTATGGTGTTAAAATACTAGTAAATGTTGGATAATTGCTTTTACAATCAGAAATGAATAACGGTAACTTCCAGCTCTTTATAATGCCAAAACAGATGTCGGATGTTCACAAATGTCTGCAAATGCTCCCACTCTATCGTTTCAAACGTAAGTTTTGACCACCTAAATAGGCATCAACTTTTATAATAATCTATAAGCCTATTTGCTAAATCTTAGAACTCAGAATAACGGTAAGATGATTGAATTTTCTCTTCATTTATTTTAGACATGGGTACATGTATCACTTGAGTAATCATTACTTAATATTTCATTTTCTATGTTCAGTAGGACCGATTTAGTATTTATGTTTTTCTTGATTTTCTTTTTCGGGCCACCAGATTTTACTTTCGGGCCACCAAAAAATAAAAAAATTCATGATTTTGGTGGCCCGATCGGGCCACCAAAAATAAAAGTTAGTGTCGAGCCCTGCCATAGCCATATACCAATTATAGTCCCCTTCGCTCTGCCATCCCCTGGCCGTGCGCGCCAAAATTAAAAAGCACAGCTCGTACGTTAACCGCCAGCGCGCGGTATGCGCAGGCGCAGTGCCATTGTTCGAATTGTAACCGTTAGATGTCCCCAACGCAAGCGATATAAGGACACGTCTCGAAAGATCGGAGATTGAATGCCAAATTTGGAGACTGGAAGTGGAAAGGTGAACTGCATAAAAGCACCTGTTCGCTGAAGAGGCCGGTTTCATCAAAGAACTAACAATTCCACGTCAAATTCGGTAAGAATTTATTTGATGCCTGTTCTCCATCCACTCGCACTCGGCAAATATGCTTTTTACTCCCACAGTCCCATATATGATTTTCTGTGTTGGTGCTTACACTGTAACTGCGACCAGCAGCCCCATGCATACATGTCTATGCGTATGGGCTGCTGGTCGCAGTTAGTGCTTAAATTGGTAACCAACATAGATGTGGGGGCAGTTTCTGTCAAAATGAAATCACAGTAATCTGCAGTAATTTACAGTGCAACTGCAAGTTTATAAGCCCGCTTACGCAGAAATAATCGACTTAAGTGATCAAGATCGGTGTGTTGAATATATGCAGGCTATAGTTCTATTTGTACATGTAAATTTACCGATATAGCTCGTTAGCTGGTTAGAAGAAAATGCAACCTTAGATCAAAGGAAACAATATTCTAACTGGAATCGGCTCAGGACTGTGCTTGACAGGATTGTGCTTGTTAGGACTTGCAAGATTCTTCCTAAACTTTGCCTTAATAATCAAGATCTACTGTGGCATTAAAATTTACAAAATACAAAGACGGAACTTGCAACTACATTGTACATACCGGTAAGTCATAACATGTGTAACTTAAACAGAAATCCAAGTTCAACATAATTAAGGCTTCACCGAAGGTTTATAGTACTGGCAGGATATTATTCATTGTCACAATTAATCTATTGTTGTTGACACTGTCAATGACAATGTTACAATTCTTACAGACAAGGACAAGGTCAGAGCCCATGGCCCATATGGAACACGAAGCAGTCTAACCCATGCATATTGGTGTGTTACAGCCTGTGAGTATGAGGCTGTGTGTACTCAAGAAGATTGCATGTTCATATATCAGTTGTCAGTGATAATGATAAATGAGTGACATTGCGATTGCGAAATAAATAATATATCATGTTATCCGGCTACATGTATTTGTCTAAATGAAGCCTTTATAGTGTTCATTGTTAAAATCTATTTTAAAAATGAATTCTCTTTAACTTTGTTGTCATGCAAGTATGTGGTGATGTTTCGTGGATAAAAAAGGAGGAACTGGAAACATAACACCCTAGAAATGTCGAATGCAAATTTAATACTAATTAAACATAATGCTAATGTACTTCTATTTATGTGCAGAATACTGTCAAATTTGCATTTGGATTTTGGAGGAGGCCTATTGTCACATTGCTGATTCAAAATGTTTTCGTTAATATTGGTTTTCTATAAGAATTCTTGCAATCTGCATTGATTTATATAATGAAACTTTAGATAAGTACAATTCAACAATTTTGGATTGAACAATGTTAGACACTGCCTTCCAATGTTGATTGAGGCTTTTAAGAAATTTATAGAGAACACGCAACTTTATAAAAATACAGCACATGAAACAAATTTACTTTTGCTGATGTGGCAATTTAAATGCAGGAAGTGGCTTTTTTTTCAAAACTCATACTTTCCAGTGAAGTAATGAAATCGTTTTTGTCAATTTGTTTGTTTTAATTTCATATTTAAAGGTATGGCTGCTAGCAGTGAGCATGAAAAGTGCTTGTAGGAATGGAGGGCGACTGGAGGAGCCATGACATGAACTACACTTGTCGACAACAAATGGGAGCTTCGTACGTGTACGTAGGGCAGAACTGATGCAAGACACATGTACCAGCCTGCCCTACCACTCATGTTGAGAAAGGCACATGTATGATGATGACCAATGCTCCCTCTGAGCCCCTGACCCTGAGTCCTGGAGGCTGGACATCATGGCTTGTTTGGGTTTTGTACATCACAGGTATGATACCACACGAGCACCCATAATTCATCACCATCAATTACAATTCCGGGGGCGGGGGGCAACTGCCATTGCAACGTGGACACCATGCTCGTTCATGAACTTTCAAAATGGACCCTAAATGAGTACCGGTAATGACCCTTCGATTTTTTCCACCGTATGAAGTATTCGTATTCAGATTTTCATGAGTTGTAAAATATATTCCCTGAACACATATCGCGCTGTTGAAAAGCAAACCCTTTTTTCAAAATTTCTGTGATTTTGATACCCTTTCCACTGTTCGCGCATGCATTGCCTGACCGTGAAAAAAAACCTTTTGCATGTTTTGTTGAATGAGCATGGTGTCCACCTTTCAGTGGCAGTTGCCCCCCCCCCCCCCCCCCGAGAGGGACAATTTTACATGTTTAAAAAAAAAAATCTATTGAGAACATATACAGTAACGACCGTGGTAGTACGTAATATAAGCATAAAATCGACATGCAAAATTTGCATTTGATTTGACCCTCAAGAGGCAAATAAGTGCACTTATGACTCTGTATTTTGCAATATGCTAGGATTCACATCATTTTCAGTGAAAGAGCATTTGAGTTCAATTAATATTCAACAAAAATATGTGCAGAATAGATTAATTCATTTTTTTTTTTGTCATACATGATGTACAATGTATTCATAGGATGGAAATGTGTTATGTGAAGCTTGCTTTCAACTTGCTTGATTTTCCCCACTTTTATACTCCAAAAAGTGTGCCTATAATTTGATTTAAAGAGACTGTAGATATGAATTTTAGACTGATATTTGTAATAGAAAATGTATTGTTTTCTGTAACTTGCTTTTTATTGCTTAATGAATACATGGATCTTGGAGTCGTTAGTTTTTTTTTTATTGAATAGAAAGGGAAAAATATAAGCCTCTAAAGCTTAATTCATCTTTCAATATTTCTTGGAAAGTGATCCATAGCCCATGAATCACTCTCCATTGCTCACAAGAAATATTGGTAGATGAATGGCACTTGTGTACTGTCTTGTGTGGCCTGAGTCACAATTTGGATCACCTTTTCACTTTTATCTCTGGCACAGAAAATCATGAAATAGCCACCAGGAGGTGTCAAAAGGCAACAGATTAGGTGTGGATTCCATGTTGGAGGCAACCATCAGCAATAGAAGAATCAGGTGATTATCACATTACTGATTCTAAAGCACAAAGATAGTTTTGGTAAATCTGAAAAGTTTTCACAAATTTCCTCTCCTTGCAAAGTCAGATCATTATGAAGAGTATTTAAGCCAATGAAAACATGTACTTTTGTGTGAAGATTGTAGTAACTAGAGGGTACCAAGTCATCCATTTGGATGATCAGTTTGTCCTACCTTGATAGGATCAAATTCATTAACAGCATAATGGCATTTGAGGAATATTAAGAAAAAAAAATCCACCTTACTTTTAGAATTTTCCGTGCCTGATTTGAGCAATCAGTTTTTGCCTTTGCTCCACAACACTTGCCCGACTTTGACTTGCCCAGGGCAAGCGGGCACATGCTTACCTAGCACCTTGCCCTAGAAAATTAGCAATGATGGGTAAGAAGAGTAATGAATATGTTAACTTAGATGAGCATTAATTTTGTGACTCATGTTAAATTGACCCAAAACTCTTGTGTTGATACTCAGTATATGGCTAAGATGTAATTTATAGTAGCAAAAAGAAGTTCCACCAGTATTTCAAATCTTCATTTCACATCCCCTTCTTTTCTCAGCACTCTAAGTCCAGCAACCAGCCGTGGCATCCCCAACATGACTGGTCATTTCAGGATCCAGAGCAAGCCCCGTAACAAAATTCGCAAGTAACAAGCTAGCTTTACTCAGCACCCTGTACTAGCTGTATCTTGTCTCCAAGGAAGCATCCAATGGAAATAACTACTTCAGTGTGGAATAAACAATTTTGCAAAAAGGCTGGAACAAAAGTCAACACCCACAACCTATTGTAGTTAGCACGTCTACTTGTGTGTGGTTTCCCAATAGGGAGTTTAAGATTTCAGTGAACATGCACTAGTGGACGGAGTCGAGATCATGTCTGCCTGCAACGAAAGGGCTACTGCGCATGTGCCTCACTCTCAACAGTACGTCGATGTGTTCACTCCTTACCCGCCAATTTCACGTCATCTCAGACGGGTGAACGTCGTCCACTGCACCATGTAAACGTAGCCTTAAATGACGCCATCGGTTCATGTCGACTACAACGTATGTCAAGGTGTAATCTTAACTCCCTAATATACAGTCAGTGAAATGCGGACTTCTACGCCTGTCATATGGGTCATTCCATGGGGTTGGGTCTTCTCTAGATTTTCATGTTGTGTAGGGAATAAAAGTCATATTCTGAAAAATTTATCAAAATTGTCCGTGGTTTGCAGTTATTCTAGGAGAGAAATGTGTGAAGAATTATTTGATGAAAATAAAACAAGCCTGTGTACAAATGTATTTTGTCTATGACTGTTTCACTAATGATGTCCCATGGTTTTTTGTGGTTTATGTTGTGACATAAATATATGCCATTTTCATGGCAATGTAAAACAGGAATATACAACCTTTCAGCATTATGCCTATCATAATTAAGAGAGGCAAGGTGACTTCTACAAAGACTATAAGGCACATAAACATTTGTAACAAAATAAGAACACCAGAGCATCTTCAAGCAACCTCATACCTATGTTACAAACGATGTCCATGACAATTTTTGTTGTAACATAGGTATAGCATGGTTTTACATACACTTCCAATCATAATATGATTAGAAACTTTATTTCTATAATGAGATTTATATTTCAGGAGTATTCTTATCCAAAAATTAGCAGCAAAATCCTCAAAATAAACGAGAAAATACGGAACATATCACTGTACTTCAGTGCGATGTCCGGCCTCTTCGTGTAACGTAGGTAAGGAAAGACGCGTCTCGCAATAAGAAGAAGAGCTACTAACTTCAGCAATCGTATTCATGTCACTGGCAGTCCTCCCCCAATGGCAGAAAAACTACTCACAGCCAATATACACCTACCTGGACAGCGCAAGATCTGTTTTTCTGCCGTTGTCCATGTAACGTAGGTACAGGAGTTTTAATGTTTCTGATGTCAATTGGTAAGCTTTTACGCTATTTTACGAAAATAATAACATTTGTCATATTCTGTAAGTCTATTAGAAGAAAAAAACGACATCTAAACCTCTGAACTGGTCAAAAATACTGTGGACGATGATACTGTAGTCCCACATACTGAGATATTTGTTACAAGTTCATGTTCATAATTTTTATTGCCAAATTTTCCGTCCATGCCGGTCTCTGCAAAAGGAGCATATATTCCTCTCTTAGAAAACCATACAAAAGTATATCAGTGTATCTTCACTGCAATATAAAATTGTTTTACCTCGCGATTATTGTGAACTTTTGGACCCTTTTGTCATTAGGTATCTACCAAGGTAGATGTGCTAGAGTTAGTATTAATCACTATATACTGGTTGGAAAACGTAGATGTCCAGACTGCATCTGAACTAGAGAAATAGAGTTTGCCTTATTTTGCTGGTGATATTGAGGGAACTAGGAGCTGTGAAATTCTTTCTCTTTAACAGATTTACTTCGAAAATGTCAATGTTTTCCTTCCAAGATTTCACTGACCTGTTAGATGCTCTGATGAAGTTGTTAACATTTCACAAGGATTCACCATTTCCATTC
This sequence comes from Diadema setosum, assembly GCA_033980235.1. Classification (NCBI taxonomy): domain Eukaryota; kingdom Metazoa; phylum Echinodermata; class Echinoidea; order Diadematoida; family Diadematidae; genus Diadema; species Diadema setosum. The sequence goes on from CM067070.1 coordinate 37,580,520, forward strand.
CATGTTCACCCACTGTGAAGTCTCAAAGCTAAAATGCCAGTGTCCTATTCAGTTTGGGTGGGTAGTGGGTAGGAAAGGCTTCAATAAAATTATGAACCCCAATCAAAATTGGACTATTATTGCTCTACACTATCATTCAAAAAGAGGGCGACAATTTCGATGGGGGATGAATATAAAATAGGGCCTAGTATTATTTTGGGAGTCTATTAAGGACCATAACCGTAAACGTAACCCTGACCCTAGCCCTAACCTTAGCTAGGACACTGGGGGCAGCGACCTGCCCTTCCTACAGTGTAGCTTGCATCTGAAAACAAGTTTTTAGCATAGAGTATGAAAATGATATTTTCCTATGTTTTACATGCTATATTATTATTATTAATATTTACATCATTTTAAGCATAACCCTTTTTTTTTTCAATTTTGGTGGGAGGTACAAAGTACACATGGAACTCTAGCTAATGGGTATGCCAAGAGGTAGAAATGTAAGCAAAATTGTTAAAATTATTTGATTCCATTCATAAACACACAGATACATCAACAGGAATATATAGTCAACCCCGACAAAAATTTTCTTTTAATTTTTTTATTCTATTTCTCTTTACACCTTTTGTTCAGTTTTTTTGATGAATCTGCCATGGCTCCTCCTCTACCACCGCTACGTGTTAAACTACATGAAAGAGTGAAAAGGACACATCCACGGCACTCCACAAACAGAGAGGAAGCCGACAAAGCAACACCCAAGAAGAGCGAATGTAACAAACTAGACAAGAAGAAAACTGCACAGAGGGAAAATGGACAGAAGAAAAACAAAAATCGAGGGCTAAATGGACACTGGACAAAAGAGCAGAAATTAATTTCAAACAAAGAACATGGAAAAGACAAGAAGACTTGTCTGATTTCTCTTTATTAGTTTTCTTAGTTAGTTAACAACTAGTTGATGATGTTGTTAGTGTATATTAGGTCAAATTGTGTAAAGCTTCACTTTCTTCTTCTTCTTCTGATTAAGTCTGCCTTCTTTCATATCAGAGTTACAAAGAATTGAAGTCTGTGTGACATAGGTATTGTTCCACAGGTGTGCAGTAGATATAATTCCAAAGAACTGTTACAATAGTGTTATTTGTGGGAACGTACATAAAGTCTATATGTGTAGGTTTTAACATCTCACACCACAATAAAGGAAATCAGTTGATATGTCGTAGTGTACCTATGTTACAAAGACATACTGTCCGTGTAACATAGGTAGTACACCGTGGGCGAGGTTGTTGTCTGAAAACCCCTGATTATAACAATAAAATCATGTTTTCATTTGAATACCCATACAAATCACTTGCTTCAATTGTGGTGCTTTTAAGAATTTTGTCATTGTATCACTCTTGATGAAAAAGTTAAACCTTTGATTGAAATTGTTAATGGTTTGTAGAAAAAAACATGTTAATAAAAGTGGCTTGCAGTTGACATCAAAACATACAATCTTACTAATAATGATCTCATGCACCTGTTAAATAACATGTTGATGTGCTATGGACGAAAAAAACGTGGATGTGTTCATTGTTATCATTTCAGAACACAAAATGATGAAGGATGTCAACAAATGAAGTCCGTGTAACATAGGTATTTTGCCATACCTGTTTACCCATGCTGACTGAAAGTGTGCGAAGTAATAAACAGATTTCTAGTGGAATATGTTGAAGAATGGGAGTAACAAATCAGGGGGAAAAAGGAAATTTCAATTTACCCAACTTGAATTTTCAACTTGTATGTCACAATTTCAGTCCCAACCCCATGGAATTGCCCATATGGCTCTCACACGCCACATCGCAGCAGGTATACAACCAACACAGAGCAGTTGAGACCACTTCTGTGCTCTTGCTTGCAGCAGCTCAGCCGCTGCCCCGGCGAATTGCCAATGTTACAGTGTGAAAATTCGGACATCTACAGATTGTCAATCGTATGATAAGCTTTTTATGAGAGGCTTTCAAAATGTTTGATACACGTGGATATTTTATCAAGCCAAAAATTGGAAGTTTGTATCAGAGCTTTGGAAGGTGAAACAGTAACAGAGTATATCAGCAATAACATGAATTCTATGCTCAGTCTTGTGGAGAACCGCCATTTCATGTTCTGAAATTGTGGGTAATCACCCCCCTCCAGTGACATCGGGGGCAAGGGGGTATACAGTTTTTAAAATTATATTTTATTATTGTCTAAAGTAAGCATGGCTAGATTTTCCCTTTTCATTTTTAAAAAGCAGAAAATTCTGTAAAAACAAAAAACAAAGGAAAATAGGAAATGTGCAAAATTTGTACGAATTATATTTTATTATTGTCTAAAGTAAGCATGGCTAGATTTTCCCTTTTCATTTTTAAAAAGCAGAAAATTCTGTAAAAACAAAAAACAAAGGAAAATAGGAAATGTGCAGTGTCATGGATATCAATTACATCATTTGGAAGATTTTTTTCTACAGAAAACCTGAAGGAGTTCTATTTTTCATTGATTTTAGATGAAATTCCAACTTTCCCTAAAATTCATAAGAAATTTGCATATTGAAATCCAAATGTTGAAAATACTGGTCTTTTTTTTTTGAGGGGGGTGGTTAAATTATTCTACTCTGTATGTGTAAATTTTCAGGTCTTTCAGTTGATTCTAGTAAGCAATATACTAGTTAGACCTTCAATATACAACGTATGTGCTTGGAAACTGCTATGTTAACAGCAAAGTGTATTTTTAAAAATGTTTTCCTTTTTTCAAGATATAGAATGTATGTGTTTTTCTTGTGTTCATGATTGAATTATGTAAATACGTTTCTAATCAACTTGTGTGTACCGGTATTTGATTTTTTGATGCAGTATTGTAGTCTTTGTCTTGTGTTAGTGATTGAGTATCAGTTTATGAGGTGGTTTTGACAGGTGTAGTTGTAAGACAAGTATGCTCATTACACTGAGTACTGTAAATTATACATTGATATACTGTAACCATAGAACAATCTGTCTTTTTGATGCATTAATGCTGTCCCACTCATTTTACATGATAGATAGAATTTAAAATAAAACAATTATTGACACCGTAATGATATCACACAGACATCTTTGTGAACATTTATACATTTTAAAATGTTTTCAGAGTATTACGACTTATTCTGACCAGTAACACATCTTAATGAAGTCTTTTCATGACCAGTAACATGTCCAAAATATGCCGTAAAGGCGTCTTGTCATGACTTGTAACAGGTCTTAAATACATCTTAATGACGTCTTTTCATGCCCGTTTAAATGTGTGAATTATGTTTTAAACATGTCATACAATGTATTATGGTCAGTAACTGGTCTTAAAGACACCTTGTCATGACCAGTGACAGCTAAGAATTACGTCTTTAGGACGTCATGTTATGGTCAGTTACTGGTCTTAACAACATCTCAAATACGTCATTTCATGACCAGTAAGACGTAATGACGTAAAAATATGACGTCATCACGACGTCTCGCGTTGGTGCAAGTTTTCGTCTTATTTGCGCCGTTATATGACGTCTTTAAGACAACTTACTGGTCAGGAAAATACGTCTTTAAGACGTTTTTAAGATGTGTTTCTGCTATTAGGGATATAACCACCATACATCTACCACAAAATCACCATGCTTTTACCACACAGTGCTTCTATGGTAGATGTATGATGGCTATATGATAGATATATGGTGGTTATATGGTAGATGTACGGCTGTTATATGGTGGTTTTTTGGATATGGTGGTTATATGGTACATGTATGATACCGCTATGGTAGATTTATGGTGGGTATATGGTGCTTCTGAGGTAAATGTATGGTGGCTATATGATAGATATATGGTGGTTATATGGTAGATGTATGGCTGTTATATGGTGCTTTTTGGTATATGTATGGTGGTTATATGGTACATGTATGATATCGCTATGGTAGATTTATGGTGGGTGTATGGTGCTTCTTGGTATATGTATGGTGGTTATATGGTACATGTATGATACCGCTATGGTATATATATGGTTCTCCTATGGTAGATGTATGATGTTTTTGTGGTAGATTTATGGTGCTTCTGTGGTAGCTATATGGTAGATATATGGTGCTTTGCTGTATGGTGTATGGTGGTTGTATGGTAAATATGTGGTGCTTCTGTGGTAGCTGTATGGTGGTTATATGGTAGGTATATGGTGCTTTGCTGGATGGTGTATGGTGGTTGTATGGTAAATATGTGGTGCTTCTATGGTTGCTGTATGGTGGTTATATGGTAGGTATCTGGTGGTTATATGGTAGGTATCTGGTGCTTCGGTGGTAGGTGTATGGTGGTTATATGGTAGGTACATGGTGCTACTGTGGTAGTTATATGGTAGGTATATGGTGCTTTGCTGGATGGTGTATGGTGGTTGTATGGTAACTATATGGTGCTTCTGTGGTAGCTGTATGGTGGTTATATGGTAGGTATATGGTGCTTTCCTGGATGGTGTATGGTGGTTGTATGGTAAATATGTGGTGCTTCTATGGTTGCTGTATGGTGGTTATATGGTAGGTATCTGGTGCTTCGGTGGTAGGTGTATGGTGGTTATATGGTAGGTACATGGTGCTACTGTGGTAGTTATATGGTAGGTATATGGTGCTTTGCTGGATGGTGTATGGTGGTTGTATGGTAACTATATGGTGCTTCTGAGGTAGCTGTATGGTGGTTATTTGGTAGGTATATGGTGCTTTGCTGGTTGGTGTATGGTGGTTGTATGGTACTTCTATGGTGCTTCTGTGGTAGCTATATGGTGATGTATGGTGCTTTGGTGGTGGTGTATGGTGGTAATATGGTAGATGTGTGGTAGTTATATGGTAGGTATATGCTGCTTGCTGGATCTGTATGGTGTTTATATGGTAAATTTATGGTGGTTCTGTGGTAGATGTATGGTTGACAATATATGGTAAGTGTATGGTGGTTATATGGTAACTGTATGGTATTTTTATGGTAGATGTATGGTAGCATAAATTTGCATAAATTTGTCCCAAAAATGTAAATGAGATGTATGGTATTTGTATGGTATATGTATGGTATATGGATGGTACATGTGTTATGGTATGTGTATGGTATATGTATGGTACATGAGTATGGTGTATGTATGGTATATGGTATTTGTGCTATGGTATTCGAATGGTATAAGTCTATGATACCATACAATACCATTGTATGGTATGGTACCATACATTGTATGGTATTTTTATGGTATACCATAGCAATTTTTTTTTTGTAAGGGATGTCTATGATGACTCAATGACTAGACCTAGGATCTAGGCCTGATTAAGCCAATTAGTGAACGTGTACAGTGTAGACCCATAATTGGCCATATTATCACTATCAATCAGTATGAACGTTTTCATTTTTAGTTTATTGTTCCTCACTAACCGAGCCTCAACAAATTGTCGAATGAAATTTCTAGGAAGGGAAATCATGATCGATTCAAGATATGTTATCTGTTTTCCAATTGCAATCTCGAGATATTAGCTTGGTGTCATTTCTCACATGTGTGATATTAATGATAATAATTAATAATCAGGGCAGGGGGACAGCACATAGATCTAGGAACCGTGTGTACATTTGTTATGGTACTACTACCACGTAGTAGTAGTACTAACGTTAGATAGACAACTGCAGTTGCTGACTAACATTGTAGAGCATCGTCTTCTTTGAGGTTGAGGTTGTGCTCCTCTGAAATATATAGTGCATTGTCAATCACCTCAGAATCCATAATGTCCACTGGACGATTTTGATGGCATGGAAACCTTACTCTTTGCATGCTCTGCAGGTTGATCAAAATGGTGTTTTACACACAGAGGTCAGCTACAGTGTCTAGCAGAGCCCTAAGCCGATGTCAATGTTTCAAGGCACTCTTGGAATTTTGTGCCAATGGAAATACATTGTGTGGAATAACAGTCAGGCTTAATTTATCTTCAAAGTTAAATGCCTTTGGTTGTATTGTGTAGTACAAGCTGTAATTTCATATGTTTTTCAGAACAACTACTGCTGAAGATCTACCTGCAGGAAGCTCTGTTCAGCCACGTCTGGAACTCCCAAGGACTCAAGAATTGGGCCAGCCGGTAGATACTTCAAGTAAGATTTCTTGAAGCATACATTGTAGCCAGTATTGTATGACCAAACGTAGTCCAACTATGAAGCATGATTGGGCAATCACTTGATTAGAAATTGGTCATAGGTCAAAAGTGAAGGTCATCTAAAACAGTTTATGCGATAACTCAAGACTGGATTGAGCAAATTTCAGCAAACTTGGCACAAGGGTAAAGTATGATAGGGCAATGACTTGATAACATTTTGTGTAAAATTGGCAAGTGTCAAAGGTCAAGGTCAAATCCTAAAAATTCACTGTGTGATAAGTCTAGACTGGATCAAGCAAATTTCACTAAACTTTGCACAAGGGTGAAGCAAGGTGGGATAATCACTTGATTAGACTTTGGATAAAATTGGGTAAAACTTCATAGGTGGATGTGGCGAATCTCACTAAACTAGAGCAATGTACAATGTACATATACCTCAAACAAACAGAAAGCCCCAGCTTGACATGAAATGTTTTGATCATATAGTCCACATTTTACAAAAAAAAATATGTTGGCATTTTTTGTGATGATTTGTGCAAAAAAGAAGAACTCTTGACACAAATAGAGCATTGTGGCAGAGGCATACAATCAGCATCCTGACATTTCTAGTATTGTTATCACATCTGTTGGGGGGGGGGGGCTGTTCGTTATTCTGAATGTTCAATATTCTGAAGGTTCGTTATTCCGAAGGTTTGTTAACCCGAAACACACATATTCCCTATACCTAGAGGTTCGTTGATCCGAAAATGAAAAAGGGTTCGTTAATCCGAAAATGAAAAAGGGTTCGTTAATCCGAACATTTGTGGCGTTATTCCGAAGGTTCATTATTCCGAAGATTTGTTAATCCAAAAATGATATTTGGAAAAACAAACCTTCAGAATAATGAATCTGCGGACTGAAGAGCCTTTGGAATAATGAACCTTCGGAATAACAAGCTGTAACCCTATTGGGCACCATGTTACCTGGTCAAATAATTGGGGTCTGTGACAAGACTACAAATATACTCTTGGCGCTGTTCCCAGGCCGCATGTTTTTTTTTTTTTTTTTTTTTTTTTTTTTTAGACGGCACAGATTGGGACCCTAACCATCAAACCCTAACCCTAAACCCTAACCCTAAACCCAACATGTTTCCCATAGGTTTAATACGCGCCATGCCCCAATCTGTGCCGTCTAAAAAAAAAAAAAAAAAGACGCACCCAGGCCATGATTGGGTGCCAGCTGTAATACAATTTCACGAAAGAATGCTTGTGCGCGCCGTGTTCCTTTGTCGGTAGCCCTTCCCAGGCCCCAACCCTGTCTAGCACTTCTGTCTCTTTAGTTGGTGTTTTTGTTTTTCTGATGGTAGTGGTTTCTGTCTTGGGTCTGGGTGTGTTTTGCATCTTTCATGTGCGAGGGGAAAAAAGAGACAGGAAAGAACTTCAAGAATTCGAGCATGTGGTCTTGTGGATTTTCTTTCTCGTCATTCACGCTAGGGAAAAAGGGAGGGGGTGTATTTTTTTCTGAATTGTTCATAGCAGGGGAAAGAGGAGACAGGGAGAGAAGCGTTTGTTGCTGTATTTTTTTCTCTTCAGTCCAGTTTACATGATACATTTAGTTACACTGAAGCATTGATAAAGATTTGCTGCTGTGAAGTCAATATAACATTAAAATAAGAAGCCTCCCATTTACTTCTTTTCATCAAATCTTCACCTAACTACCTTTAGAGTATGGCAACAGGAATAGCACAAATAGTTCCGGTTACCTTGACATGTGTTGGCAGGGAAATTGTGGATGCACTTGAAAAATAGTAGACTTTTCGAAGCTTGAAGTTTGTTATGAAGCCACATTTGTACAGGGTACAAGTTTTGTACATGTAGGGCTCATCAATTGTTCGATTTCGGTATGAATTTAGAAAGGTTGCAACTCAATTTAGTTAGCACAGTTGCTCCCGAAGCTCGGACAAGCATCGCATGAGCTCGAACAAGCTTTTAGGGTCGCCATATGGGCGTCCTTTATTGCAGCAACAAATCGTAATACATGATGATGTCATCTATTACCATTGAATGTTATGATGTTTAGTCAACCAACAAGCAAACGAAAACAAACAATCAACAGTCAATGAATTAATGTATGCGCATTTTGTGTTACAGTACTTTTGATGTACAGCTGTAGGTAGAATTTGTTTCATTATTTTTCTTATTCATTTCTGTCTCTCATGCATAGGCCAAGGTGCAGGCGCTCACCAGGGATCAAGTCAATGAGCTGGCCATCACGAACTTGAAAAGGACAGCTGGAGTATTCGAAGATTTCTCCGAGCAGTTTGTTCATCCACCGCCACAGCCGCCACGAGAGCCAGAGCCAGAAGCCGTGCCTCTTTGGTGCAAATGTGGGTGGTGCAGGGAGATAGCGCGTGACGTAGAGAAAAGGTGCTGCAGAAGAGCTAACATGCAGCGTCACTCGCTCTCTGCACGATTCCGTCGCCTCTGTTTGGACCTGGCTGTACTCGACATCGTTTGCCACAACCAGCAGAACCAGTACGCTCGGGCCGCAGATAGGGGCAACAGATCATACCGTTACGCGTCATATCACACATACGTTGTACGTCCATTGGCAGCACGGCAAATTGGGCGCTGGCAACTGAAGAGTGGTTCCCTCCTGTTCTGTCTGGGCCATTAGAACTGAGTACCCATCTGCTAACGGGCACTATGTAGGTTATCAGGAGGCCGAAGGGTACCGAGATGATTAGGGTCGAACTTTAGTTATAACACAACCATTTTCCTTGTATCTTGGATCTTGCAACATACTTTCAGTAGACGACACTGGTTGCTCTTAGTTTGGTTATTATAGGTACAATTAAGGGCTTTTTACACTTGTGTTTCTTAACCCCGGACTTTCTCTGACCCAGGACTATCGTTAGTCCCGTACCAATTTTTTCAGCTTTTTACACTCGCCAATTAGTCCCGTACTATCTCTTGTCCGGGGCTAAGGAGATAAATGACCTTTTTACACTTGTATTTCTTAGCCCCGGACTTTCCAAACCACATGAATATTCATAATTACGTTGTGTACTGTACAAGTACACGCACGCACCGGCAGCACTTGATTACCTCGTTTCTGATTGGTCAGTGAGGGTCGGACTTCGTCTCCGTTGCTTAGCCCAGGATTATTTTTTCGTTCTGTTTACACTCACTTGCTTGGCACCGCAATTGCGGTGCTAGCACCGCAATTGCGGTGCTAACCCCTGCTATTTTGCAGGGCCAGATAGTACCGTACTATCGGTGGGGCTAGCCCACTTTGGCAAAAACGAGTGTAAACAGAAAGTGGGCTAAGGATAGTCCCGTACCAACGGTGGGGCTAAGGCCCCCCCCCCCCCCTCTTAGCCCCACCGATAGTCCGGGGCTAAGCAAAAATTCACAAGTGTAAAAAGCCCTTTATTCTATGAGATGTGTGCTCATAGTACATGTAATATAGTGAAGTATCCCTTTGTTGTAGGCCTACTATCTAATACGTGTGAGTGATTCTTTATGCATTTATATGCAGGTATCAATTACTGTGCGAGACATTATGTTCATTTCAAGACACTAGTGATACATGTATTGTAATATGTTGAATAGGTGAGTAAATCTAACAGAACACGCCAGAGATGACGAACTTCCTTTGTGGCTGATACACTATAAAACTACATGTGGAAAAAAAAAAAACTGTACAAGACATTTTACTGATATGTGTATATAAGTTATGTATAGGATGCAGATATTTCTAAACATTTTCTTTGTATTTTTATTGTCTGCAAAGGCTACTTATTATGCCTCCATCTTGCGGTAACTAGTTATGTAGACTTTGTTTCACCCCATCCCTATGCTAAAACGTTTGTATGCGCATTCTGCCGGCATATATATGAATATGATATGCACATCCTCATTGACAGAACAGGGTTTATAGTTTGTGAGGTGGGATGCTTCTCTATATCAACACATGGCAGTCTATCTCCTACCTCCATGATAAACTGTTGGTTTGATGTAGACTGAAGTTCGCAACTCGACATCATCACAGATTGTGTGGAAGGTTGAAATTGGCAAAGCTTCTTATCCCCCAAAATTGGCAAAGCTTCTTATCCCCCAAAATATACAAGACAGAATATGTGCAGGATTTACATGCAAACGGGATGTGCTCACCTTTGCAAAATCCCTGTGCGATGGATGGTGAAAGAAATATATAATGTAAGTTGGTGTGTTGTCATTATGCCTACACATACATTAATTGTGGTAGTGAGTGTTCGGTGTATTTCCTACAGATCGTTTTGATAATACATTTTTCTCTTTGGTTGGTGTTCACATTAGCAGAAGCTAATCCTATCCCTTTAGCATTTGTACATGATAACCATGGTACTGTACAGTTTCGCAATAAACACAATGAGCAAAGAAGGAAACAATCACTCATTTCTTTTTCTGTCCCAGGTGTCCTGAGATTTATACAACAAACTCTGGTAAAGAAGGAAACGCGACTTCGTTTCCGAGTCCGACATCGATACTCACAAATCTTATGTTCCACTTTGTTCCACTCACCTCCATAGCGTACTAGATCAGTTTTGTAGTGAATTTCAAGTTATATTTTCGTCCCTGCTTAATGGCAGAAACAACTCAGAGAACCTGTCAAAAGTAGTTGGATTCAGAGTTGTGGCTGAAATTCCTCCTAAATGTTGGATGAAACACCTTATGAGCTGGAACAAGCTCTCGAATTGTTCTAGGAGTCATTGGAAGTATGCATGAAATTTGAACACAAGCCATGTCGTAATGGCAGAAACAGCTCAGAGAACCTGTCAAAAGTAGTTGGATTCAGAGTTGTGGCTGAAATTCCTCCTAAATGTTGGATGAAACACCTTATGAGCTGGAACAAGCTCTCGAATTGTTCTAGGAGTCATTGGAAGTATGCATGAAATTTGAACACAAGCCATGTCTTGATCGACTATTTCAGTTACCATACTATAAAGGTCCGAATTCCTAATGACAAGCAGTCCGCATTTCATGTAGAAACATTGCGAACGATATCCGACTATACAGGTCACAAAAAGATACATTTATTGATGCGATATGACCACTTTATTTTTATTTTGAGGTTACAGTGTATTGAGAATGGAGATTCTTTGTTGCAGAAGTTTGCATACAATATGATAACACGGTATACATTTCGAAATTTATCCTATCACAAGCAGTAGACAATTTTAGTTGTGTACACGTATTAAAATTTATGGACATTTTTTCTTCCCTGAGTGATGACAGTTCAGGGGACTTGTTGCTAAGACGATTAGTGTCTTGAAAATCAACGCAGATTATATTTGCTGAAGAGGGTCGGACATTTCGGACAAAGTTTCGGACAAAGGAGAGATCCTTTGTTCAAGAACACACCAAACCTATAATATCAGGATAGCACTGTATGTCATATTCATATTGTATCAGATTGTTTGTATCATGCATCTATCCACATGATAAATATTCCTTGTGATGATATTCCAGCAGAATTACACCTGTTGTTTACTGAATTACCACCGGTACTGCAAACGGGCCTCATGTGGGGTGTACATGCCTTTTGGTTATTTGTTAGTAATGACAAAACCTTAGTGACGGCTCAATTAACATTGCTCGTATTGAGTTCACTTCTGCAATCATGAATTCCCTAGCAACCCCAAAGCTATAGACAGGGCTCACGTAATGTTTGTCCGACCTTCGGGATAAACCAAGTTATAACCCTGCACCTGTGCATGCATTCGGTCTTTTGAATCAAATTTTCTGCAACATTATCTTTGGAGTGTACTAAGTAGTCAGTGTGCAAAGGGACAAAATTATAAAGTTGAATTCATTACGAATCATTAGTGCTCACGGATGAAAAGTTTTGCAAGAATTGGCAATATGCACCTGCCTACTGGCCTAACTAAGTCCTTTGTGGTCTGAACATTCTGGAGATGACATATTGTGTGTTCGGCAAAAGATAAAGAGAAATACAACTGAATCTCTTATCTTGGTATAAAAATACCTAAAACGTTGTTCCTGATGCTTTTATAAGTTACCGGTACTCAACTGAAAACATTTTCTGTGTAAACCTTCAATCCACTTTCCTGGTCTTACGTATATTGCAGAGTTGCCATTTCTGAAATGCTTGTCCATTAGATTTGTTATTTTACGATGAGACTGATTAAGAGCATTTTGCAGATTGGATTTCGAAGCTTCATGAAGTAATTTATCATTTTTATTATTACTGTATCATTATTATTATTATTATTGTTGTTGTCACTACTATACTACTAACTGCTTCCGCTAATACTATTACTTGTACTACTAATACTACTACTATTCTTATTACTATCACCATTATCATCGTCATTGTTACTGTCATCATCCATTGTTACTATCATCATTAGCATCATTATTATAAGGACATACTATCTTCAACCACCTACTAGTACTACCTGGTATCGACAATCTTCAGTAACATTCATAGACACGGGTTTTAGTCGTCCTTCTCGATCTTTACTGTTTTGGTTCCTGGACTGTTTATTTTTTTTATTTATTAACGTATTCATATTTAAGCATGTGATTCATGTTTATAAGCATTTGTACTGTTGTAGCCGTAGGACCTTGACATTGATTATGATATACATGTAAATAAAAAATAAACAGAACACAAAATCAGCTACAGGTATGCAAAACGTACGGGAAAGTGACGGATAGCGAAACCGTTATCAGGGAGATAGGTCGATCGAGGTGCATAGATTTGCGTGATAAATTTTCGTGGAAATGTGATTGATCGTTGGTACAATACGTATTCATGCTGTGCTACGTTTATTTACGAGCTTTTGATCCGCTGGAATTATTACAGTAATTCACCGCCCAGCGATGTTTTTCTGCTCGCTGCGCTGGTGTAATAGCGAGTAGGTCATTGGGCTGAGTGAGTGGATTGTCGTGGATCTCTCTCGCGACAAGTAACCCGTTCCTTCGCGATTGGCCGAAAGATCGAGGCCGCGCCGGGCGGGCCGCGCCGGGCGGGCCGGGCTGGGCTGTCGGTACCCCACCATAGTACTAGTATGCACTGCTTGTGTGTGTTCTCTCGGCTCTGCGCAGAGCTGCTGTGAGATCGTGCGCTGACTGGCAGCAGGCGGCGATCGATCAGCCACAAACGATGTAACCACAGAACTAGAGTTCTGACTATAGTTCTGTTGATGTAACCCGGCGACCGGAAGTTTTGATAGATGGCGCTCTTTACAAAAAAGTTCTGACATCAAAATAATGGCCAGTGCAGACCGGCTTTAACATTAACTTATTGAATATTTCTGTTTGTCAAAAAGCAGCTCATTTTTTAGATGTTTGTATGGTAAATTGCGCATACCCACTTATTCATAGCCCAACTCGCATGGTAAATAGTACAGCCTCTTTACTGGACAACATATTTACTAATGACTTAGAGGATATGTTTACTGGTATATTATTGGCAGATATAAGTGATCACTTTCCAATATTTTCTTTTTCTCATCTAGAGTTACATTTTCATAATTCTGATCCAATATATAAGCATGTAATAAATGATGATAATGTTTGTCAATTTGTGAAAGAGGTAAATGAGGTAAATTGGAATGTAAATGTTAGCGATGTTAATGTAGCCTATGATGAATTTTTGAAGAAATTTCAGTATATTCATAATTTGTGCTTTCCTTTGAAAAAGATTGGTGAAAAAAAGTTCAGAAACAAGCCATGGTTTAATAAGGATTTAAAAAAGTTATGTCATTAAAAGTATATCATGTATAAAAGATATTTGAGGAAACGTACTCAAGAGAGATATGACAAATATGAAGTATTACGAAATTATGTAACACAGGGAATTAAAAATGCAAGAAGATTTTATTTTAAAAAGAAATTTGAAAACGCCTTTGGCAACATTAGAAGCACATGGAAGATAATAAATGGCATTATTGGCTCTGGAGTTAAGAAGGATGTACTACCCACGACTGTTCATTGGAATGATAAAGATGTTACTGGGAAATGTGCAATAAGTAATGCATTTAATGAATATTTTATTAACATTGGGGAAAGTGTGGCAGGACAATGTGATGACATATAATACGACAAATGCATGCAATATGTTCATAAAAAACCATCAAGTGCCTTTTTCTTGCCATGCTCTCCAAAAGAGATTATTAGGTGATCCGAGTATCCTCTCGGATCACCTATTGTATCTGTACGGATTCTTTCTTTCTTCTTCTTCTTCTTCTTTATTTCTTTCTCCTCAAATCTTGTGTAGCGGTTAACTCAAAAAGTCCCCCATCTATCACTTTCAAACTTATACCATATCATGTCCTAAGGACGACAGATCTAGTGTATCAATGTGATCAGTTGACCGTGACGTCATTATGACGTCATTATCTGAAATCACGTTTACATCAATATCTCATTAATGGAACGGAATTTTTGAATGAAATTAAGATATCATATAGTTCAAGTCAAGGTCTATTGATATATTTCATAAAATTTGGTCACGTTCATAGTAAACGAGCGCGTACGCGCGCGTTGAAATTTTAACATGCTCCAATCAACCTCAAAATTGTTTTGCACACGTTTCAGGTCATTTACAGCATTTAAAAAAAAATCGACGGACGCGTACGCGCGCGCGCATATACGCACGCACAGCTCATATGCAATAGAAATTTCCCGTTTTATCGCACGGATCGAATGTCTGAAATGTCAAGGAATATTTCAAGCAAGTTTCAAGTCGATCCGACTCAATATGACGTCATACGGGCCCGTCAAAGTTGAAATTCCGCGCGCGCGTCAATGGCGATATACAGTGCAACTATGCCAAAAAACCGCCAATTTTAAATCCGATTTTACTCGTCAGGATGGACGGTGACCCGCCATTTTCTTTACATATTTTGAAAGCTGATGAGTTGTACATGTCATTTCATGGGGTGGTAATGCTGACAAAATGATCAAAAGATATCAAATTTCTTAATAAAGTAAAAAAAAAGTGAATTTTCAAAATGACGTCATCAAATTTCAAGTTTATTCGAGCATATCTCACTAGTCCTTTGTCAATTTTCACCCAGATTTCAGTATGATGTAGCTTATTTAATGTTTTTACAAACATAAAATTACAAAGTTTTGATTGGATAACGGTATCACCTCGTAAAAATGGATTGAAAGTAATCTTGTCAAATTTAACCAGTTTACGTGTTATCTCTATGGGAGTGCAGTTTTTCTGGAAATGAAAATTGACATGACTATCTTTATCGAGCACTAGCTCACTTACCCTTCGGTAAATTTCTCCCAGATTTTAATATGTTGTAGCTGAGACTTTACGCTACCGTGAGCGTGCCCATCATTTTTTCATACGGTGTCGGGATCACGTGGAAAAACTTGGTTGAAATTAACGCTTATCTTCGATGTATTTTCATACTAATTTCCTTTTGCAACTTTCTTTGCAATAACTCAAGAAAAACAAGCCCTATCTACCGAATATTTCGCACATGTTTAGTTCATGTTACGTACATCATTTCATAAAATAACAATTACTTGATCGGACACAATCTTCGGTATGTAAATTAGGGTAAAAGGTCATAAATAGTTCATCCTGTATCTAAGTGAATACATGTAATATCTCTCCCATATTTTGCACACGCAAAGATCATGTTACAAGAATCATTTCACAAAATAACCACTCTTTGCTCAGATGTCATCTTGTCTGTGCAAAGTGGGGTCAAAAGGTCATATGTACTTCTTTCTGTTTCTTCGTTATGACGTGTTATCTCTATGGGAGGGAATTTTTCTAGATGTGAAAATTGACATGATTGTCTTGATCGAGCACTAGCTCAATTACCCTTCGGTAAATTTTTCTCAGATTTTAATATGTTGTAACTTAGACTTTGCGCTATCGTTACGTGCCCTTTTTTTCATAAATGATGTCGGGATCATGTTAAAATACTTGGTTGAAATTAAGCTTATCTTCGGTGTATTGAGATATTTCTATGTTTCTGCAACTTTCTTTGCAATAACTCAAGAAAAACAGCCCCTATCACCCCCATATTTTGCACATGTTTAGCTCATGTCACGTACATTATTTCATAAAATAACAACTACTTGATCGGACAACATCTTGGGTATGTAAATTAGGGTCAAAGGTCACAAATGTTTCATCCTGTATCTTGGTGAATACATGTCTTATCTTTCCCATATTTTGCACACGCAAAGATCATGTTACAAGAATCATTTCACAAAATAACCATTTTTTGCTCAGATGCCATCTAGGTTGTGCAAAGTGGGGTCAAAAGGTCATATGTACTTCTTTCTGTTTCTTCGTTATGACGTGTTATCTCTATGGGAGGGAATTTTTCTAGATGTGAAAATTGACATGATTGTCTTTATCGAGCACTAGCTCAATTACCCTTCGGTAAATTTTTCTCAGATTTTAATATGTTGTAACTTAGACTTTGCGCTATCGTTACGTGCCCTTTTTTCATAAATGATGTCGGGATCATGTTAAAATACTTGGTTGAAATTAAGCTTATCTTCGGTGTATTGAGATATTTCTATGTTTCTGCAACTTTCTTTGCAATAACTCAAGAAAAACAGCCCCTATCACCCCCATATTTTGCACATGTTTAGCTCATGTCACGTACATTATTTCATAAAATAACAACTACTTGATCGGACAACATCTTGGGTATGTAAATTAGGGTCAAAGGTCACAAATGTTTCATCCTGTATCTTGGTGAATACAGGTCTTATCTTTCCCATATTTTGCACACACAAAGATCATGTTACAAGAATCATTTCACAAAATAACCATTTTTTGCTCAGATGCCATCTAGGTTGTGCAAAGTGGGGTCAAAGGTCATATGTACTTGTTGCTGTATCTTCGTTAAAGTGTATGCAGATTTGGTACCAAAGATGGCAGATATGACTACCTTTTCTAAATGAGAATCCAAACATCACACGGCCAATGTCTCTGAACACAGATGAAACCTGTCATGGTCATGCCTATTGCGATCAGGACTTGAATCATTGATTTAAAAAAAAATCGGATCACCTTAATTTGTCAGTGATGACAAATTACAATCTCTAGTTGATATTGTGTGTAAATTAAAAGATACTAGTCCTGGTTTTGATAATGTTGATGTAGCTATTGTAAAGAAAGTTATTCATATTTTGTGTATCCCAATATGTGCAATAATCAACTTGTCATTTACTACAGGTACTGTTCCTGATGAAATGAAAATTGCAAAAGTTATCCCTATTTTTAAAGGTGGAGAAAAAGAACAGATATCGAATTACCGTCCCGTCTCTATTTTACGGTTGTTTTCAAAAATTTTAGAAAAGTGTGCATATACACGCATTGTAAAATTTCTGGATAAGTGCAATATCATAACAAATAGTCAATATGGTTTTAGGGCAGGTCACTCCACATCTTCTGCCATTATTGAATTTGTTCATAAAGTTGTAAATGTTTTTGATAATAGAGATGTAATGATAGGGTTATTTTTAGATTTAAGTAAGGCATTTGATACTCTTAATCATGATATTTTATTATATAAGCTTTATTTGTATGGAATTCGTGGAGTAGTATTGAAATGGTTTGTAAGTTATTTAAGTAAGCGTAAACAGTTTGTGACCTCTGAAGCTGTAGAATCAAAAATTATGTCAGTAAGATGCGGTGTGCCCCAGGGATCTATTTTGGGTCCATTCCTTTTTTTGCTCTACATTAATGACATAGTCAATGTTTCTAATAAATTACACATGATATTATTTGCGGATGACACGAGTGTGTTTATGTCCGACAATGATTATCATGTACTTCAAAGTAATTTCAATAAGGAATTTAGTAAACTTGTTGATTGGTTTGATTGTAATAGGCTTGTGATAAATGTAAATAAAACAATATATAATGTTTACTAATAGAAAGATTAATATATGTGATATACAGATTAAATTTAAAGATATAATGATAAAGCAGGTTCATTCAACAAAATTTCTTGGTGTTATATTTGATAATAAGTTGAACTGGAATGAGCTCACTCGGGTCATCTGCAACAAATTAGCCAAAAATGTTGGAGTTTTTATCAGATTGAAATGTTTACCTAAAAATATTTTGATTATATTGTATAATACCTTAACTCTCCCGCATTTGAATTACTGTTCGGTAATATGGGCCAATTCTAGTATGTCAAATGTGAATAGAATATTATTGCTTCAAAAGAAACTTATTCGTTCGATAAATCACAGTGATTATTATGCCCATACTACTCCAACATTTTACCAATTGAAACTTTTGAGGTTTCAAGATATCTATATTTATCAGTGTGCAATATTTATGTATTTGTGTTTTAACAATATGATTCCTAAAAGTTTATTAGATTATTTTAAATTATATACTAAGAGTAGATATAATATGAGAAATGTTAACGTATATAGCGTTCCTTTTGCCACAACCTTGCCGTCTCAAAAATCGATATTTGTCAATGGACCTAAAATGTGGAACGGAATTCCTCCTGATATTCGAGGCAGCACATCATTACGATTATTCCAAAGGAGATACAAGTTATACCTTCTAAATCAATACATTGAATTTTCTGATTGTTAGGCCGTTTGTGTGTAGGCGTGCGTATGTGTGTGTGTGTGTGTGTGTGTGTGTGTGTGTATCTGATAGGTGTGTACAGCCATGTTTCAACTTGCTGAAATTAAAATGTTTTATATTTATCAAAAATATTTCCATGACATGATTTGTTATAATATATGTGTATTTTTTTTTTTTCTGGAGACAGGCTTAAATATAAGGCTGCGCCTTTCTGCTTGTCTCCTAACACTATCCAATCATTTTGTTTTGTTATACCTCTCATGAATGTTGTTGTAATGATAATGCTTTTGTGTAGTCTAATTGATTGTAATGTTGAATGTTTTCTGTTATATGTTGATTTGTTTTTATGAAAGTGTTAAATAAACCTGAAACCTGAAACCTGAAACCTACTGCCGTGGTGCGCAGAACAACTTGCGTTGTTTTGCCTAATCACGCACGTGATCCGAAGTTTGGGCGTTTTTGCAAAACAACGTATCTACACAAATTCTTTGATATTTTGAACAAAACATCTCTTTTTGACTTAAATTTTAAGTAGATACTAGTAGAGCGGTTAAGCCCTCAAAATCACGGGAATTGTGCAAAATTTGACTAAAGCATGAAACTTTCACCAGTGTTAGTACATACCATAAGACGTATTTTAAGATCGGGAGGTAAGTCTGATTTGACTTCTAATGACCTCCAGAGGTCAATGAACTTTAGATATCAAAATATTGATTTCTGGAGACATTTGTGAATAATAGATGTGGTTATTTTGAACTAAACATGCATTTATACTGCAGATAAATTATTTTCTGATTCAACACAGCATTGACAGGTGTTTACCTTTGACCTCTGATGACCTCCAGAGGTCAATGAACTTTAAATATCAGAATATCGATGTTTTGAGACATTTGTGAATGATATATGTGGTTTTGAGGCACTAGACATGCATCTATACTTCAGGGAAACCATTTTTGACTCCACAGAGCATTGACAGGTTTATAAATCTGACCTCTGATGACCTTTAGAGGTCAATGACCTCAAAATGCCATAATATTGATCTGTGATGTCATTGGTTAATGGTAACATTGTTAAGATGTACAAAACAAGCATACCTGTGTTACAATGAAATTGTCTTCATATCCTAAAGAGCAGACAGGTTTCTACCTTTAACCTCTGATGACCTTGACAGGTCAATGACCTTAGAATATCAGAATATTGAACTATGACATCATTGGTTGGTGATAAACATGGTAAAGATGTACAGAACAAGCATATCTGTTTTACAATGACATTGCCTTTATATTCCAAGGCACAGACGAGTTTCTGCCTTTTTCCTCTGATGATCTTGAGAAGTCAATGACCTAAAAGTATCAGAAAATTTTGGCATTAATGGTAAACATGATTTTGTTTTAGAGAGCATTCGTAGGCCCTGCTTATTAATGAGCCATTACCTTTCACCTACGAAAAATCACACAAGGTCAAAGACCTCCAATGAAATGCGATGACATTTCATATTGCGATAGTTAATACAGTGCACTCCCGTTATAATGAACACGGGTATAACGAAATTTCGTTATAACAAAGTAAAACTTCTTATCCCAAAATTATTGCCACATAAGTCTATGGTTAAAAAAAAAAAAAAAATCGCTTATAATGAATACGGTTAATTTTCGATATAACAAAGTCTTTTCCGAGCACCAACGACAAAGAAAAACGAAAGAAATGTGTTCCGTGATAACGAAATGCGGATCGCCTTCGTAAATGCGGAGCGGAACAAGCATTTGTATAATGAAATGTATGCACTGTATTCAATTTTTTTTGTAATATATCTATATGTTTTTGTTGGAAATGAAAAATAAATATATGAATGAAATGAATGAATGAATTTCCAGCGTCTATGGGCGAACGATTCAATTACATCTGTACTGTGTGTTCGCTCCGTAACTTGCGTTATTGTAATACAATAATCTGAAATTGAATAAGATTCGTTTTATGGCTCCGAAGGTTCCTATAACACAGAAAAAAGAAAAAAAAAAGTTCTGATACACCTTAATGTCCGTTAGTTCGGAAATATAATAGAGTTTGTTATTTCGAACATGTTGGCGTTATACCAAAGGTTCGTTGTTCATAAAAAGTTCTGTAATCCGACAATGACATAGGGTTCTTATTACGACGGTTCGTTAATCCGAGTGATATAGGAATTCAAAACGTTCGTTAATCGGAACATTAAAAAAAGTACCCTTAATCCAAAAGTGAAAAAGGTGACTCCATCAACAAAACTTAGGAATTGCAAACCTTATAATTGTCATTCACAAGATAACCGAAACTTCGGATTATAAAGTAACCTTTCCCATTTTTGTGATTAACAAGCCTTCTTCGGAATAACGAACCTATTATTTTCATGTTTGGATCGAAAAATCTTCGGAACAACGAATCTTCGGAGTGTGAACTTTTCTTATTTTATGATTTACAAACCTTCGAATGACGAACATCATTTCATTTTTCGATCAAGGAGCCTTCGGAAAACGAACAGTATATCAATATCTAAATTATGAACTTTCGGAATAACGAATCTTCGGAAGAGCGAAGCTTCAAAAGAACAAACCTTCGGAATCCCGGGAATGACGAAACTTCGGAATATGGAGCCTTCGAAGTAACGAATTTTTTTTTTTTTTGTAAAAAAACAAACAAACGAACGGTTGGCATAGCGAATTTTCATTTTCTATACGGGTGTGACAATACAAAAAAAAAAAAAAAAAAAAAAACCTTTATATTATGTTCTCTTCTAAGTGTAATATTCAATAAAATTGAAAATGAAGCATCCCATCTCACATAGCTTTCCAGTGTATGATGAGTATTCGACAAACATATGATATATGCGTGGTTTGCTTTTTTTTTTTTTTGTTATATCATATTTGTTCGGTTATAACAAAATTTCGTTCTAACGAAAGAAAACTGCCGGTCCCGAGCATTTCGTTATCACGGGAGTGCACTGTAGTTAATTGTTAAAAATGTAAGGCTTACAAACCATGCATTTCTGTTACCAAAAAGTGGCTACTCATTCCGCAAACCTTTTCAGGTAATTATCTACATCTGGTATGTGCACAGAGCAAGGGGTGCCAATCTGTTTTCACGGGGGGGGGGGGACTTGAAAATATGTGTAAGCATAAGTCCATGGTGAAAGGAGTGCAAAGGAGGGGAAGGGTGGGAGTGGGGGATTGGATTTTTGCAGTTTTAGACCTGAAATCAGTGATTTAGTGCAGCTCTTGTTAAACGTGTGCGTCATCACTTATATGGAAGTTGATGGGGTGTGAGCGCATCTCACCTTCTCTCCCCCCCCCCCCCCCTTCCGAAGACAAAGTTTTTTTTTTTCAATTTTTAGAGTCTGATGCGTACGTTTTGTGGAATATTTGGAAAATTATGGATCGAAAAAGTGTACCATATGGATGGAAACCCAGCAAGGGCAGCGTTGGAGAGGGTAGGGGATTCCACTCTCCTTCGAGAGAGCTCTTGTATTTTGAGAAATGAGAATATTTTGAGAATATTATATATAATGCACTGATTTTACCATACATCACATACTGCAATATGGTATGGGCAAATTCTAACAAGACACAAATTCAATCAGTTCATCTTCTCCGAAAAAGAGCACTCCGCATTTGTACCAACTCACATTATCTTGCAAATTCTGAACCACTATTTTCTAAATTGAAAACTTTGAAAATCCACGATATTCATACATTACAAAGCGCAATATTCATGTACAAATACAAATCCAACACCCTCCCTTCCTCTTTCCACAACCTATTCACTGTGAACTCCGGCGTCCATGCTTACCCAACTCGACATTCTAAAGATTATCACCTCCACAATCCCAAGTTAGTGATAGCTCACAACTCAATTAGACATCATGGACCTGACGTTTGGAACAATCTCCCTGAGCAAATTAAGACAACCACCAAATTATATATTTTTAAGGCACTTATGAAAAAATATCTTTTATCGAAATATAATGATATATGAGTGATAAGAAGTTTTGGGGTTTCTACGTTCACTCATAAAAAGTCAATATTGATATAGTACTAGTTTTAGTACTTTGCTGCGCATCAAAATTGTTCATATTGTATAAAGAAGTATGTAGAAGACATACATGTGACACAAAGAATAAACCAGAATCAATTTAATCAGGTATATATACCCAAACATTAAATTAACAAAATTCTATTGTATCACATGCACAGCTCCGCACAGCACAGCACAGCACTCACCTCAGCACAGTATTATGGTAAAAAAAAAGAACGTCTATTGATAAGAAACAAACGAAAACTATTTTGAATTTCTCCTTTACTTTTAATTTCATAAATTATTGCAATATTTTCGATTTGACTATTGACTCTGTTTCTGCAGACGCGTGTAAATCGATTTTAAGCCTGGAATTTTGCCCCGAGGCCTCGATCCATGTCAAGCTGTTGCATATGATCGCGGTCTCCTGCTTTTCTGTTATTATAATAACCAAAATGTTTAATTTCTAATGTCAATTCATTTAAATCCCCTTTGTTATATTGTTTTCTCTGAAATTCGTTTAATGAAACGACGTGATCATATGCTCTGAATGAATAATTCATTATTATTAACATAATCTACAAGTGTTGATTTGATGATTCTCCTCCGAACTTTCTTTTTTTTTTGTGAGTGATATGTTACATGTTTTATACATCGAATACTGTCATGTTCATAGTGTGTATGTGTATATGTACCTTGAATTAATTTGTAAGACAGTATATGCTTGCTCAAATGTCGTGTAACGTTGATTTCCAAATATGTGTATTCTTTTGTTATGTGTGATTTGGAAAAAGGCAGAAATAAAATCAATCAAATGAGATTCAACGATCTGGCACACATGCACTTTTGAAGGAATATCTCAAAATTTGTATCAGAGAGGTGTAGTATTACAGTCAACCATCTATGGAGGGAGACCAATCGAGGGAAGGATGTGGTTGGAGGTATCCCCCTCCCACATTATGGAGCATTTGCATTCTTTTGTTTTGCAATTCAATGTGCCTCTCTTGGTTGAAACTACCATTTCGAAAAAAAAAATGTCCATCACCAAATGTGTAGTCATAATCAATGCATGGAGGGGAGGTTGATATAGCGAGAGAAGTAAAGCGATAGTGAGAAATTTTGCTTTTTAATCTGGTGCATACTATAGGTGAAATGTTCAGACAATTTATATTCTATCAAAAAAATATAAAACAAGTCCGCATCTGAGGAAATACTCGAAGGCAAAGTTTTATATCCCCACCACTCCCCTTCCCATATTTTCACGGGAAGCGGGGCAACTGCCTCTTGCCCTCCTAGATGAACACTCGTGCATATATAGGAAAGCTTTTTCATCTTTAGAATTCAAATTAAAATATGTCTTAAAAACAGTTTTCATAGAATTAGGAAATTATCAATCCCCAATGTATGTTTTATCTCTGGAAGAAACCAAACATGGGGGAAGGAGTCTATTAGAAGGAGATTTCCCCTCTCGCAGAAGGGAAACTTTGCATTTCAAAATTGAATTTCAACAATCATATGCACACTTTAAGTGAAAAACTTGGGCAGTTTTCTGTCTAAAAAGCTATATAAAAAAAAAAAAAAACACACACACACACATTTCTGGTCATTTGCCCTTTTTGAAGAATGCAGCCATGGAGCCACAACTTCCTATGGAGTGGATATTGTGGAGTTCTTGTTGCATAGCATCATCGCTGAATTTGCCTGTGCTGTACTTTCTTACAGGGATTGGCATTGCATTTTTTTTTTCCAGTGTGGCTGTAACACTGCTTGTTTTGCATATGATGAGCATTGCAGCTGAACAGAGCATGTATATCTTCGCTGGATCATTCCAAACTTCATGATGTTTGTCTGGGTGAATGGATCCAATATGATACATGCATATTCAAGGACAGTCGTGAGCAATGTGGAGTAGCAATTAAAGCACCTGAATTTATGATATCCTCGTCTGGGGAGAGTCTGTGGTTGAAGTATACCCTTTTTAAGCTGCTGTGGCGATGTGATTCCAGCTGAACTTCCTATGGTAGTAGACTCCAAAATATTTTGCACAATCCGCTTTCTCCATGGTTTGCCATGAATGCTTATCTATTCCCTGGGTAGGTCTCTGATGGCAATAGCTAGTTGCAAAACACAGGACTGCTTCATGTGGAATGCATGTCGGGCCTCAAAGTCTGTCGCAGTTTTCAAGATGGTCCATGATGTCGCAGCTGTGGACTGTTGACTCCAGGACCATGAGTCATTCATCACAGTCATACTGTATCAACCCACAAGCTTGACATTGGCCAATACAGGCCCACCAGCTACTAAATATGCAAATATTGCCCATGAGCTTGATACTATAAGCAAACCAGTCCCATAATGAGTCCGACACATGGGGCAAAAAAGGTCTACGCGACCTACACTGAATAGATTAAACGCTCTGATGTATGTCAGTCTCGTGGGCCTTATTTTCCTCGAGTGCGGAGATAATGGCCATATTTGCTAGTCTGCAAAACTAACCCAAGCATAACATTTATATTTGAGGGCACTGCCATCACTCAAGACACTTAAAGCTTTCTTTCTGAACCAATTTACCTCTCACATTCCAGAGACCTGTTACTATAAACCAATGCTCTGTGGAATATGCATACATACTTTGATCAAAACGTCAAGGCGGATTTGTACATGAAGCATTTACGATTAAACCAATGAAGCCGAACATCAATACAGGTATGCCTTCACAAATTCTGATGTTCTAAAAGGTTGATGACCTCTCATTGTCCTGAGGTCAAAGTTGGATATAATGCACATTGTATATCCCAGGACGAAAATCCAGTTGAATCCCAATTGAAATTTCAATTGGTTTCAATCGGTTTCAATTGGTTTCAATTGGTTCCCATTGAATTCAATGGGTGTTTACTGGTTCCAGTTGGTCCCCATTGAGATTCCAGTTGATACCTATTGCTGCCATGAAGTGAGTCAATTGGTACCTATTGAGCTTCAATTGGTACCAATTGAGCTTCAATTGGTACCAATTGAGCTTCAGTTGGTCCAACTGGATTTCAATTGGGCTTTCAACTATGTCTACTGGTCAAACTGGAATTCCAACGGGGCTTTTATTGGTCCAACTGGATTTCAATGGGGCTTCAATTGGTACATTCAGACGAATTGAAGTCCAGTTAAATCCAGTTGGGGCCAACTGGATTTCAATGGGACTTTCAACTATGTCTACTTACTGGTCCAACTGGAATTTCAATGGGGCTTTTTTTTTGGTCCAACTGGATTTCAATGGGGCTTCAATTGGTACACTCAGACCAATTGAAGTCCAGTTAAATCCAGTTGGGGCCAACTGGATTTCAATGGGACTTTTAACTATGTCTACTGGTCCAACTGGAATTTCAATGGAGCTTTTATTGGTCCAACTGGATTTCAATTGAGCTTCAATTGGTATACTCAGACCAATTGAAATCCAGTTAAATCAAGTTGGGGCTCAAGTGGCTCAACTGGACTTTCAATGGGGTTTCAACTGGTCCAACTGGATTTCAATTGGATCCAATTGGTACATTCAGACAAAATGAAGTCCAGTTAAAATCCAATGGGGCTTCAATTGGTCCAATTGGTCTGAATGACTGGGGCTGTAAATTGTTCATAGAGACCAAGGGAAGTCTCATTAAAGGCCAACTGGGATTCAATGGAACCTATTGGCACCATAGATAAATTAAAATGTGTTCAACTACATTGTACGACTTGTACAAATACAGCAGATTGATACCTACAATTGTTTTACATTAGTATAGGTGTATATACAACCTATACAGTAGATGCTAAACACATGTGTAGATGGCTTCGAAAATCGTACGACTATGAAATTCAACTTTTGGAAAGAGGAAAATAATACGCAGTTTCTTCTCCTAACAAATTAATTTGGAACGAACAAGAGGTTTGGTATGTTGTAATGCCACAAATTCATTAGCCATACATACTGAAAGATACAGCTGTAGCAGTAAAATCTTAAAATCATGTTTTCATCTCAAATGAGAATAAACCAGCTCTTCTATAGATTCTGATATAAATTATGATTACACCACCACCAGTACAAATGTACTTCTTTTTAGCAATCAAATTTCACTACTGTAGGCATTCAGTTAATCACCTCACAGAGTAAAATAAAATGTTTATGATACCAGCCCAGTGCAGCACAGCAAGGAATATTTATAAAGTTATGATTGAAAATATATCTTTTTTTTTCTAGGTGGCTTTAAAGGGGAAGGCTAGTAACTGATCAGTGGGAATCAGTGGGAATGCTGGGAGATGATTGTTCCAATCCTTATGGGATTCATTCAAGAGTTCATTGTAGCCTATATCTATTGTTGTGTGAAAATGATTTGCTTCAGAACGGTCTCATATTCAAGTAATGTGCAGATTAATGCTCCGTCACTGACCAGGGACGCTAACCTGGAAGCATTAAACTGCACATTACTTGAATATGAGACCATTCTGAAGAAAATCATTTTCACACAACAATAGATATACAATGAACTCTTGAATGAATCCCATAAGGATTGAAACAATCATCTCCCAGCATTTCCACTGATTCCCACTGATCAGTTACTAGCCTTCCCCTTTAACTACAAATACAATGTATCCTAATTTGAAAAATTGATTTGTTCGGTTGTTTTGTGTATTTTTATTTTCAACATGTTTTTCTGTATTAATACCGCAGGACGAGAGGCTATGATTGAAGCTTTTAAATTACATTTTGTATTTCATAAAATATGATCAAGAAGTTGTGCCTCATTTGGGTTTAATAAAAAATGAAAATGCACAAGAGGACATAGTAAAAAATTATACAATTTTGGATCACATACCACTACTAGAAGAAACTCATTTTACATGCGTATCAGGAAACCATGGAACAGTTTACCAAGAAATTTGATAGATGCACCCAGTGCCTTCAATTTTTAAGTTGGTTTGGATAAATTTGGGGACGATGAACCCATAAAATATAAGTTTGACGACACTCCACCTGGTCACGACCCAGCTCTTCTCAAGGATAAAACCTGGACGGTATCTGTAGGGGCCCAAGCAAGCCTGCGTTCGGAATCTTCTTTAGGTATCAATGGAAAGGTAGGTACCACGGTACTGTATGGTAACCTTACTACATATCGACCGCCCTTATTGAAAGCGACCGCGTATATAAAACTGGACCCTTTTTGCCTTTATTTATTTATTCATTTCTAATCTTTTGTCAGGGTAGCCCATTCACCGATAAAATAATACTCTAGTAGTGGTCTTCCACGGAGCCGTCAATACAATATTGATGTCGTTTATGTACATTAAATAGCAAAACGTATAACTGAACAAAAGATAACATACCGGGGTACCAGCATACGTACTGTACAACATTGCAAAGTAACATAAAAACATACAAGTTATGTTTATAAGGCCACAGCAAAAGTTCACCAGAATGCCGATGTAGACGAGGATGTGTGGGAAACCGCGAAAGTTCATTGATGGTTTCATTCAATGACAAAATTTCATATGAATATTTTAACTGAATCGTAATGTAATGTCCATGGAAGTTTCTGAAAAGCTTCGTAGAACACGGTGTTCAAATTGAAAAGGGAACAACAGCATTTGATAGTGCTGGATTTTCTCAATCACGTAGGTCAAGTTTTTACGTAAATTTCAAATAAAAATTAGGCTGTCGAGGAGTAGTAACTGTTAGGTCCAACCATAATCATAATAGGTACGGTAAAGTCATTGCGCTTACTCCCCTGGCCCTGTTTTTAATTTATGATTAGAACCCCTTCAACAGAAAACATGAGAGAGATGCATGGGCAAGATTCTCTTTTAGTTTTACGATGATGTGCGTAATTTGACAGGAAAACTAGTCAGGTCAAATGTGTATCCAAACATACAGAACAAACAAACAAAAAATTGCATAAATTTAATTTGTAAATTGGGTCACAATCAACACTACAAATTGTACAGTAGATGGGACTACAGCTGGAGGACCCTATACATGTACTGTATTAATGTTGCTGTAACTTTACTCCAGGATCTGCACACAACGAACGGACAGTTAATAATTACTACCGGTACTGTACATCTAGATTTCACATAAAATGTAGCAGTAACGTTAGACTCTATTTAGCACTACGCTCCTTCATCCACTTCATCGGCAGATATTTCACTAGCTGTCTAGCTGACAGCTGAAGTCTAGCTAGCTGTCTAGTGACAGTGACAGAAGTTCGATTCCGAGATAGCACAGGCCATAATCTCTACCATTGCAAACATTACCGGTATACTGCTTCACTTGGTTGATTTGCAGCACTCCTGACATACTGTCACGAGTGGAGTGACAGACGCTCTCCTCCACTGAGGTCAATTTGCATAGAATTTGTAGATAAGCACTTAAGTATGTAAATTGATGCAAACTCTTTGACATGTCAATAGAAGACATTCCAGACCGCTCTCGGTAGAGCCACGGTAGTGCTATGTGTGGCAAGGAGCGGCAGTATGACATCAGGCCGTGAAGGGGACATCACGGTGTGGTGCTGTCTCCGTGACACGTTATAAATGGCCACTCGGTAACGGTGACAGGGGCCGCCACCCCAGTCAGTATTAACTAGAGATACCCACAGATAGTGGGTTTCCGGGTTTCCCGAAGGGTCAAGGGCCCACTGACACTGCAAGAGGCAGGTGCATAAAGGCGTCGTTGACTGTCGACCAGCTCCGAGGCAGTAAGGGAGCATAGACTGTCGACTGATCTTCATTCCTGGATGCTGAGGAGACACCGCGAAGACGTCCGTCGGGAGAGCGACCACGCGAACGGTAATCGCGAAGAGTTGCTACGACAGACCACGCGACAGTCCATACCAGCACCAGCGTAACGGGGCCCCGTCGTCGACCGACGTCGTCATCGACCTGCATTGTCATCGTCATACGTCGTCATAAGCCATCGTCACACAACGTACATCCGTGAAAGCCATTCGAGGTGAAATAAGTCCAATTTAAGTTAAGCATAATAAAGCCCTAAGAGCCAGAAAGCCACTGAGCAGGAATAATTCATGTTCGTTTTTTCTCTTTTTATAATTTGCTGTAAAACCAAGATTCACAGTTATAGACAATTAAAATATTTGAGTTAACTGAATGCACATTGTTTCCTCCGTTTCATCTTGTATGAGTTACAGCCTGCCAACAGTTCTCAGAGGTTATGAAAATTTCTTTGTTCCGTTTATTTCCATATAAAAGGATGGAAATCGGGCAAATTCTGTGACAATTGGGGGCTCGTCCGCTGGAGAGAACTTGGCAGGGTTTATTCATACAAGAATTCGTGTAACCTCATGTGTGTATAAGATATCACAATGGAATTAGAGAAGTACGTACAGTTAGGTAAAGATTGTGGACTGCAAGGTACAGAACTAGTGGAGTTTGCCCGCACTGAAAGAGACAAGTATCTCGAAGAAAAGAGACGAGATGAAAAGTTAGAGAGATGAAAGACAGGTACAGAGGGAAGAAATAACCAAGCAAAAGAGGATTGAGTTAGAAATAGCTCAATATAAGAGTGCCAATGAGAAGGCAACAAATAGTGGCTGACTCTGACGATTTGGACGCTTATCTGTTGCGCTTTGAGAGATATGCAAAACAAAGTCAGTGGCCAGAGGAATGCTGGGCTCCTGCATTGGGGAACCTTTTGACCGGGCGCGCTTTAGAAGTTTATTCTCTCTTACCGGCAAATGAAGCCGACGACTATGAAAGTCTGAAAGATACACTCTTGCGGCAGTTTGCGCTAACTGAAGAAGGCTTTCGCAAACGTTTTCGAGAGGCGCGGCAGAAAATGGGCGAATCATTTGGGCAATTTGCAATGCTCATAACCGGATATGCTACTAGATGGGTAGAGATGTCGGGTACAAGTAAGTCCTATGAAGGGCTACTAGAGCTAACGGTGCGTGAACAGCTGCTCGAATGTTGTAATCGTGGATTATCTGTTTTCATTCGTGAGAGGAACCCACGATCGGCGAAAGAGATGGCAGATATCGCAGATCGGTATCGGGACGCACACGGGCATGGCGGCTCCGGTAAACGCGCACGCGACGATAATAAGTCTCGTAACCAGGGCAACGAAGCAAGCCAAGCAAAGAAAGGGGGCGCTACGTCACGTGACAACCAGGGTTGCTTTGTCTGTGGTAAGCAAGGACATTTTGCTTCTAAGTGTCCAGACCGTACAACTGACCAGTCGAAAGTTACTAACAAGCAGTATGTGCCAAAGTCAAAACAGACGGGGGCAACATGTGTGGTAGGAGTATGCCCTACTCATGATGCTCACGAGAGAGGGAATGTTAGAGGCACACCTTCTGTTAAACTGATGTGTGGTCACGAGTTACCCCTTCTTAGCGGTGGGTGTAACGTAGGCACAGACATGCCGACATGTGAAGGTATGTTGAATGGTAAAAGAGTGAAGGTGCTGAGAGACACTGGTTGCAACACCGTAGTGGTGAAACGTCAACTGATAGAGGAATCACAGCTGACTGGTGAGATTCAAACTTGCGTGCTCATAGATGGTACTGTGAGAAAAGTGCCATTAGCAAAAGTTGAAATCGATTCACCATACTTTGTTGGAACAACTCATGCTTTATGTATGACGAATCCTATCTACGATCTAATCATAGGTAATGTTAGTGGTGCTAGGCAGCCTGGCGACGAGGACATCGGATGGAGCGGAGAGGATGCTAGGGAGAAGCCGTCAGCTGAGGAGATGACGACCTCTGGTTCAGAGGCAGAGTCCGCGGAAGCAGAGTCTTCGAAAGGGACAACGCAGAACGGCATCACAACGACCTCCGACAGTCGTGATCGTCCCCACACTGACGAGAGTGTGAAGCAGTTACCAACACCCCTACCTACAA
Source organism: Diadema setosum (assembly GCA_033980235.1). Lineage (NCBI taxonomy): Eukaryota > Metazoa > Echinodermata > Echinoidea > Diadematoida > Diadematidae > Diadema > Diadema setosum. The sequence continues at coordinate 37,612,152 of CM067070.1, forward strand.
CCAACGAAAGTGCAGCAGTAGAGACAAGAGGCATGAGGAAATCGAAGGAACGGCCTTGGAAGAGACTAGGATCAGCAGACCACCCGACGATCACTGCAACCAGGGAGGAGATGATCAGAGAGCAGGCACGAGATGCCACACTGGAGAAACTTCGAAAGTTGGCGGAGAAAGGTGAGGCTAAGGCTGTAGGGAAAGGAAGTGAGGTCAGATATTTTTGTCGTGACAATCTTCTCTTCCGTGAATACAGGTCCCCCTACGTCGAGAGAGGAAAGACATTCACGCAGCTAGTGGTGCCCCAGCCGTATCGCAGTGAAGTACTCCGACTAGCTCACGACTCCCCTCTAGCAGGTCACCTACAGACGAAGAAGACGGCTGACCGGATTCTCGCCCACTTCTATTGGCCAGGAATTCAAGCCGATGTCAAGCGTTACTGTGCATCATGCGATTCCTGTCAACGCACCACGCCAAAGGGTAAGATAGGGAAAGTACCCCTGACCATCCCCCCCCCTTTGATTGATACATGTTTTCGTAGAGTGGCGGTCGATTTGATGGGACCACTTGAACCGATCACCGAAAGAGGGAATCGATATATCCTGACGATAATCGATCTTGCTACGAGATACCCAGAGGCGGTAGCGTTACCACGAATCGAAGCAGAACGGGTAGCAGAGGCGTTAGTTGAAGTATTCTCGAGGTTAGGCATTCCTAATGAGATACTCTCTGATAACGGCACTCAATTCGTTTCAGGTGTGATGAAAGAAGCAGCTCAACTTCTGGGAGTGACGCAATTTCACACGACACCATACCACCCGATGGCGAACGGCGCCTGCGAGAGATTCAACGGCACGTTGAAACAGATGCTGAGGAGGATGTGCCAGGAGCGACCTAGCGACTGGGACCGCTTCCTGCCAGCTCTTCTCTTCGCTTATCGAGAGGTGCCTCACGAAAGCCTTGGCTTTTCTCCTTTCGAACTCATGTACGGCCGAGTGGTGAGAGGACCCATGACAGTACTGAAAGAGCTGTGGACTAAGGAGATCCCTGAGGAGGAAACGAAGACTTCGTACCAGTACGTCATCGATCTCCAAAACCGACTCGAAAAGACGTGTGAACTCGCCAAAGAGGAGCTGTCCAAAGCATCAAGGAAGTACAAGAAACACTTCGACGTGAAGACGAAGGAGAGACGCTTCGAGTGCGGCGACAAAGTGCTACTCCTGTTACCAACGACGAGGAATAAACTGCAAATGCAATGGCGAGGTCCATACGAGGTCGTGCAGCGAATCGCCAGAGACGACTACCGACTGCTTGTGAATGGTAAGGAAAGGACCTACCACGCCAATCTCATGAAGCAGTACATTGGGAGAGAAGACGAGAAAGTCAACGATGTCGAGGGCGAAAACCAGGGACAACTGGAGGCGAACTACGTCAGTGTTGTGGACGACGAGGTAGATGATGACGGATCGGTGCCCATCTCATTTCCCTCCATCGAAGTGTCGGAAAGCGTGCATGACGTGAAGTGCAACGACGAGCTAGATGAGGAGAAGATGAGGGAGGTAAAGACTCTCCTGCTGGAGCTCTCGGACGTCATGAACGATGTCCCGGGATGGGCCGACATCATCGAGCACGCCATCGAAAACTTCTTCTCGAAACGCTTCTCGAAAACTGCTAAAACGCGAGCGCGTGTGCCCAATCGCTGAGCGCGAGTGTCTAGCTCTTGCGTGGGCGGTCAGAAAGTTCTCGTACTTTTTGTATGGCCGAGCATTCCAGCTGCAAACTGACCACTACCCGCTTGCTCATCTAACACACGCGCGAATGCAAAATCCAAGAGTCATGCGCTGGGCGCTTGCACTGCAGGCATATCAGTATCGTGTACAGGTAATCAAGGGCTCAGAGAATGTTGGGGCTGATTACCTCAGCAGATGCCCTACTGAGTAGAAATAGAGGTGTAAACAGCCCATGCTATCTTTATTATAATTATGTGAGTTAATCACAACGTAATTTTGCAATGAATTTATTATTGTTAAATATATACATTGTATGCTAGAGGTATATTGGAAAGCTATAGTATTGTACACATTATGTAAGCTGAATATGAGGTAAGATATGCAGTTGACTCATACATCTCTGAAATTATCTAACTGCTCTGAATCAGACACCCCGGTAAATACCGTGCATAAGAAGGTTTTGCACATTACATTTTATTTTGTAGCAACAGCTAATGCACATAATATGCGATTAGCACAGGTATCATAATATTCTCCAATGTTATACTGGCCAACAAGAAGAGTCTGTTGAAACTGTGCCGAAAGTGTCAATTTTGTATTGCGGTACAAAAAAGGGTAATTTTATTATTGAACTGTGGCTGGTATAATAATGCAAGAGCGTTAAAAGAGATATGATGAAGTTTATATGTTATCCAATTGACTGAGTAAATCAGATTGTATAGTATACTGTGGAGTTTGTTGGTTTGATAGAAAACACATATAAACTGTCTTCATGGACAGCAGCCGATATTTGGAACAGTAGTCTGTCATGTATCACGACAAGTGAAGTTATGAAGCAGTGAATTGTTATCAGGAGCATAATGCTTTTGATTTAGAAGAGTAATGGTGAGAAAGTACTTACCTGTTACAGACATTGGATTTTTATTAGAGAGATGAGGCTATTGTTTCAGAGCGACTGTCATCTTAAATGGGGGGTTATTTGTCACGAGTGGAGTGACAGACGCTCTCCTCCACTGAGGTCAATTTGCATAGAATTTGTAGATAAGCACTTAAGTATGTAAATTGATGCAAACTCTTTGACATGTCAATAGAAGACATTCCAGACCGCTCTCGGTAGAGCCACGGTAGTGCTATGTGTGGCAAGGAGCGGCAGTATGACATCAGGCCGTGAAGGGGACATCACGCTGTGGTGCTGTCTCCGTGACACGTTATAAATGGCCACTCGGTAACGGTGACAGGGGCCGCCACCCCAGTCAGTATTAACTAGAGATACCCATAGATAGTGGGTTTCCGGGTTTCCCGAAGGGTCAAGGGCCCACTGACACTGCAAGAGGCAGGTGCATAAAGGCGTCGTTGACTGTCGACCAGCTCCGAGGCAGTAAGGGAGCATAGACTGTCGACTGATCTTCATTCCTGGATGCTGAGGAGACACCGCGAAGACGTCCGTCGGGAGAGCGACCACGCGAACGGTAATCGCGAAGAGTTGCTACGACAGACCACGCGACAGTCCATACCAGCACCAGCGTAACGGGGCCCCGTCGTCGACCGACGTCGTCATCGACCTGCATTGTCATCGTCATACGTCGTCATAAGCCATCGTCACACAACGTACATCCGTGAAAGCCATTCGAGGTGAAATAAGTCCAAGTTAAGTTAAACATAATAAAGCCCTAAGAGCCAGAAAGCCACTGAGCAGGAATAATTCATGTTCGTTTTTTCTCTTTTTATAATTTGCTGTAAAACCAAGATTCACAGTTATAGACAATTAAAATATTTGAGTTAACTGAATGCACATTGTTTCCTCCGTTTCATCTTGTATGAGTTACAGCCTGCCAACAGTTCTCAGAGGTTATGAACATTTCTTTGTTCCGTTTCTTTCCATATAAAAGGATGGAAATCGGGCAAATTCTGTGACACATACGATCCCATGTACATGTATTCACTACGGAATAAAGCATGTAAAAACCTTCCCTGAGATCACAAACTCGTGAAAATAATAAATGTACTGTAGTATTCCGTCGCATACTGTTCTAGATTTGTGGAGCTGAGTTACACTTATGCAGCCCTGGTAGCATTCCGAATTCCAAATCCCCGCCCGCGCTCCGCTACGCTACGTACGTAACTGTACGTACGTGTATTCAAATACGATCGATTGCCACACACAGTGGAGATCCGGATATGGGTGATAACCACGGCTCGTTCGTACCCAAGATCTCAAAGAAAGTGTTTTGATCACTATGTGGAAACTAAAAACTTTAATAAAAATGAAAATAATAATTTGTTCTCAAAAATATTTTTGTTGATTCGACTTCCTGCACAAAATAAAGAAAAGTTATCATATTAATATTGCTAAATAATGTTAGATGTCCATGCCATGCTGTTCTTGTTGTTGTTGTCATCTATGTGTGAGGTGAACCATGACATGACATCGGACTGCGCATGCGGTGGACAGAGAAATGTGAACAGGGGGTCTAGGAACAGTACCCCCTGGAAAACCACCCTCCGGATAACTACCACCCGGATAAATACCCCCCAGGACAATTCCCCCCTAGGGCAACTACCCCCCGGACAACTACCCTCCAAGGGCAATTACCCTCCAGGGCAATTACCCCCTAGGACAACTACCCCCCGGACAACTACCCTCCTAGGGCAATCACCCCCCAGGGCAATTTCCCCTTAGGATATCTACCCCCTGGATAACTACCCCTCGAATAACTACCCCTGGATAACTACCCCCGCGGATAACTACCCCCTGGATAATTACCCCCCGGAACACTACCCCCTGGATAACTACCCCTAGGAAAACTACCCCCTGGGTAACTACCCCCAGGAGAACTACCCCCTGGGTAACTACCCCCAGGATAACTACCCCCCGGATAACTACCCCCCGGATAATTACCCCCCGGATAATTACCCCCCGGATAAGTACCCTCCGGATAACTACCCCCCCCCCCCCCGATAATTACCACCAGGATAATTATCCCCATGTTAATTACCCCCTCCTCCGATAACTAGACCCCAGATAACTTCCACCCGATAACTACCCCCTCCGATAACTCCCCATGGATGATTACCCCGGATAAGTAGGCCTACAACTTCCCCTCCCCTATAACTATCAAGAGGAAAATTATCCCCAGGACAGTGCACCACGTCAATTACTCCCTGGGTAACTAACTCCGGGTCACTGCCCCCCCCCCCCCTTACTTTTAATAAAAAGGATATCATTTCTACAGAAAACGAAGTTCTTTGTATTATTTGCCAGGAATCACGGAGATGCCATACTGAGACATCATCTTATGAAAACAACATCTTAAGGATTTACGATTTGTATCGTTTGCATTTAGGACGATTTACGTACAAGCTTAATTTCTCTCGCTGTATTTTGACTCTATATGTTCATAAAAAAAAAAACGAAGCTGTCCCTTCATATCCTACCGGTAATCCAGTAGATGTCAATGCCTTTAACCAAAACTATTTTCACTAAATCTGTATTTTCCTTTACTGTTCCGAAATTTCGGATTTCTCTTGATAGTATAGTATAAAAGATGTTTTAAGTTCGAATGCCTTTACCATTGAACTAAAGACATTTTGAAGAAATGTTACACTTCAGAATGAGTTAAACTTTTTGCAATATTTTTTTTTTAACCACAATCGTCTATCGTTTACCACAACTCCAAGTAATACTTCTTTATTTTGAGGAGCTTATATCTCATGCCTCACGTGCCCTGGTTTTGACCCATCATCTTCCTCCTCCCTCTCGCTTTTCTCTGTCCACCGTGAAGGTAGTCTATTCCTGTCATTCATAACTCACCTTTCCTCTTTCCCTCAATACAAGGGATTTATCTCGTGTGTGTTCATGTGCAGTGCACTCCCGTTAAAACGAAATGTTCAGGAGCGGCAGTTTTTTTTTTTTGTTTTTTTTTTTTCGTTTTAACGAAATTTCGTTATAACCGAACCAATATAATATGCAATGTATAACGAAAAGAAGGAAACCACGCATAAAAAATTTGTTTGTTGAATCCTCATCATACGCTGGAAAGCTACGTGAAATGGGAGATTAACTTTCTAATTTCCTTAAAATATTACATTTTAAAAAGAGCATAAAGTTGTTTGTGTTGTTACACATGTGTAGAAAATGACGGTGTTCGATCCAGTTCGCTATTCCAAAGGTTCTTTTCTTACTAAAGTATGTTACTCCGAAGGCTCCTTATTCCGAACTTTCGCCACACCCGGGATTCCGATGGTTTGTTTATGTAAAGGTTCGCATTTCCGCAGAATCGTTATTCCGAGAGTTCATAATTTAGATCAAAATAATATATTGTTCATTTTCCGAAGGTTCGTTGATCTGAAAATGAAATGAGGTTCGTCATTCTGAAGGTTTATAAATCAAAAAAAGAGAAATGGTCACTGTTCAGAAAGTCCGTTGTTCCGAAGGCTTTTTCATCCGAAAATGAAATAAGGTTCGTTATTCCGAAAAAATTTTGTTAACGAAAAAAAAAAAAATGAGAAAGGTTTGTTATTTCGAAGATTTATTTATCTTAAGACGATTATAAGAATTGCAATTCTTATTTTTTGTTAGTGTACTCTCCTTTTTCCACCATGGATTAACGATACTTTTTGTAATGTTCCGATTAACGAACGTTTTGAATTCCTGTCATTTTCGGACTAACGAACCGTATAAGAATAAGAATAAGGAATAAGTTATAACCGTCTTCGTTATAAGCGAATTTTGTACCATTTAGTGGCGATAATTTTGGGACCAGAAGTTTTGCTTCGTTATAACGAAATTTCGTGCACTGTATCTTTATTTGTGTACTTCGTCTCTGTGTTAATGTGCTTTCTTTGCATTGTTTCATCAATTTTGTAACTATTTTACTATTGTACCGTTAACGCTCATTTCAGAATTGCTCTACTGCATTATTGGGCATTAACAACTATAGTATATCAAGGATGTGGGAAGAGATTGTCACCTCCTTGGTATGATCACCGCAGAGCATTACCTCCCTTGACAATTACTCCTTATTAAAATTAGGCTCCAAACAATCACCCCTCTTACAATAACTCTCCCCCAGAAAAGTAAGTCTCTCATTTTTATTTTCGGACAACGTTTGCTATTTGAATTGAAAAAAAAAAAAATCATATCACCTAGTTTTGCTCGACACCTAACTTCAGGTTTTAAACATCTTTCGGGTGAGATAATTAGAAACCCCTTACGAAATATTAAAGAGCATGTTATTCCAAGAAAGTTTTTGTAAAAAAAAAAAAAAAAAAACCTCTTGAAATGGCCGGGATAAAACAGAGCAGCCCTATAATGTAAAAAATGATTCTGTCAACTGGATAACAACTCTCTATAGATCTATTCAAAAAGACTGTGCAGGACAAAGACTTCGTTAACAACTGGGGGTGTTTTGTAAAGAAGAAAGAAATACCGTTAAACTCGTAATATTTTACTCTGTCTAATGAGACTAACTTATATTTGAACTGGATTTTCCCTTAAAGTGTCGAGAACATTTAATTTGAAAACTAGCACCATTCTACTTGTATGTAAAACAAGCTGTAATTTTACTCTTATGACAAATTAGGGCACCGTTTGATAAAAGTTGCCAGTTATGACATCTTGTTAGTCTCTAATAATTTCAATAAAACCATGGGTTCTGCTTGATTGATAAGCTCGAGTCACTGACTTATTACCATGGACCTGCTTTGATCGACCTCCAACGATTGGTAATTGTGTGGAACTGACAGCTTGTCAGGACTGATAACTTTCATAAAACCGTGCCCGGATCCTATCAGAAATTATGGCTTTATATCGAAGGGTCCCTCGCTAATGTTAAGGGAATATGAATTGCAGTGAAATCAACTCTCCTTTTCTTATGTTTATCATCGAATGTGTTATAACGGTAGAAAATGACAAGCCATAAGAGTAATGATGACAGTGTAAGAGAAAGGTGCATCTTCTGATATGGTGTTATGAACTTATTGAAAAATTACAACGGGTGGTAACTTTCGGGGGGCGGGGAGGGAGGGTTGTCCAGTAGGTAAGTATCAGGAGGGGCGGGGGGGGGGGGGGTTCAGGGTATGGTTATGGGGGGAGGGGTAGTAATACGGGTGGTAGTTATCCTCGGGGTAGTTATCCGGGGAGTAATTATCCGGGTAGTAGTTATCCTGGGGGTAGTTATCCGGGGGGTAGTTACCCAGGGGGTAGTTATCCGGGTGGTAGTTATCTGGGGGGTAGTTATCCGGGGGGTAGTCATCCAGGGGGTAGTTACCCAGGGGGTAGTTATCCAGGGGGTAGATGTCCTAGGGGTAATTGCCCTTGGGGGTAGTTGCCCTAGGAGGGTAGATGACCGGGTGGTAGTTTTCCTAGGGGGTAAAGGCCCTGGAGGGTGATTACCCTAGGAGGGTTATTGTCCGGGGGGTAGTTGCCCTAAGGGGGAATAGACCTGGGGGGTAATTATCCGGGTGGTAGTTATCCGGAGGGTAGTTGCCCAGGGGGTAAGTGCCCGGATACGGTGAAGGGGTGATCAGAGAGAGAAATCGGTATAGAAATAGAGTAGGAAGGCATTATAAGACAGAAGATTTGGTAAAGTATAAAGAAAAGAAAGCGTATGCTCAGAAAGTTATAAGAGAAGAAAAGTATAAATACTGGCTCAAATACTGCCAGTCGTTTAATCGAACGACGGATGTGGGTAAAGTTTGGAAAAAAGTGAAAGGATTACAGAAAAGTAAGGAGAATACTTATGTTAGCAGTAATTTATTTGAGATGGATAAGATGGCACCGGTAATAGATATATCACAAAAAGCAAATCTTATTGCTAAGGCGTTTCAGTTGATCGAAACAAATGATACATGTAATTCAAAAGAAGAAGAAAAAAGGAAACATATCGAGAATGAAGTAATCAAAGTAAATTCATATGAGCAAGTTGATAGTCCTTTCAATGAGGAATTCACAATGAGAGAGTTAAAGAATGCGTTGAAAGAAATGAAAAATACAGAGGCAGGAAAAGATGGTATTAATGCTATCATGGTACAATCGCTACCTGAAATTATGTGTAAATGTTTATTACAATTGTATAATGATGTATGGATTAAAGCAATTTTTCCAGTTGAATGGTATCAATGTATACAAATTCCTGTGTTGAAACCGGGAAAAGACCCCACGAATCCTACGTCATATCGCCCGATTACTTTAATCTCAGTGATGTGTAAGATCATGGAAAGAATGGTGAAAAACAGATTAGTATGGTATTTGGAGAGGAAGGATATATTAAATCCGTTTCAAGCGAGTTTTAGAAAAAATAGAAGTACTATGGACCAGTTGGTGAGATTAGAATCTGATGTACAAAAAGGAATGGCGAATAAAGAATATGTGGTTGTTGTGTTCTTAGATTTAACTAAGGCTTTCGATAAGATCTGGAGAAAAGGTTTACTTCAAAAGATTGAAGCGATTGGAATTAAAGATAGAATGTTAAGGTGGAGTGCTGCATTTTGGGAAATAGACAATGTGTAGTAAAGTTAGATGGTGTATATTCTGAAGAATATGTGCTGAAAAGGGGGACTCCCCAAGGAAGTGTTATGAGTCCAGTTTTGTTTAATGTTATGCTGAGTGATTTAAAATTGAAAGAAAATCGTGTTAAATTATCAGTATATGCTGATGATATAGCGTTATGGGGTATAAGTAGAATTTTATATTATTTGCAGAAGAAATTACAAAGAGCAATTGACGAAATTATGTCATGGTGTAGAGACTGGAAGATAGATGTTTCAGCCGATAAATCAGCTGTGATGGTATTTACTAATAAACAGAAAAATAATGTTAAATTATTCATTGAAGGATATGAAATTAAACAATATGTGGAATATAAGTTTTTAGGAATGTGGTTTGATCAGAAGTTAAACTGGAAAAAACATATTGATGTTATTAAAGACAAGGCTGTAAAGCGATTGAATTTGATGAGATGTGTTGCTGGTACACCATGGGGCAGTAACGGACAAATATTACTGACGGTATATAAAGGATTGATAAGATCAATTTTAGATTATGGATGTGAATTGTATGATGCTGCAAGTAGTAGCACAAAATGTAAACTTGATTGTATTCAATATCAGGCTTTGATAATAGTTACTGGTGCAGTGCGTAAGACATCTCTTGAAGCTTTACAAGTAGAGTGTGGAGAGATGCCCTTAAAATTTCGCAGAAGTATATTTGTTGATAAGTATAGATTTTATTTAATGTCTTTTGAAAGGAAACGGCATTCTACAGTTGAAATATTACAGCCATGTTGGTATTACGATCGATTTCATTGGAAAACCGGTCAAGGCCCGCTTGTTATGAGGGCATGTACTTTGAATACAAAAGTTGAACAAATTTATGATTGTATACTAAAAGAACCGTACTGGTATTATGTACCTCCGAGAATATCATATTTTATTTTTGATAACATTAGGAAAAGAAGTGATACTGAGATAGAGGTAGCAAATTATGTAGAAGAAAGATTATTAATAAGATGGAAAGGGTATTTGAAAATATACACAGATGGATCAAGGCAAGACAATAACAATACTGGTGCTGCTTTTTATGTTGATCAGTATGATATAGGTAAAGTTTTTAGATTACCTTCAATATGTATCATGAGAGCAGAATTAACTGCAATTATAATGGCATTAGAATGGTTAGAGAATTTTCGTAGTATTTCCGTTGTTATTTTAACTGATTCTCTAGCTGCGTTACAGGCGCTAGAAAATTTGTTCTCTATTACTAATGTCTTAGTTGTAGAGATTTTAGAGAAATTGAAATGTTTACAATTACAGGATATAGATGTACATTTTGAATGGATACCCTCTCATAGAGGAGTGAAAGGTAATGGAATAGCTGATAATTTAGCAAAAAGGGGGTCTTTTAAAGAAAATATAAATGTAGATATTGCTCATACGAGACAAGAACTTACCAAATATATGGTGTCGTATTATAGAAATATTTGGCAAACAGAATGGGAAACATCAGAGAGAGGAAGAGATTTCTTCGGAATACAGTCACAGATATCTAAGGGAATACAGTTACAAGGAATGAGTAGAAAGGAAGAAGTGTTAGTACACCAAATTCGTCTGGGGAAATGTAGGTTGAATTATTATCTTTATGATATTAATTGTCACGAAAATGGATTATGTGATTCATGTCAAGTATCAGAAACAATAGAACATTATTTATTGGAATGTAAACGGTATAAAAATGAAAGAAAATTGATGCAAAAAATGTTGAAAATAAATGTATTGAATATTAGAAATATAATGAAGGTTAGTATAGAAGATAATTTTAGGGCTTTGTGTGTGTATTTAAATAATACAAAGCGTTTATAAAGATTGATTATTGTTATTGATATTGTTAGTATTTACTAGCAATACGCACACCTTGTGTGCTCGTATGTTTTGTTAAAAAATATACACACACGAAAGAGTATATTTATATGTATATGTATATAAATGCACTGCACAAACAGCACTATTAACGGTGGAGGGAAATTGATCACACACACTGCCACTTGACAGGTGAGCCGAAACCTAAAACAGAGTGAGTGTGACGTGGATCAACCGAACTGAGCTCATAGACTCTTTCATGGACTCCTACTATAGCATGGAGAAGACGTGGCGCAGATAATCAGATTGATTGAAAAGCGCCAATAAACACCACCACCAACCTAACGGTCAATCGCGTCGCGCCGTTTTCGCTGTTCATTCAAACTTGTGTCTACGTTTGACTTCGGACACCGTCGCTCGGGCCCTCCCACGTAGTTTGCGTCAACATCAGACTATATAGACGACTGCATTTAATTCTTTGGAAAAATGGCAAGCAATCAGCACCCAATAAGAAGGAGTACTGCGAGTCTCTATGAGAAAGGTTAGTCAGTTATACATGTATTTAGAAAACTTAGAAACCTGCACGTAGATTCTAATGTTATGTATACAGCACAATCCAGCACTGCCACTGGCCACTTACTGCACTGCACTGCGGCAGGGCCAGTGATCATCTCTACTGCGGGCACCGGGTGAGGTCGGAGTGCATCTCGCTTCGCCTCGGCCTGGCTATCAGTAATCTGAACTACATTTGTATAAATTTTTAGTGAAAAAGGCATTAAAAGACATATACACTTGTAGAATCTATCTGTCAAACTGGTATTGTACTTCATGAAATGAAAGCAACGATCGTTTAGTATTTATTCACATTAGAGTCTATTAATTTGATTTTTTTTTTCCGAAAAATTATACTTCTAATCGAGATTGAGTTTAACTGTGTAAGTGTGTGTTAGATGCATCATCCTTGATAATGTCATGAGGGACAGGATTCGGTGAATATAATGGAGTAAAAATGTGATTTTTATACTAATACAATTTTTGTACATTAAAGGTAGGGGATACCTTTTACAGACCTCCCAAAATGCAGCAAAACATTAAATATGAAGAGTTTGTTTGCAAAAACCGATAAGTCCATATTTGCCAAATAGAGATATTTGTAATTAAAGGTCAAGAAAAATATAGAGAATAATAAAAAAAAATTGCTTCTTTTGATCATAACTTCAAAAATATGCCTTTATATGTAGTGACCAATATATCATTTAAAAGGTATTATTTTGTACTTTATGACAAAGATCGTACTTCAAAATCTTCAAAAATGGACTTATCGGTTTATGCAAACAAACCCTTCATATGAACCTCAGGGGACTTGCTTAGGCCACTGCTTAGAAATTTGGAAGTCAACAGTTATCTAAAATTTAAATAATGCACAAAACTCAACTACTCAGTAGTTCTGTGTGTCAGCCACACTTAAGCCTTTTTGTTGCATTCTTCTGTATTTGTGATCTATAAACACAAATCTAAAAGTACAAGAGCTGATGTAATAACATATAGAGTGTGTGGTAAGAATGTATATAGAAATGTTTGTAAGTGTTGATGAACTTTCTTCACAAAACATACATGATGGACACACATGCAGTACATGGGTCTGCAAAGGTAGCCTAGTAATGTACTGGAATTTACGGTGAGCCCCGAAAACAATTCAATTCAAAATCTAACCGTCAAAAAAATGTACTAAATGTTACCTTCCACTTTCAATACTTTATGGGAGTTTCTAAAATGATATTCTCTTCAACATACCACTGTATTTATACAACTCTTCATTGAAGGCGTGCAAATGGGATTCCCTACCTTTAACTGTTACGGCTTACGAAGTTACGTGCCTACTGAATCAGTGAATAGAAAACACTGCATTGACTGCATTTGTAAATTTAACTTTAGTTACCGGTACAATGATTTAAATGTTAGACACTGTCTAACAGGTTCAAACAAAGACTTTGTCTTTAGATCGATCATCTTACCCTGTGGTAGTAAAAATTAAACTACAGAAGAAATAGAATCTAGACTGTCTAACGGTAGTATTTTAAGTAATTTACTGACAATGTAAATTACTAATGATGAGTAATGAGTTATGTGACGTGACTAATGTAAAGTCCATATGTCATGATAATTTGTTTAGGCTACACCTTAAAGTGGGTCTGCATTGGTAAGAAACATGTCTAGCGCCATCATAAGGCTCACTTTTCTCTGTGGTGCTCAGCATGTCTCCCATAATGCCGAGCGGCGTGCATCAAAATTAACCCGTTCCATACTGAATTCTGATATTTCCATAGACTTAACACACATATCACCAGGTTCCCGTATCGCGTAGGGGATGGCCTAGCAGCGCAGCGGCTCGCTTCGCTCCCGCATTATCTTGCGCAGTCCAGTGCATACATTCACCTACCACAGAAATCTAGATATCGATACCATTACTAGAGTACGTATACTCAGTAGGTTGTCACTTATCACTTCGCGATGCGCGATCTGCATGTATGTTCGGTGCTTTCAAACACTTCGACACTCAGATCGTTTATTCTGATCGTTGTGTCGAACTTCAATCTGCGATTATGTCGCGGATACGACTTGGTAAATGCTGGATCCAGTGGGAGGAGATGCGAGCTGTTTATCGGCAAGAAATGAACAAGATAAACGTCGCCCTTGACAGCCCATCAAGCCATTCAACACAGGATAACTTTGCTGGTCATCTGCTAGCTGCTGGATGTCCACCACTTGGCATCAGCACTGGTGTCGAGCCTGTGATGAAGCTGTGTGCCAGGATTGCGGGATCAGCCCGTCGTGAAAGTTTCCACTTGCACTCAGATTGAGTCAGAAGCCTCTGATAAGCCAAGGTGGGTGAAACTCAACTTGTATGATATACAATTTACAATTGTACCTACTTTTTTTCAGTTGCAAATGACATTCACTGAACGCTGAATTTATAACCTTCCAAATCCATATAACGACTGTACGCTTACGTTACTCGAATTACCGCCGCCAAATTCATCCGCTGCGTTGATCATTGAAGTAACATCGCGATGAACGATGACAATTTAACAGCCTTATTCACATTTTTTTTTCCAGTGATTATTACAATAAATACTGATGTCCAATTTACGACAACAAGTGTCTATGATGACTCAATGACTAGACCTAGGATCTAGGCCTGATTAAGTCAATTAGTGAACGTGTACAGTGTAGACCCATAATTGGCCATATTATCACTATCAATCAGTATGAACGTTTTCATTTTTAGCTTATTGTTCCTCACTAACCGAGCCTCAACAAATTGTCGAATGAAATTTCTATGAAGGGAAATCATGATCAATTCAAGATATGTTATCTGTTTTCCAATTGTTATCTCGAGATATTAGCTTGGTGTCATTTCTCACATGTGTGATATTAATGATAATAATAATCAGGGCAGGGGGACAGCACATAGATCTAGGAACCGTGTGTACATTTGTTATGGTACTACTACCACGTAGTAGTAGTACTAACGTTAGATAGACAACTGCTGTTGCAGCTGACAAACATTGTAGAGCATCGTCTTCTTTGAGGTTGAGGTTGTGCTCCTCTGAAATATGTAGTGCATTGTCAATCACCTCAGAATCCATAATGTCCACTGGACGATTTTGATGGCATGGAAACCTTACTCTTTGCATGCTCTGCAGGTTGATCGAAAAGGTGTTTTACACACAGAGGTCAGCTACAGTGTCTAGCAGAGCCCTAAGCCGATGTCAATGTTTCAAGGCACTCTTTGAATTTTGTGCCAATGGAAATTATACATTGTGTGGAATAACGGTGAGGCTTAATTTATCTTCAAAGTTAAATGCCTTTGGTTGTATTGTGTAGTACAAGCTGTAATTTTATATGTTTTTCAGAGCAACTACTGCTGAAGATCCACCTGCAGGAAGCTCTGTCCAGCCACGTCTGGAACTCCCAAGGACTCAAGAATCGGGCCAGCCGGTAGATACTTCAAGTAAGATTTCTTGAAGCGTACATTGTAGCCAGTATTGTATGACCAAACGTAGTCCAACTGTGAAGCATGATTGGGCAATCACTTGATTAGAAATTGGTCATAGGTCAAAAGTGAAGGTCATCTAAAACAGTTTATGCGATAACTCAAGACTGGATTGAGCAAATTTCAGCAAACTTGGCACAAGGGTAAAGTATGATAGGGCAATGACTTGATAACATTTTGTGTAAAATTGGCAAGTGTCAAAGGTCAAGGTCAAATCCTAAAAATTCACTGAGTGATAAGTCTAGACTGGTCAGATCAAGCAAATTTCACTAAACTTTGCACAAGGGTGAAGCAAGGTGGGATAATCACTTGATTAGACTTTGGGTAAAATTGGGTAAAACTTCATAGGTGGATGTAGCGAATCTCACTAAACTAGAGAGCAATGTACAATGTACATATACCTCAAACAAACAGAAAGAAAGTTCCAGCTTGACATGAAATGGGACCCTAACCCTAGCCCTAACCCTAACCATCAAACCCTAACCCTAAACCCTAACCCTAACCCAACGTGTTTCCCATAGGTTTAATACGCGCCATGCCCCAATCTGTGCCGTCTAAAAAAAACAAAACAAAACAAACAAAAAAAAAAAAAAAAAAAAAAAAAAAAAAAAAAACGCTCCCAGGCCATAACCGGGTGCCAGCTGTAATACGATTTCACGAAAGAATGTTTGTGCGCGCCGTGTTCCTTTGTCGGTAGCCCTTCCCAGGCCCCAACCCTGTCTAGCACTTCTGTCTCTTTAGTTGGTGTTTTTGTTTTTCTGATAGTAGTGGTTTCTGTCTTGGGTCTGGGTGTGTTTTGCATCTGTCATGTGCGAGGGGAAAAAAGAGACAGGAAAGAACTTCAAGAATTCGAGCATGTTGTCTTGTGGATTTTCTTTCTCGTCATTCACGCTAGGGAAAAAGGGAGGGGGTGTATTTTTTTCTGAATTGTTCATGGCAGGGGAAAGCGGAGACAGGGAGAGAAGCGTTTGTTGCTGTATTTTTTTCTCTTCAGTCCAGTTTACATGATACATTTAGTTACACTGAAGCATTGATAAAGATTTGCTGCTGTGAAGTTAGTATAACATTAAAATAAGAAGCCTCCCATTTACTTCTGTTCATCAAATCTTCACCTAACTACCTTTAGAGTATGGTAACAGGAATAGCAGAAATAGTTCTGGTTATCTTGACATGTGTTGGCAGGGAAATTGTGGATGCACTTGAAAAATAGTAGACTTTTCGAAGCTTGAAGTTTGTTATGAAGCCACATACAGGGTACAAGTTTTGTACATGTAGGGCTCATCAGTTGTTTGATTTCGGTATGAATTTAGAAAGGTTGCAACTCAATTTAGTTAGCACATTTGCTCCCGAAGCTCAGACAAGCATCGCATGAGCTCGAACAAACTTTTAGGGTCGCCATATGGGCATCCTTTATTGCAGCAACAAATCTTAATACATGATGATATCATCTATTACCATTGAATGTTATGATGTTTAGTCAACCAACAAGCAAACGAAAACAATCAACAGTCAATGAATTAATGTATGCACATTTTGTGTTACAGTACTTTTGATGTACAGCTGTAGGTAGAATTTGTTTCATTATTTTTCTTATTCATTTCTGTCTCTCATGCATAGGCCAAGGTGCAGGCGCTCACCGGGGATCAAGTCAATGAGCTGGCCATCACCTTGACCGAAAGATCGGTCTGTATCTGTCCGTCGGGGAATGTTCCGCGGAGACTTCGTCTGGCTTCACGGATCCCCTCCGTATACAGACCGAAGTCAATGATCCCAGCTCCTGTGTGGAGCAACGTGCACAGATCAAACGTTACGATAAACCAAATTTCTGACAGCTTTTTTACATTCAAACAAGTTTGACATGACATGACACATTATGCAGCAATATTAGGGGTTAATTTCTCACATTGTGCAATCGAAATACTCACAGTAACTCGGTTATGATGCAGAAATTTTATCCATATCGCAACATCGCCGTTCGCTAGCTGTAGGTCGCCATTTTGAATCTGTAAACCAATCACATGCGAGGTACGTGTTTTAGTAAAAAAAATACGTAGAAACTACCTCGCATGTGATTGGCTAATAGATTCATACTGTATGTTTCTACAGTTTGAACGTGACGACGCGACGGGCTGGTTGATATGTGTTTTGCGTTGAAAATTCTACCGAAATATTGGATTATTCATTAATCTGGTGAGTGTAGTCTATTCTTGAATAGTTGATTTAACTATTCAAGCTTAAATTTGCCGACCTAGGGCCGTGAATTAGACGCAATCGAGAAGGGTGAGGTACCTCACCCAATTTTCCATAGAGACAGTGGTTAAGAACATCCACACAGCAATGGGTACTGCAACCTTCCGTCTGTCTACGGAGGACAGCGTTAATGGCAAAATATAAAAGAGTCCTCTGGACAGACGGATCTTTCTGTCTAGCCATCACCCCAGACCCGATCATCGTTCGATTCGGCCGCATGAGCGACCGAGACCAGATTCTGCAGGCATCTACACGTACTCGACAACGCACATCCCTTCAACCAGCAACAACCACCGACGCAGCCAGCACTACCCACCGCAGTATCACCGTACGGACCGATCTTCCAGCTTCGATGAAGCGAGAGCGTGGACGACTTGCCAACATAGCGTACGGCCTGAGAACCAAGGACAAGCTAGCCACGCGAATCATTGTAAGGGGCACCCGTGTCATATTGCAGACGAGAAAGAACGACACAAATCTCTCTTTACAAGCAGCCTGGACGGCATGGAAGGGCTGAAGAAAGCTAAACTTCATTTCAAAGTAAGGAAAATGCACATTTCCATTCTTTACGATAAAGAATTAGCTGATGTTCATCCGAAATGTGTGTTGTTGTTGTTTTTTGTTCTCTCATAATGAATCCTTTATATGAGTGATATAAATTGAAAGTATAACAGCCAATAGAGAAGGCACTTTATGATTGTACAGTGTTACAGTAAAATGTCGAAAATAGAAAAGCCTGAAAGAAGGTACCTTGTGATTATACTGTATTATATTCCAGTTAGGAGAAGTGTGAGACAAGCTGTTTGCCCTACAACACAAATTGTATTATATATAGTTGGTTTTCTTTGCTCGCCGCCTAGTACGACGGGTAATGCCGCCAGTCTCAACTGCTGCTCATCTTTTTAACTGCCTCATTCTGCTCTGTAACTCGCGGCCTTTGATACGTAAACTTTATCTAGTCTCTCACATAGTTTCCCAATCCACTCAACACAATTACGTCATGTTGATTTCAACACTGACAGCACTACAGTGCATGATAAATAATGTTTCTGAATTGGATTATGAACTCGGGTTCCTCATAAGACAAAAATCAGAAGAATTGTTAATGACACTTTACGCGACTGATGAAAATAATGTTGATAAAACAGAGGATATGAGGATATAAGCTTTATGGTAATTCACCATTATTTTTTTCTTTAAGAAATGTACAAAAACTAGGTTATATTGTCTGAGAACGTGCTCCTTGTTCATATGGAGAATATATGTGACCCGCTACAACAAAATGATCCTAAAGTCGGGCGAGGTCAATTATGTGAAAATTGCATGATATAATCCCCTAATCTTTCTGCTTTAAATTGACATATAACACATTTCATAAAAATAATCGGCTGCGGAGATATCGATGTTTAAAAGAGAGCATGTCGAGACGTCTGGAAAATCACTGTTTCGAGAAAAGCGCCCTAGAAGTCTTCCTTACGACGCAAGGGACACGCAAGTCAGTTTTCACCTCTGGACAATAGAAGGTAAGCCCTAGCAACCCCTGAAGAGTTCATTCAAGCACATCAGCGTCGGCGGTCTCCTCACCAACCAATCAGTGACCAGGATGTGAGAAGCGGCTGAGCATAGTCGCGCACCCCGCCCGCACGCACCAATCGACTGGGCAGTCTGCGAGCTTCACGCTTCGGTTAGCAGCAAGCAGCAAACTGACCAGTGAGATCACTCTGGTCGTTGTTAGGGGCGGAGCCTATCTGTGGCGCTCAATCCAAATTTTCAAACCAGTTTCTGCTTCGTTGAAACGCCAAAAAACATGGCTCAGAAAAACGCTATTTTTTAATCTTTCCTTTGATCATTTTGCTTCAAAATTTCGACAGATGATAGAAGACATGTTAGACTCCAATAACATATCAAAATCAGAAAATCGTAAGTTTTGACCAATTTTAATGCTCTGACTTCAAACTCGATTTTCACGGCTTCGACCGTGCGCGACTTTAGGACCTTTTTGTTGTAGCGGGTCACATATATTCTACCTTTCCAACGTCTGTATTAGAAATGTGAGAAATTTCCCCCTCGATCGTTACAAGGGAATCGAACGCAATCTTCTTCTTTCGGAGAAAATATTTAGACGAAAGGAATTGTTTGATTCTTAAGATTGTAAAGTGATATGAAATTTTGGAATTCAAGCCTGAATTTCAGTTAGCCTGTCAGTTATGAACCGTTACTAGGTTTAATTAATTTGTATATTCCATAGATATGACGACAACTGGGAAATGAAGTCCCACATAACGCATATTCTTAGAGATGACGGGTCTTTGGTCCGCCGTCTGGTCTAAAACACACATGGTTGTTGATATCAAACATCTTGTCAATTTGTTTGTTTGTTTGGTTTTTTCTTTTCTTTTCTTTTTTGGTACTTTTACATCTATTGGCAACGAAGTCTTACGTAACGCAACATCGTCGTCCATATAGTCGGTTGGTCGTTGCCCTAGCTACCTGATTAAACTTTTACATATTATTGTATAAAGCCTGGGTTTTGCACATGAACTCTTGATGCCTTGCAAGTCAGGTTGTTTGGCCTGCCCCTTGTCTTTTGCTTTGTTACTTTTTTATTTGCTACTCTGAAACACATGTCGTTGAAACGACACAATTTGTCACCTTTATCACGCAAGGTGTTCACATAGGCCACTTTCGTTTGAGGCGTAATGTATGTACCATCCTGGCCTTAGTGAGACAGATTATCAGCCATTCACAAGTCAATTTGAAAAGTGAGAGTCAATGTGTATTAATGTTTCATACCGTATCTTCTGGCGACGAAGCCTTACGTAACACTCCATCGTCATTCACAGTCTGCTGGTCGTTGCCCCAGCTGCATCATTAGACTGTTAACATAGATTTGCAGTATGAAGTCCTCGACTCTACACATGAACTCTGAATGCCTTGCACGTCATAAATTTTGGTATATTAATTTTTGAATATGTAGGTCCAATGTGCTTGTGTTTGCATACACAGTGACATGACTCATGATAAGGAAATCCTATGTAACAATAGAACAATCTCTTATGTTACTGTTGTTAAACAGTTGTTATCAAAAGCGGGTTTTAGGGCTACTTTAAAACTTGGCAGTGAATTACGTTAGCTATAACAGGAGTCAATGATTTTCGCCCCAACCGTCCTCCATACACTGTATAGCATCTTCCGACGGTCACATTCCTTGAAATTCTTTTGTTGTTGTTTGTGCATCCAATTGCTTTATTTTCTTTTCTTTTCTTTTCCCGCCACCCACGAATGATAGCCTCCAAGCCGTTTAAACTGTGGGCTACATCCACACACATTATAAAGACGCTCATCGTAATTTACGTAAAAAAATAGACTCAATGATTTAGAGCTCGCGGGTCATTGCTCTACTCCCCTCGTTAATTTCAATGCTGTTTATTTGTTCTGAAACCTGAAGTAACAACTGGCGTGAGCACTATGAAGAATCCCTTACGTCACAATCTTTTGAGTTTTGCCACCCCGGCTCCAAGAGTGAAAAGTTTGTAATTCAAAGGTGAATCTTATTCTTTGGAACATTACTATTGTGTGTTGAAATGGGGACACGTGTCATCATATTATGTAACGCATTATTGTTGTATGATAGCTAACAGGTTCTTTTGCCTGCTCCCTGGCTTCTGCTGTTACACTATTTGTGACCCGCTACAACAAAATGGTCCTAAAGTCGCGCACATTCGAAGCCATGAAAATCGAGTTTGAAGTCAGAGCATCAAAATTGGTCAAAACTTAAGATTTTCTGAATGTGACATATTTATTAGAGTCTGACATGTCTTCTATCATCTGTCGAATTTTTGAAGGAAAATGATTAAAGGAAAGACCAAAAAATAACGTTTTTCTGGGCCATGTTTTTTTGGTGTTTCAACGAAGCAGAAACGGGTTCGAACATTTGGATTGAGCGCCACACGTAGGCTCCGCCCCTAACAACAACCAGAGTGATCTCATTGGTCAGTTTGCTGCTTGCCGCTAACCGAAGCGTGAAGCTCGCACACTGCCCAGTCGACTGGTGCGTGCTAGCGGGGTGCGCTATGCATCCTGGTCACTGATTGGTCGGTGAGGAGACCGCCGACGCTGTATTTGAATGAGCATTTCGGGGGTTGCTAGGGCTTACCTTCTAATGTCCGGAGGTGAATACTGACTTGCGTGTCCCTTGATCATGATTGCTTCGCAAGGAGAACTTTTAGGGCGCTTTCCTCGAAACAGTGATTTCCCAGACGTCTCGACATGCTCTCTTTTAAACATTGATATCTCGGCAGCCGATTATTTTCATAAGATGTGTTATATATCAATTTAAAGCAGGAAGATTAGGGAATTGTGTGGTGCAATTTTCAAATAATCGACCGCGCCCGACTTTAGGATCATTTTGTTGTAGCGGGTCACATTTTGTTCTTTTGTTACTCTGCATAACACATGGTCGTTGATACGAACCATTTTATCATCTTTGTCATGTCACGTGCTACAGGTCCTTGAAGTCGTTGTTTTGTTTTGTTTTGTTTTCATCTGATCCCTTTATTTTCACTTCCCGCCACTCATAAATAATAGCCTCTAAGCTGTAAAAGCTGTTGGCTATTCTTCCACAAACATTATAAAGACGCTCACTGTAATTTACGTAAAAAATAGACTCAATGACTTAGAGTTGACGGGTTATTGCTCCACTTCCCTCGTTAATTTCAATTCTGTTTATTCGTTCTGAAACGTGTAAAAACTGGCTTGAACATCACGAAGAGCCTTTTACGTAACAATCTTTTGAATTTTGCTACCCCGGCTCCAAGAGCGAAACGTTTGCGATTCAAACGTGAATTTCATTTATTGTAACATTACTATTGTGTGCTCAAATGGGGACACGTGTCATTGTAATATTACGTAACAAAGCATTGTTGTTTAATAGCTAACACGTTGTTTTGCCAGCTCCCTGGTTTTAGCTGTTGTATTATATTATTCTTTTGCTACTCCGAACACACGGTCGTCGACACGAAACATTTTTTATCTTTGTCATATCACGTGTAACAGGCCAGTTTTCGTTTGGGGCTTTAAGTACGTAACATCCTGGATTCGATAGAAAAGCTCAAATCAATGACTCTCGCCATTTACAAATCTATTCGAAAAGTGAGAGTCAACGTGCCTAACATATTTCATACGGTATATCTTTTGGCAACGAAGTCTTACTTAAAACACATCATTGTTATTCATTTATGGTTGGCTGGTCGTTGTCCTACTATTCAAAGCTGCTCAGTTCAATCTTTTGCACATGGGGCTGCAAAGTTTCACCCTTTCAGAGGGTGCTCACCTCTTATGAGGTGTTCGACTGGTATTTATCCCTAGGTTAATTTTAATATACCAAGTTGTGTCTCAGTTAGCTGTATCTTAGTTTGTCTCTTTGCTCTTGCTTTCCATGAGGGAAATTACAAAGCAGAAATTGTTGTACTTTCCGAAACGTATGAAATGACTATGGGCTACTGCCCCCCCCCCTTTGGGATTTCTGTGACGTAGGAGACTGGAGGTGTTTAGTGATTATTGATTGCGAGATAATTATATATGCATATACATGTAAATGTTTGATATGTTTGAAGAATAATTCAGTGATATGGATGATTTCTTTTCCTGCCAAGCAAATGTATATCGGTAAATAGCTGATTGTTTACATTTTTTTTTTTTTTTGTCAGTGGGAGCTCTGTCCACTTCCACTCTCCACTGCCTAGTACGTGTAGCACACGTCTTTGCTTGTTAAATAAGTTCATATTAGGCATTGTACATGAAGCCATGGCCTTGTGTACCATCCGCAACGATGTTGATTCTGTGCCATCTGTGTTCATGTTCGTTTCCCTGTTTTGTGTGTGCTTCATGTTTCTCTGTACGCATTTCGGTTTCCTTTCTTCTTTTAGGTCTGCATACCCCCACGTAGCTGCTGAGCTAGGACCAGACGGAAGCCAGCTATTAATTCCCGAATATTTTATATTTTAACCCATGACTAACGCAACAAATTTTGCTTTTAATTCTTTGAATAGTGATGAATTTTATAACACAGTAAGTCACTCTGAATCTGATCATGTAAATATTATTTCCAGTGTATATGAAGATTATATATCCGATAAATACAATACCTCAGCACAAGAATTTGAATATAACTTTGATTCAAATGATCCAGTCCAGAGTCCATCGTGTGTTTATTTGACCGAAAATCAGTATAAAAATCGGATCACGATTACAGTTGGTGAAAAATTTTTGTTAGCTCACTTGAACATACGCAGTATCAACAAAAATTTTGATAAGCTGCGCTTACTTTTAGAAAACCCAGATCATAAATCTTGCTCCATCATAGGGTTAACAGAAACCTGGCTGAACTCTAATATCAGTCATGTATTTCCTTTACCCGGATTCGAATTTGTATTTAGAAATAGAAGCGAGAGAGTTGGTGGTGGAGTTGGTTTGTACATCTCAAAAAAAATTAAATATATTATACAAGAGGAGATAAGTGTTATGAGCGATGTACTTGAATCCCTTTTTATTGAATTGATAAATCCACATGGAAAAAGCATTATGATTGGTGTAATTTACAGGCCCCCTCGTTCAAATTTAAATGATTTTTTGACTGTTTTGCAGGATTTAGTACAATATCCCACGATACTTAATATAGATACATTTTTGATGGGCGATTTTAATATCGATCTCATGAAATGTAACTCCCAAAACACTTCAAAAGATTTTATAGAAACATTAATGTCTGCTTCGTTTTTTACCATTAATCTCCAAGCCTACCCGTGTCGCCAGCCAATCGGCTACCCTCATAGACAACATTTTTTGTAATGTTTTTCCACTTCCTGAGTCTGGTATCGTCCTCTCAGACATCACTGACCATTTTCCTATATTTGCTCAGGTACCAATTAAACTGATTAAACAAAATAATTATCATAAGCGTCGTAAGAATACTGCAGATAATCGTATAAGTCTTCAAAAAATCGTATAAGTCTTCCAAATACCATGTGAAGGATAACGCCGAAATACCTTATAGAGGATTAACGGGAGGACCGAGCTCGCTCGCCGAATCTGGCTCAGTGCCAAGCGAATCGCCCTCACGTGTAAAGTCTCTGGTACTTGTCGGTACCACACAATGTATCACACACAAGCAATGTTACCACAGGAACTGTGTGGTTCCGTACCACAGGCTTGTAGGGTACTCCCTGTGGTACTTATCAGTACCACACAATGTACCACATAAATATATGTTACCACAGGAATTGTGTGGTACTGTATTACAGGCTCATATGTGGTTCTCCCTGTGGTACTGGTCGGTACCATACAATGTACCACACAAATATATGTTAACACAGGAACTGTATGGTACTGTGTCACAGGCTCGTGTGGTACTCGATGTGGTACTTGTCAGTACCACACATATACACACACAACACAGACAATGATGTGTGGTACAGGATAGTACCGCAAGACAGTACCACAGGACAGTACAACAGGAAATGTCCTGTGGTATTTTGGGACGTACCACAGGGCAATACCACAGGAGAGTACCACAGGACATTACCACAGGAACTGTCCTGTGGCATTTTGGGACATTACTGTGGGACAGTACCACAGGACATTGCCACAGGAAAGTACCACAGGACAGTACCACACAAATTGCCCTGTGGTATTTTGGGACGTACCACAGGACAGTACCACATGCATGCTACATGAATGTTTATGCAATAACTTTATGATAGTGGTTCACAGAATAGTATAATGTTTAGCCGTATGGAAAACGTTTTTGCTTTAAGATGACATAAATGCACACATATTAAGATTGGAGTATATTGTGGGTTAATTTGTCTACTGGTTAATAGAACCAAGGTGGTCAGAACCAAGACAACACGATGATATGTATGTACATAGTGAAGCACTTTACAAAAGTAATTTTTGAGAGTTTAAGCTTCTTGATTACAGCTTGAGTATGCGTATTATGAAGCAAGCATTTTGTGAGCAGGTAATAATCAAAGCAGTATTTTGGTTGTTGAGAATTGTACCTAGCTCATTTCGTAAAAGCACAACTTACATCATGGTAATGTGTAACATTATTTTTTGTTGGAAAAATAAAAACAAAACAAAACGAAAAGAAACAAAGATACAATGTACGTATAGTTTCACAAAACGCAGGTTGAGTACAGTCTCATGCCGTCAATCCCTCGTTTTAGGCGAGACCCCAAATTCCACCTCAGAAAGTGGGGTGCTGTACCGCTGTTATTATTTTTCGTTTGGGAGTTGGGAGTCGAAGTATTTGTCCATTGCAAATAAACTTTCTGCTCAGGCTTGACAAACCTGGAGGCCAAGCCAGGGTTTGATGACTCCAGCAGCAGTCGTATTACGTAAGAGCATGATAAGGATATCTGCCTGTGGCAGACCATTCAAAGTGAACTCAATTTTTTCTATCCTCAGGGGCGTCACCAGCTTTTTTTTCAAGGGGGGTGCGTTTTTGACACTAAATGTAACGAGATTTTTTGGACAGACATTTGGAATATAGGAAGCTTTCAATCCCTAGACTTTTACCGCTTTTTTGAGGGAAACCAAGCGGGGAAACGGCACCGGCGTATAGCTAGGATTTCCTGGGGGGGGGGGGGGGGGGTGGTGTTAGTATATGCGAGGGAGCGAGCAAGGGTTGGGGGGAGGGTGTGGAAGTGCCGGTTGCCCCCCCCCCCCTCCCACGGTGAGAACTTTTTGCATTTTGATGTTGTAAATGGTGCAGTTTGATGCATGTTTTGCTTGTTTTATCGACTTGAAACAGTCCCACTTGTTTAAGGTATAGCAGTACATTTTGATGGAAATTGTTGTCGAACAATGTGCTTATAAACTATATCATTTCAATAAACTTCTTGTATTGATCCTTACACTGATGTCATGAACGCGACCGAGCCCGAGCAAGCGGAACGAGCAAGAGGGGGGGGGGGGGGGGGGGTTGTGGGAGGGGGTTGTCCCCCTATAAATGGATTATGGAATGACGGTGTGAAACGACAAACGGAAATTTTGACATTTCAGTACAGTCCAAAAACTGCCATTTGGAGCCATATTTTTTCGCTTCGGAAGTAAAGGAGGGGGGGGGGGGGGGGGCGTAACGTGCGCAAATACCGGTAGTTACTGGCAGCAACATCAGGAGAATGGCATAACAATTAAATGCGAGCGAGCAAGCTTGAAACTTTTGACATTTTAGAGGGAAAAAAAAAAAACCTGCCGTTTGTAGCTATATTTCTTCGCTTTAGAATTTAAGGGGGCGAAACGAGAGGAAAGCGAGCGGAGCGAGCGAGCTTGAAAATTGTGACATTTTACAGTCCAAAAACTGCTGTTTAAAGCTATATTTTTTCGCTTTGGAATTTAAAGGGGGGGGGGACGCCCGGTGCGCCCCTCCTCCTGGATCCGCCACTGGTAGTCAACGGTGTGAGTTTATGTTAATAACTGGGGGGAGGTATGACCAGCGAGGTGGCGTCCGAAGTGACCAAGCGGGGGAAGGATGTCCAAAATCTGCACTTTAGAGCATCCCCTAATTGTGCGCGTTTGTTTGTGTGTGTGTGTATTATATATATGGAAAAGTTAGGAATTAGCCAGGTCAAGTCTTTTTATTGGCAATGCAAGACATTTTTATATAGACTAGCATGTAAAGTAACACTGCAAAATCAATGATCTATAATAGCTTTGATATAACGAAGCGTAAGGTACAAAGGTGTACATTCTACATATAACATTGCGCAACATTGTAGCGACTCTTTTTGCCGTTCCGATGTTTTATTTATTTATTTATTTATTTATTTATTTATTTATTTATTTATTTACTTATTTAGTCATATTTATACAGGGTGGCCCTATCAGTAGCCAACGCACTGTTCTCCCTAGAGGCCCTGTGTCACAAACTCATTCATAAAAGTCAAACGAAACAGACAAATAACACTACAGAAATATACAACAGAGATTACAGAAAATGGATCTAACAAGATCAACATAAATATCAGATGCACTGGGTACACTGCGCACATCCTGCTTATATGCAGAATGCCAACCAGGAATTACGCTGAATCACAATCTTTTGTCGGGTCCGGGCTTTTTGAACAATGTTTCACATTATATACCTATCTAATTATGGTTAAAAGAAATCATAGAAAATATCTTATTTCTTGATCACCCTTTCATTCAAAAGCAGTTTACTAACACATGAATTACTATTTGACAAGTCTTTTTTTCTACCAGCGGATCGGATTAGGTACCCCCTCCCCCCCCCCCCCCCCCCCGTAGTTACGCCACTGCTTTTGGGTGAAATAATTTGACAGATTTCTAACAAAAATGCAAGAAAATCTTTTCATCGCGGGAATTATGATTATGTGGGGTGGAGCAAATCAGTGGTGCGCTTGCCTTCCAATATTTTTATGGGGGAAGCATTTTTTGTTTTCTTTCAAAAGCAAGAAAATCTTCTCGTTTCGGGAATCTATAATTATGGGGGGGGGGGGGCAACATTAAGATATGCTTGCCCCTCCAATATTTTTATGGGGCTAACTTTTTGTTTTTCTGTCAAAAAAAAAAAAAGGTAACAAAATCTTCTTGTCTCTGGAATTATGGGGGGGGGGCAAAATGGTATGCTTGCCCCTCATTTTTTTCTTCATTTTTTTTCTTTTTTTTTAGTGAGGCTAAGGCTCTCTCTTGGGCTGGCAATATGGATTGGTCAGAAGTAACGTACATAGACCCTACTACTTGTAAGTAGCACACGTACATGCAAACGTGTACGTGCTCCGTATCGTATGAGTGTACAGTACGGTCGATAAATAGTAAACAGTGCATATGTAGAATACTTGTAGATATGTATAAAATCAATGCTGCCAGAACCAGGGGTGCGAATTGTTTTTGCCGACGAGTTTTTTTTTTTTTTTTTTTTTCCGTCCCTGGTGCAAAATATAAAAAAAAAAAAAATGAAAAGAATAATTATTTATCGTCTGGCGTTGAGGTCGCTCGCAGACTTAAGTTTTTTTTTTTTTTTTTTTTTTTTTTTTTTTTAAGGATTTGAAGGGGGGTGCGTTCGCACGCAACGCACCCCCCCCCCCTCCCGTGACGCCCATGATCCTTTTTAAAGTTTTCAATTTTATATTCTATTGAGAAATTCTATGGTCATCCATTTTACATTTTATTTCAAACGAAAAAAATTGACCCGTAAATAACGAAAATACAGGAATAAGAAGGAGAGCATTGCCAGTTTGCCGGTGCTGACAATGTGCTATTTGGCAGTGAGTTACAACGGGGAGGTGAGACTACCTCCCTGGTTACAATCAGCCTGCTGACTGGATCATTAGGTGGGTCTTCATCAGCTCGAGCTGGAAATATAGCGCGCAATTGGGAGATCAGAGAAGTCAGCCCGAAGTGAGCTGGAATGTGCAATCGCGTCTTCACCAGCTCGAGTTTTCAAGCACGGTTGACAAGGTCGGGTTTTAATAATAATAATAATAATAATAATAATAATAATAATAATAATAATAATAATATGAAATATCTATTTAGCGCTTAATACAACACGTTTCGAAGAGCTTTACAATGAAACAACCAAACAAACAAACATACAAATCAGCTTAGAATAACAAATATACAATACATACAGGGCCTACATAATCATTAACTCTGCTCTAAAAACAAATGAGTTTTAAGTTTTTTTTGAAGATGTCAACGGAGGTGGAGGTCTGAATGTGAGTAGGGAGAGTGTTCCAAAGAAGGAGGGGGGGGGGGGCACAAACGGAAAAAGCACGTCACCATAGCGGTTGTGGGTGCGAGGGCCAAGTTTAAGTTGGGTTGCAGATGATGATCTTAGGTCCATGTGTGTATCCGGTCTGGGTTTCAATGAGATCAGGTCAGTTAGATATATGGGTGAGCGGTTATGGATGAAGTTGTAGGTAATGAGAAGGATCTTGAACTTGATTCGTTGTGGGATTAACAGCCAGTGTAGATTGCGGATGACAGGAGTGATGCGATCATACTTCCTAGTGCAAGTGATAAGACGGGCAGCAGTGTTCTGTATATGCTGAAGTGGAGCGAAATGACAGGCAGGTAAGTTGATGAGCAAACTGTTGCAATAATCCAGATGCGATGTTACAAGAGCATTAACAAGTCGTTCCGTGGAGCTCTGGTTGAGGTATTTCCGGATTTTCCTGATCCTGTAGATGCCAGAAGAAGCAGCCCGGCACACCTTGCGAATATGCTCCTTTCCATCCAAGGAGTTGTCCACGATAACGCCGAGATCTCTGGCAGATTTGGAGGCATTTATGGTGGATCCATCGATGGTGAGGCTAACAGACTCGATTCTTTTCCGAAATTGTGACACAATGTGGACGACTTCTGTTTTGTTTTCGTTTAACATCATGTTGTTGCCGCGAGCCCAAGCCTTTATATCCCTCACACAGTCTTCCACAGATGAAAGGCTGCCAGCTAGATGATTACGTTTTAGGACAACATACAACTGGGTATCATCTGCATACAGCATGTGGCTTATGTGTCTGTGAGCCGCGATGACCTCACTCAGAGGGCCAGTATACAAGACGAAAGCCAATGAACCCATTACAGAGCCTTGCGGAACCCCCCACAAGAGAGGGCGTTCGTCTGATTCCGCGCCGTTAATGATGACAGTTTGCTTCCGGTTTTCGAAATATGACTTCAGCCAGGTTAGAGCAGTTCCTTCAATGCCATAATTGTGACTGAAGCGTTGGATCATTGTATCATGGCCAATTGTGTCGAACGCTGCCGAATAGTCCAACAGAACCAAAACGACTTCGTGTCCATTGTCTAAGGCGAGCAAAATGTCATTGAAGACCTTGAGGAGAGCAGTTTCTGTGGAGTGACCATGACGGTATGCCGACTGCAGAGGAGGTAGTAGCTCATGTTCCTGAAGGTATGCCCGTAGTTGACTTGCAGCAAGTCGTTCCAACACTTTCCCAAGAAACATCTGATTGGCAATTGGCCTATAATTTGCGAAGTTGTCCACGTCCAGCTGAGGTTTTTTTCTCAAGATTGGAGTAACATGTTAAAACTTGAATGAAGAAGGAAAAATCCCTGAAGACAATGACATATTCACAAGTCTGGTGATGAATGAGATGAGCACGCCAAGACATTTCTTGATGAGCCAGGTGGGAGCAGGATCTAGTCTGCATGATTTAGATGGACTTTGATTGATAACATTCATGACATCATCCTCGGATACGGGATGGAATTCTGAGAAGGTAGCGTGAATGGTCTCTCGTTGGATGGATTCAATTTCATTTTGATGGCCATCTAACTTGTCCACTATTGTCTGGATCTTATTGTAGAAGAATAGTCCGAAATCGTTGGCCAACTGTTTGTCCGACTCATGACTTGGCAGACTTAGTCTAGATGATGGGGGAGATGTCAGTTTTTGCTTCCACTGAAAGAGTCCTTTATTGTCGAGTTTCTCTATTTCACCACGTAGGTAAGAAGACTTGGAGTGTGACAAGATTTCATTATACAATCGACACTTCTCGCGATACAATTCCTTGTTGGCTGGCGTTTCAGACTTGACCCAACGGCGTTCAGCACGTCGTTTCTCACGTTTTGCTTTCTTGACGTCCTTATCATACCATGGAGCATTGGGTCTCAAAGACAGAAGGACAGTCTTTTCCGGGGCATGTTTATTGACAAGATCACGCACTACTTGATTGTACTGTTGGGCAAGATCTGACGGGCTGACAACATCAGGAAGATCACCAATGGAAAGTCTAAGATCCTCAATGAATTGATCCACATCGATGTCCTTCAGCTTGCGACACTTAATCAATTTCTTGGATGAAGGGGGGCGTGCAAAATTAAGAGAGCAGACAACTGCGTCATGATCAGATGGCAGTCCAGAGAGACATGATGTACTAAGAATTGGATGTCCATCCCTCCGTGTGATGACCAGGTCAAGAGTGTGTCCTGCGAGATGCGTGGACACGGTGACATGTTGAACAAGTCCCGCCGAGTAGAGTAAATCAGAGAAGGTCTTGGAATCTTTATTGCTGACGTTATCCACTTGAATGTTAAAATCCCCTACCAACAGCGGCTGATGACAATGGACTAGAACAGATTCAAGCAGCACAGAAAATTCATGAACAAATCCTTCAAAGGTAAGTTTGTTCTTCACGGATGGTGGTGGACGGTAGATAGCACAAAGTCTGAAAGCTATAGATGGAGAGATGCGAATAGTGAGGTCCATGTGCTCAAATGTCGTGAAGACATGAGCATCGTTCAGAGTGATCTTCAGGCTGGTGCGGTGAATGACACATATACCTCCTCCACGTGAGTGCCTATGGACATGTTGGATGTGGTAGTTAGGTAGCGTGGTGGTAATGTCGGCGAGGATATGATCATCTCGGAAATCCCCTCTTAGCCATGACTCAGTTATAATCATTAAGTCTAAGTCACTATCCAGAATGAGGTCACAGAGCACAGTTGTTTTGTTGTTCATAGAACGTGCATTCCAATGGCCAATCCTAAAATTAGAATGTTGGCCATGACGATGTATAGAATGATTCGAAGTGCGTTGAAGACGATGAGTGGAGAGTTCAGTTGAAATCTGAATAAGTGCTCTTCGACCAGGGTGACGTTGTGAAAACTTCGTGTGTTGAGACGTGATCACAGGAATAGGATGGCCAACGTGTCTCCCTCCTCCTCTTTTCCCGCTCATTCTCCATCGCCTCCTCTTCCCGAACTTCCTGTATCGGGAGCATGGCTGCTGATGTGAAGCTTGCCACTCATCATGCACAGTACATGGTATACGCATGAGATTGAGTGACTGGATTCTATGACAGACATTAGTCTCAAGTTGGCATTCATTGGTACTGTAGCAGGGGCATAAACCATGAAGGAAAACAGCTGAGTACTGAATGACTCTCAGACCCAAAGTCATGGTAGTGTGGTTCCATTGAAAGGGCTCCTTAGCAGGAACAATAGCCCGGCTATTCTCAAGTCCAAAGTGGGACTCGGCCGCACGGCATGAAAGGTCCCCTGTAATGAATAGG
Source organism: Diadema setosum (assembly GCA_033980235.1). NCBI lineage: Eukaryota > Metazoa > Echinodermata > Echinoidea > Diadematoida > Diadematidae > Diadema > Diadema setosum. Next base: position 37,644,596 of record CM067070.1, read on the forward strand.
TTGGGGAGCTCTGTGCTGCATCCACATGCAATGTACTGGATATCTGAAAGAAATTTGTCACCAAAATCAGCCACAAAATGCAGGAAACCTGCAAAGTTTCCATGTTTCCTACATGCATAGTTTTGGTCTCTGGAACATTATAAATCAGCTGGTGCCAAACTTATGCACTAAAATCACCAATACTAGGTAAAATAAGGGGAATATAAGAGAGCCTGTGAGAGCAACCACCAGGCGCTGCACAGCACTCTCTGTCTTTTAGCCCGATGCCGGCGCATGCGCACTTTAGACGAACAAGCGCGCGGTTTTATAAATTTACCCGCGCGAACACACTCCGACCCGACTGCTTACGCTTGTTCCTAGGTGGGTTCGCAACGCATGCAGTGCAGCCGGTTCCAGCCGTCCGGCCATCGGAGCTTGTCTGTGAGCCTAGCCTACGCACGTGGGTTCAATCACACGGCGAGAAATATCGATTCCGAGGCATAGTACTGGTACAATCTACAAGCTGTTTACCTTTGCCTTGCTAGTACAACTCTTGTGAATATGGAAGGTTCTCAAGTTGCGTTCACCCTAAAGATGATCAGGAAGCGAAGACGTCGTCGAGAGGCTCAACGTCGGAGGCAGCTCTTCGATCATTTAATACAAAGAAGGAGGCAGATGCTGCTTCTTTCTTTCGTGTTCGCAGCGGCTCTAACGCACGAGCTCGATCTCCCCCGATCGGTCTGGTCGTACACCAAGTCATTGCACTGGTGGGAGACGATTGTGCTAGCTACATGGGGGGATCGTGAATATCTAGCCAATTTCAGGTAGGAATATTAAACTATCGATTCTTATTTCCATTGCGGGCACACACAGGCAGACAGACAGACAGACACACACACACACACAGATATATATAATTGATTGTGGAGTGTATTGCAGTGGTGACGGATGAAGAAGGGCTGCTAGTAGCAGACGTGTGCAGTAGTTTACAAGCTTTGCCTTTTATTGCTCCCAAGCTTTCGACCCTGTTACACTACAAGTCTTTTTCAGGGGCTTGTTTACACTCCGCAGACACCTCACAAAGCAGGTACACCTCCAAAAGCCCTGGAAAGACCTGTTACAGGGTCAAAAGCTTGGGAGCATTCTAAAAGGCAAAGAGAATTACTGCAATTTGCGCAGCCCTTACCTACCTCGATCCGTCACGACTTTGTATATTCATACATGTAATCATATATACATATATACATGTATAATGTATATATATACATATACATATATATATATATACATATATAATTTACTTGTATTTATCTAATTAAAATATTTATTTATTTTTATTTAAAAAACTAAAAATATATATAAAGTGTAATGAAATAAACACGAAATATTTATATAGAATAAATAGAGCTCTACATTATTAATATTATATACATGTAATAAATTAATATATTTGAAAAATAAATTGAAATATCTAAAGTTCAATAAATAATGAAAGATATATTAAACATCTGATATAAATACAAATATTTCTCTATAAGTGTAATAAATTGATAATTATATTATTTATTTCAAAGGCATGTTGAGCACTGGCATTCTTCGCAATTATGCATGGGGGAATTTTCTGGGTAGATCTAAAAAATCTCAATATTTATTACCATCATACCAATTCATAGAAAAGACAATATTGCTCCCCCCCCCCCATGTTTGTTCACCAATATCTGGCTTCATTTCTATCAAACCACTAGAAGGCCATTCACTTTTAATCTAGCACTTGTGCCTTTAGTAAGACAATAAGGCAATCATTCTTACCTTAGGACCAGAAATTTGTGCGCAGAAATCTTTTGCTACGTTGGAGATGTTACATTTTTAAAGTTGATTTAAAGAGTAACACAGTATTTCATATAATGTCAGCATGAAATAACGTGTCCAAAAAAAAAAGAAATATTATACATCTGCATGTAATATAAAGGAGACGTATGTTTAATGTCTATAGATACATATTGTATGTCATCATTCATATCTACAGTATTGGATTTTTCTCCATTTTTTCTTATTGATTATTGTTCAGGATGACAGAAGATACCTTCAATTACATCTTGAGGGAAATCCGACCATTATTGTTGAACGGAAGGATACAAACTTTCGCAGGGCAATTCGTCCTGAACACAGGCTGGCAATTACATTGTGGAGGCTGGCAACCAATATTGAATACAGATCTCTGGGGGATTGTTTGGTGTTGGAAAGTCCACAGTCGGTTTCATTGTGATCGAGACATGCAGTATCATCATGGAAGTGTTTCAAGAAAGGATGATTAAATTTCCGTCAGGCCAAAGATTAGAGGTATTACACACGACACACATGTACAGTGTAAAATAGTTCGATGGTAAATCAAATTAACCAAAATTTTTAGTAGGTGAAAGAGCGGCAGTTGCCATTTCCAAGTACAATATTTCTGATATTATACGGGAAATGCAATGTTAAAGACTTGATGGCATAGATTAAGCTATACATTTGAAGTCTTTACATGTAGTATACATTTGTCAGAATTATGAATTGCTTGTTCATCACAATCCATTGACCAATCATCATTGTGATCAGCATTAATTCAATGATTTTCATTATCACACAATAAAGGCAGAATTTACTTAAAAACTGTCATTCTGTAATTTTTTCTTTCATGTAATTCAATAGGGTTATTCCAAAGTTTGAATTGCTCATTTTATTTTTGATTGCTTTTTATTTTTTGTTCACTTTCTGTTTTATTCTATCAAAAAAAAAATTGCATACAGGAATGCCTGGACAGGTTCAGTGCACGATTTCCACAGGCTGTTTGCGCAATTGATGGCAGCCACATTCCTGTAAAGGCACCAAGGAACAACCCAAGAGATTACTTTAACAGGAAAGGTTATCATTCCATTATTCTCCAAGCAGTCGTGGACAGTTTTGGACAATTTGTAGACTTAAATGTAGGTTGGCCAGGAAGCGTACACGACGCACGGGTTTTCACCAATTCCTTGTTTCCTGCACAAACAATGCGAATTGGAGAATGCGATGTTCCACTTCTCATACTTGGAGATCCTGCCTATCCCCTGTTGCCAAATTTGCTGAAACCTTTCAGTGACAATGGCCGCCTCACTTCTGAGCAAATAGCCTTTAACAATCGGTTAAGTAGCTGTCGGATTGTTGTAGAGCATGCGTTTGGCCGCCTTAAAGGTCGATGGCGCATTTTGTACAAAACATGTGAAAGTAACCTGGACAATATGTCAAAAATTGTAACCACATGCTGCACCCTGCATAATATTGTAGAGAAACAAGAAAACCCCTACCTCGACCACTGGAACATTGAACCCCCAAATCATATCCATCGCCAACCACATGGTAACAATCAGAGACAAGCACAAGGTACTGCAGTAAGAAATGCTATCGTACAATATTTTACAAGACATTCGAGTTAGCTTCACAGACATTTATAAGTTGCATGCACAATTATTCCAACCCCCTTGCATTTTGGACTCTGGCAAAATTAGTAAATACACGTAACCATATCTCGGCCTTTAAGGCGGCCAAGTGCATGCTCTACAACAATCCGACAGGCATGAGATTTCAACTTTGCAGCTTTATGCATATTAAAACTATTGATCTGGCATTTGCAATGTAATTAAATAAAGTACCTGTTCACCACTTATAGGGCCTACAATTTAGTTATACTCTGCAGTTGTAATGTTAGTCATTTTGCCAATGTCAAAAAGTACAAAGGGGGGGGGGGTGGTGGGGGAGGTGAACAATATTGCATGTAGCTGCTGGAGTTGACAGAAGTTATTTCAAGTGATCTCTTAGTCTCCCCTTACCTCTGGTGGCCTTTACATTTTATCATCGTAAGTAATATCCCAAATGTAATTTGTCAGTGCAGACCGGCTTTAAAGTGGGTCTGCATTGGTAAGAAACATGTCTAGCGCCATCATAAGGCTCATTTTTCTCTGTGGTGCCCAGCGTGTCTCCCATAATGCCGAGCGGCGTGCATCAAAATTAACCCCTTCCATACTGAATTCTGATATTCCCATAGACTTAACACACAGATCACCAGGTTCCCGTATCGCGTAGGGGATCATGGCCTAGCAGCGCAGCGGCTTGCTTCGCTCCCGCATTATCTTGCGCAGTCCAGTGCATACATTCACGTACCACAGATATCTAGATATCGATGTCACACTAATCACTTCGCGATGCGCGATCTGCATGTATGTTCGGTGCTTTCAAACACTTCGACACTCGTTCGTTTATTCTGATCGTTGTGTCGAACTTCAATCTGCGATTATGTCGCGGATACGACTTGGTAAATGCTGGATCCAGTGGGAGGAGATGCGAGCTGTTTATCGGCAAGAAATGAACAAGATAAACGTCGCCCTTGACGGCCCATCAAGCCATTCAACACAGGATAACTTTGCTGGTCATCTGCTAGCTGCTGGATGTCCACCACTTGGCATCAGCACTGGTGTCGAGCCTGTGATGAAGCTGTGTGCCAGGATTGCGGGATCAGCCCGTCGTGAAAGTTTCCACTTGCACTCAGACTGAGTCAGAAGCCTCTGATAAGCCAAGGTGGATGAAACTCAACTTGTATGATATACAATTTACAATTGTACCTACTTTTTTATTCAGTTGCAAATGACATTCACTGAACGCTCAATTTATAACCTTCCAAATCCATGTAACGACTGTAGGCCTACGCTTACGTTACTCGAATTACCGCTGCGTTGATCATCATTGAAGTAACATCGCGATGAACGATGACAATTTAACAGCCTTATTCACATTTTTTTTTTCAGTGATTATTACAATAAATACTGACGTCCAATTTACGACAACAGATGTCTATGATGACTCAATGACTAGACCTAGGATCTAGGCCTGATTAAGCCAATTAGTGAACGTGTACAGTGTAGACCCATAATTGGCCATATGTGACCGTGCACCTCAAAACGAACAAAAAGTCGCACACACTGATTTTGCGTGAGGACTGAAAATAAGTGAAATGGGTCAATCTAGCCGAACTTGACTTTTTCATATTTTCTGAAAGAGCGGGTCTTCTTTTACAGTATGCTAAAATTTGGTATCATAAAACGGGCAGGAAAGTGTGTTTTTTAGCAGTTTATCTCGAACATTTTTGGTAGAATAGTGTGATTAGGTGTGTCTTTAGAATCCCTTTTTCATTTCTGAAAAACCTTGTCCACACTCTTCACTTTCAACTCTAATAACTTTTGAAAGGATAACGATACTGCTTTGAAAGTTGGCATTAGTTACGGACAGAATGTGTTAATGAGGCATGCTCAATTTCAGTTTAATCTGATGATCTCTTCATTGTTGTTACTCTGGTGGTTTACTTCCTGTTTTTTTGTCCTATTCATCGCACAGCCAGCACGGTTTGGTAAAGATTAAGCGCTTGAATAGACACTGTACTTCAGAGCCTCTTTTCTCAGCTCACACTTTTCCTGAGTTTGTGTTTTCTTTCCAATATTTAGATAGGTTAGGAGAGTCCATTTGATTTGAATCTTACATCATTTTAAAGCTTAAAGTCTGCTCTTTCAGAATATGGTCTTAACTAAAAATTCATATCTGTCGACTTTTTGTTTGTTTTGAGGTGCAAGGTCACATATTATCACTATCAATCAGTATGAACGTTTTCATTTTTAGTTTATTGTTCCTCACTAACCGAGCCTCAACAAATTGTCGAATGAAATTTCTAGGAAGGGAAATCATGATCAATTCAAGATATGTTATCTGTTTTCCAATTGCAATCTCGAGATATTAGCTTGGTGTCATTTCTCACATGTGTGATATTAATGATAATAATTAATAATCAGGGCAGGGGGGGCAGCACATAGATCTAGGAACCGTGTGTACATTTGTTATGGTACTACTACCACGTAGTAGTAGTACTAACGTTAGATAGACAACTGCAGTTGCTGACTAACATTGTAGAGCATCGTCTTCTTTGAGGTTGAGGTTGTGCTCCTCTGAAATATATAGTGCATTGTCAATCACCTCAGAATCCATAATGTCCACTGGACGATTTTGATGGCATGGAAACCTTACTCTTTGCATGCTCTGCAGGTTGATCAAAATGGTGTTTTACACACAGAGGTCAGCTACAGTGTCTAGCAGAGCCCTAAGCCGATGTCAATGTTTCAAGGCACTCTTGGAATTTTGTGCCAATGGAAATATATTGTGTGGAATAACGGTGAGGCTTAAAGGAAGGGAATCCCATTTGCATGCCTTAAATGAAGAGTTGTATCAATACAGTGGTATGTTGAAGAGAGTATCATTTTAGAAACTCCCATAAAGTATTGAAAGTGGAAGGTAACATTTAATACACTTTTATTGACCGTTAGATTTTGAATTCAATTTTTTTCGGGGCTCACCGTAAATTCCAGTACATTACTAGGCTACCTTTGCAGACCCATGCACTGCATGTGTGTCGATCATGTATATTTTGTGAAGAAAGTTCATCAAAACTTACAAACATTTCTATATACATTCTTGCCACACACTCTATATATTATTACATCAGCTCTTATACTTTGAGATTTGTGTTTATAGATAAAAAATACAGAAGACTGCAACAAAAAGGCTTAAGTGTGGCTGACACACAGAACTACTGAGTAGTTGAGTTTTGTGCATTATTCAAATTGTAGATAACTGTTGACTTTCAAATTTCTCAGCTGTGGCCTAAACAAGTCCCCTGAGGTTCATATCTAATGTTTTGCTGCATTTTGGGAGGTCTGTAAAAGGTATCCCCTACCTTTAATTTATCTTCAAAGTTAAATGCCTTTGGTTGTATTGTGTAGTACAAGCTGTAATTTCATATGTTTTTCAGAGCAACTACTGCTGAAGATCTACCTGCAGGAAGCTCTGTTCAGCCACGTCTGGAACTCCCAAGGACTCAAGAATTGGGCCAGCCGGTAGATACTTCAAGTAAGATTTCTTGAAGCATACATTGTAGCCAGTATTGTATGACCAAACGTAGTCCAACTATGAAGCATGATTGGGCAATCACTTGATTAGAAATTGGTCATAGGTCAGAAGTGAAGGTCATCTAAAACAGTTTATGCGATAACTCAAGACTGGATTGAGCAAATTTCAGCAAACTTGGCACAAGGGTAAAGTATGATAGGGCAATTACTTGATAACATTTTGTGTAAAATTGGCAAGTGTCAAAGGTCAAGGTCAAATCCTAAAAATTCACTGTGTGATAAGTCTAGACTGGATCAAGCAAATTTCACTAAACTTTGCACAAGGGTGAAGCAAGGTGGGATAATCACTTGATTAGACTTTGGGTAAAATTGGGTAAAACTTCATAGGTGGTTGTGGCGAATCTCACTAAACTAGAGCAATGTACAATGTACATATACCTCAAACAAACAGAAAGAAAGTTCCAGCTTGACATGAAAGGTTTTGATCATATAGTCCACATTTTACAAAAAATATGTTGGCATTTTTTGTGATGATTTGTGCAAAAAAGAAGAACTCTTGACACAAATAGAGCATTGTGGCAGAGGCATACAATCAGCATCCTGACATTTCTAGTATTGTTATCACATCTGTTGGGGGGGGGGGGGGGCTGTTCGTTATTCTGAATGTTCAATATTCTGAAGGTTCGTTATTCCGAAGGTTTGTTAACCCGAAACACACATATTCCCTATACCTAGAGGTTCGTTGATCCGAAAATGAAAAAGGGTTCGTTAATCCGAAAATGAAAAAGGGTTCGTTAATCCGAACATTTGTGGCGTTATTCCGAAGGTTCGTTATTCCGAAGATTTGTTAATCCAAAAAATGATATTTGGAAAAACAAACCTTCAGAATAATGAATCTGCGGACTGAAGAGCCTTTGGAATAATGAACCTTCGGAATAACAAGCTGTAACCCTATTGGGCACCATGTTACCTGGTCAAATAATTGGGGTCTGTGACAAGACTACAAATATACTCTTGGCGCTGTTCCCAGGCCGCATGCTTTTTTTTTTTTTTTTTAGACGGCACAGATTGGGACCCTTACCATCAAACCCTAACCCTAAACCCTAACCCTAACCCAACATGTTTCCCATAGGTTTAATACGCGCCATGCCCCAATCTGTGCCGTCTAAAAAAAAAAAAAAAAAAAAAAAAAAAAAAAAAGACGCTCCCAGGCCATGATTGGGTGCCAGCTGTAATACAATTTCACGAAAGAATGCTTGTGCGCGCCGTGTTCCTTTGTCGGTAGCCCTTCCCAGGCCCCAACCCTGTCTAGCACTTCTGTCTCTTTAGTTGGTGTTTTTGTTTTTCTGATGATAGTGGTTTCTGTCTTGGGTCTGGGTGTGTTTTGCATCTTTCGTGTGCGAGGGGAAAAAAGAGACAGGAAAGAACTTCAAGAATTCGAGCATGTGGTCTTGTGGATTTTCTTTCTCGTCATTCACGCTAGGGAAAAAGGGAGGGGGGTGTATTTTTTTTCTGAATTGTTCATGGCAAGGGAAAGAGGAGACAGGGAGAGAAGCGTTTGTTGCTGTATTTTTTTTCTCTTCAGTCCAGTTTACATGATACATTTAGTTACACTGAAGCATTGATAAAGATTTGCTGCTGTGAAGTCAATATAACATTAAAATAAGAAGCCTCCCATTTACTTCTTTTCATCAAATCTTCACCTAACTACCTTTAGAGTATGGTAACAGGAATAGCACAAATAGTTCTGGTTACCTTGACATGTGTTGGCAGGAAAATTGTGGATGCACTTGAAAAATAGTAGACTTTTCGAAGCTTGAAGTTTGTTATGAAGCCACATTTGTACAGGGTACAAGTTTTGTACATGTAGGGCTCATCAGTTGTTCGATTTCGGTATGAATTTAGAAAGGTTGCAACTCAATTTAGTTAGCACAGTTGCTCCCGAAGCTCGGACAAGCATCGCATGAGCTCGAACAAGCTTTTAGGGTCGCCATATGGGCGTCCTTTATTGCAGCAACAAATCTTAATACATAATGATGTCATCTATTACCATTGAATGTTATGATGTTTAGTCAACCAACAAGCAAACGAAAACAAACAATCAACAGTCAATGAATTAATGTATGCGCATTTTGTGTTACAGTACTTTTGATGTACAGCTGTAGGTAGAATTTGTTTCATTATTTTTCTTATTCATTTCTGTCTCTCATGCATAGGCCAAGGTGCAGGCGCTCACCAGGGATCAAGTCAATGAGCTGGCCATCACGAACTTGAAAAGGACAGCTGGAGTATTCGAAGATTTCTCCGAGCAGTTTGTTCATCCACCGCCACAGCCGCCACGAGAGCCAGAGCCAGAAGCCGTGCCTCTTTGGTGCAAATGTGGGTGGTGCAGGGAGATAGCGCGTGACGTAGAGAAAAAGTGCTGCAGAAGAGCTAACATGCAGCGTCACTCGCTCTCTGCACGATTCCGTCGCCTCTGTTTGGACCTGGCTGTACTCGACATCGTTTGCCACAACCTGCAGAACCAGTACGCCCGGGCCGCAGATAGGGGCAACAGATCATACCGTTACGCGTCATATCACACATACGTTGTACGTCCATTGGCAGCACGGCAAATTGGGCGCTGGCAACTGAAGAGTGGTTCCCTCCTGTTCTGTCTGGGCCATTAGAACTGAGTACCCATCTGCTAACGGGCACTATGTAGGTTATCAGGAGGCCGAAGGGTACCGAGATGATTAGGGTCGAACTTTAGTTATAACACAACCATTTTCCTTGTATCTTGCAACATACTTTCAGTAGACAACACTGGTTGCTCTTAGTTTGGTTAGGTACAATTATTCTATGTTATGTGTGCTCATAGTACATGTAATATAGTGAAGTATCCCTTTGTTGTAGGCCTACTATCTAATACGTGTGAGTGATTCTTTATGCATTTATATGCAGGTATCAATTACTGTGTGAGACATTATGTTCATTTCAAGACACTAGTGATACATGTATTGTAATATGTTGAATAGGTGAGTAAATCTAACAGAACACGCCAGAGATGACGAACTTCCTTTGTGGCTGATACACTATAAAACTACATGTGGAAAAAAAAAAAAACTGTACAAGACATTTTACTGATATGTGTATATAAGTTATGTATTGGATGCAGATATTTCTAAACATTTTCTTTGTATTTTTATTGCCTGCAAAGGCTACTTATTATGCCTCCATCTTGCGGTAACTAGTTATGTAGACTTTGTTTCACCCCATCCCTATGCTAAAACGTTTGTATGCGCATTCTGCCAGCATATATATGAATATGATATGCACATCCTCATTGACAGAACAGGGTTTATAGTTTGTGAGGTGGGATGCTTCTCTATATCAACACATGGCAGTCTATCTCCTACCTCCATGATAAACTGTTGGTTTGATGTAGACTGAAGTTCGCAACTCGACATCATCACAGATTGTGTGGAATGTTGAAATTGGCAAAGCTTCTTATCCCCCAAAATATACAAGACAGAATATGTGCAGGATTTACATGCAAACGGGATGTGCTCACCTTTGCCAAAATCCCTGTGCGATGGATGGTGAAAGAAATATATAATGTAAGTTGGTGTGTTGTCATTATGCCTACACATACATTAATTGTGGTAGTGAGTGTTCGGTGTATTTCCTACAGATCGTTTTGATAATATATATTTCTCTTTGGTTGGTGTTCACATTAGCAGAAGCTAATCCTATCCCTTTAGCATTTGTACATGATAACCATGGTACTGTACAGTTTCGCAATAAACACAAGGAGCAAAGAAGGAAACAATCACTCATTTCTTTTTCTGTCCCAGGTGTCCTAAGATTTATACAACAAACTCTGGTAAAGAAGGAAACGCGACTTCGTTTCCGAGTCCGACATCGATACTCACAAATCTTATGTTCCACTTTGTTCCACTCACCTCCATAGCGTACTAGATCAGTTTTGTAGTGAATTTCAAGTTATATTTTCGTCCCTGCTTAATGGCAGAAACAACTCAGAGAACCTGTCAAAAGTAGTTGGATTCAGAGTTGTGGCTGAAATTCCTCCTAAATGTTGGATGAAACACCTTATGAGCTGGAACAAGCTCTCGAATTGTTCTAGGAGTCATTGGAAGTATGCATGAAATTTGAACACAAGCCATGTCGTAATGGCAGAAACAGCTCAGAGAACCTGTCAAAAGTAGTTGGATTCAGAGTTGTGGCTGAAATTCCTCCTAAATGTTGGATGAAACACCTTATGAGCTGGAACAAGCTCTCGAATTGTTCTAGGAGTCATTGGAAGTATGCATGAAATTTGAACACAAGCCATGTCTTGATCGACTATTTCAGTTACCATACTATAAAGGTCCGAATTCCTAATGACAAGCAGTCCGCATTTCATGTAGAAACATTGCGAACGATATCCGACTATACAGGTCACAAAAAGATACATTTATTGATGCGATATGACCACTTTATTTTTATTTTGAGGTTACAGTGTATTGAGAATGGAGATTCTTTGTTGCAGAAGTTTGCATACAATATGATAACACGGTATACATTTCGAAATTTATCCTATCACAAGCAGTAGACAATTTTAGTTGTGTACACGTATTAAAATTTATGGACATTTTTTCTTCCCTGAGTGATGACAGTTCAGGGGACTTGTTGCTAAGACGATTAGTGTCTTGAAAATCAACGCAGATTATATTTGCTGAAAAGGGTCGGACATTTCGGACAAAGTTTCGGACAAAGGAGAGATCCTTTGTTCAAGAATACACAAAACCTATAATATCAGGAAAGCACTGTAGGTCATATTCATATTGTATCAGATTGTGTGCGTCATGCATCTATCCACATGATGAATATTCCTTGTGATGATATTCCAGCAGAATTACACCTGTTGTTTACTGAATTACCACCGGTACTGCAAACGGGCCTCATGTGGGGTGTACATGCCTTTTGGTTATTTGTTAGTAATGACAAAACCTTAGTGACGGCTCAATAAACATTGCTCGTATTGAGTTCACTTCTGCAATCATGAATTCCCTAGCAACCCCAAAGCTATAGACAGGGCTCACGTAATGTTTGTCCGACCTTCGGGATAAAGCAAGTTATAACCCTGCACCTGTGCATGCATTCGGTCTTTTGAATCAAATTTTCTGCAACATTATCTTTGGAGTGTACTAAGTAGTCAGTGTGAAAAGGGACAAAATTATAAAGTTGAATGCATTACGAATCATTAGTGCTCACGGATGAAAAGTTTTGCAAGAATTGGCAATATGCACCTGCCTACTGGCCTAACTAAGTCATTTGTGGTCTGAACATTCTGGAGATGTGTGTTCGGCAAAAGATAAAGAGAAATACAACTGAATCTCTTATCTTGGTATAAAAATACCTAAAACGTTGTTCCTGATGCTTTCATAAGTTACCGGTACTCAACTGAAAACATTTTCTGTGTAAACCTTCAATCCACTTTCCTGGTCTTACGTATATTGCAGAGTTGCCATTTCTGAAATACTTGTCCATTAGATTTGTTATTTTACGATGAGACTGATTAAGAGCATTTTGCAGATTGGATTTCGAAGCTTCATGAAGTAATGTATCATTTTTATTATTACTGTATCATTATTATTATTATTATTATTATTATTATTATTATTATTGTCACTACTCTACTACTAACTGCTTCCGCTAATACTATTACTTGTACTACTAATACTAATACTATTCTTATTACTATCACCATTATCATCCTCATTGTTACTGTCATCATCCATTGTTACTATCATCATTAGCATCATTATTATAAGGACATACTATCTTCAACCACCTACTAGTACTACCTGGTATCGACAATCTTCAGTAACATTCATAGACACGGGTTTTAGTCGTCCTTCTCGATCTTTACTGTTTTGGTTCCTGGACTGTTTATTTATTTTTTTTTTTTTTATTAACGTATTCATATTTATGCATGTGATTCATGTTTATAAGCATTTGTACTGTTGTAGCCGTAGGGCCTTGACATTGATTATGATATACATGTAAATAAGAAATAAACACAACACAAAATCAACTACAGGTATGCAAAACGTACGGGAAAGTGACGGATAGCGAAACCGTTATCAGGGAGATAGATCGATCGAGGTGCATAGACTTGCGTGATGAATTTTCGTGGAAATGTGATTGATCGTTGGTACAATACGTATTCATGCTGTGCTACGTTTATTTACGAGCTTTTGATCCGCTGGAATTATTACAGTAATTCACCGCCCAGCGATGTTTTTCTGCTCGCTGCGCTGGTGTAATAGCGAGTAGGTCATTGGGCTGAGTGAGTGGATTGTCGTGGATCTCTCTCGCGAGAAGTAACCCGTTCCTTCGCGATTGGACGAAAGATCGAGGCCGCGCCGGGGGGCCGCGCCGGGCGGGCCGCGCCGGGCGGGCCGGGCTGGGCTCTCGGTACCCCACCATAGTACTAGTATGCACTGCTTGTGTGTGTTCTCTCCGAGTCGGCTCTGCGCACAGCTGCTGTGAGATCGTGCGCTGACTGGCAGCAGGCGGCGATCGATCAGCCACAAACGATGTAACCACAGAACTAGAGTTCTGACTAGAGTTCTGTTGATGTAACCCGGCCACCGGAAGTTTTGATAGATGGCGCTCTTTACAAAAAAGTTCTGACATCAAAATAATGGTCAGTGCAGACAAAACCTGACCAAACCCCTTGTGTAATACCTGATACATATTAAATGCAAGTACCACTTTCAAACTTTACTGTGATATGAATCTGGCATAATGGACATTCACAATTTGAATACAAAACAGGAAATTCACTAAAAATGCTTTTTTAATAAAATATAAAACTGTAGCAAACAGTAACGTATATACATTTTCATTTCTTAGGTACATCGCATTCTCCAATTCGCATTCGCTTAAAGGGGATGGCTAGAAACTGATCAGTAGGAATCAGTGGGAATGCTGGAGGGTGATTGTTCCAATCCTTGTGGGATTCATTTAAGAGTCCATTATGTATCTATTGTTGTGTGAAAATGATTTGCTTCAGAATGGTATCATATTCAAGTAATGTGCAGTTTAATGTTTCCAGGTTAAGCGTCCCTGGTCAGTGACGGGGCATTAAACTGCACATTACTTGAATATGAGACCGTTCTGAAGCAAATAATTTTCACACAACAGTAGATATATGATGTACTCTTAAATGGATCACACAAGGATTGGAGCAATCATCCCTCAGTAGTCCCACTGATTCCCACTGATCGGTTACTAGCCATCCCCTTTAAAGGACAGGTAAACGCCCTCAAGGTTAATAGAACACAAGATATAAATGTTCCCACGGGACAAGGTGGACACTTAATGTAATCAGTAAGCATTCCTTTGCTAATTATCCATCTGAAGTGGATATGTAGTAAAGAGATTGTATGAGGTATTCAACTTGACTTCTTAATCAAATTTTAGCTATTCTACACATCAATCAACAAGGCAAGTGCCATATTGTGTCTCGCCCATTCGCATATAAGAAATTGTACGTGAATGGGATATAACATATAAAAAAAGAGATAACAGATAAAAAGAGATATAAAAGGGGAAAATTTATGGCAAAAAAAGAAATGTGCCATAAAAACTTAACATTGGGCCCTTAAAGTTTGTTGACCACTGCCTGTGACCTTTGACATTGAGGTGACCATCCACTCCCCAAGGGACATCTACCATTCAAGTTTGGTCATGAACTGACCTATGGATCAAAAGTTATGACCCATAATAGAAACGCGCCATAAAAACTTAACATTGGGCTCTAAAAGTTTGTTGACCACTGCCTGTGACCTTTGACCTTGTGGTGACCATACACTCTCCAAGGTACATCTACCATCCAAGTCTGGTCACAAATTGACTGATTGATCAAAAGTTATGACTCTTAATAGAAACGCACCATAAAAACTTAACATTGGGCTCTAAAAGTTCATTGACCCCTGCCCGTGAGCTTTGACCTTGAGGTGACCTTCATATATGGTAAAATATGAAACTTTGTATGACCCCTCTTCCCTCGAAGTTTGACTGCAATTGAAGCCAAGAGTAAATAGTTATTGAAGTTTTTGTTGCGTTACAGACAGACGCCGCAGGCGATCCCTTAGTCTCCCCCCACCTCTGGTGGGCTCGACAAAAACTCTGGCATACACAAAAAGATTTGTACTGTCAGCATGTCAGCATGTAAAATAGCTTACATGTAGCCGTAAAGTTATCACCAAAGTGAAAGGGCTTTTTACAGTCCACTTTCCGTTTTTTTTTTTTTTTTTTTTTTTTTTTTTCTGGTATCACACCTGGCATAAGTCAAACATCTTTTCGTTCTATGCATTTTGAAAAGACTTTTTGGTACACATTTTATATCGATAAAGGTAGAGCTGACTTTGTAGAAAATTGTACCACAGGCATCATAAAGCTTGAGATCTACTTCTACTATGTACAATGTATATGTTTAAAGCTGTTCTACAAATCTGACATGCATTGTACTTGTAAACTACAGTCTAGACATGATTTCCATCATTAAATAATGTAAGTATACTGTAAAACATGGAACATAAAACAAAATATCTATAACAAATAAATATACATTGTTTAGCACAAAAAGAAAGGCATCAAACAGCTGGAAAATGGAAGTACTGTATCAACTGATTAGGGATAAATACATGTACTGTAATAGATCTTTGGTGACTGTTCATACTGAGATCAATAGCTTTGGTAGTAAAATAAATGTATCTGAATTGCACCGTCAATGGCAGTATGTTTGAGTTCAATGGCAAGCAGAGGTAAAATGTACTTAATACTTGTACTGTACATTGTATGTCTAATGTGAGTACACATTGCTACCTCATATACTGTAAAAGTAGATATTCTTTGGGCAAGTAATTTTTCGCGCTCAGCCAGGTAAGATGGATTTTGCATGTTTTTAATTCCGCAGAATCAGGACATTAACAACTAGAACATATATCATGTAAGAATATTTGCATGTTTTATTTTTCGCGCTAGCATCTGGTTGCGTGAAATGCGTGAAAATTTCCACACCGCGAAAAATTTCCACTTCTACAGTACATGTACATATACATTTATAGTTTATGTGGAGTAGAATGTTGGTGTCAGAATAATACAGGGTTAGATAAGTAAATATCTCAATTGCACAGTCAAGGGCAGTATGACCGAGTGAAATGACAAAGCTGTATGATTGAGTAAAAAGGCAATTAAGGCTGAACTAGTACTTATGTACTTTGATGTAATTACACATTGCAACTTACACTTCTGATTAATACTCCTGAAAATATTCATCAGGTGCGTTTCCTTGTATCACTGCATTAAGTACAAAGAAAAAACAGATGATTTTTAGCAACATTTTTTTTTTTAACACTGACAAGCCAAGAGTAAAGTAGTGTTACTTGCTATCATTGATAGGGTAAGGGCAAGAAATTGCTAGCACAAGACAAGTTTCAGAATAGTTTCCAATAAAGAGTACCACTTTGTGCTTTTAACTGCAATCATGTTTAATTTTGCATAGTTGTCTGTTGTCTTTGAATCTCTTTCCTCTTTTACACTGTCTTATGAGTTATGATTGTCTCTCTTTTGGGTTGAAATTAAGTTATTTCTGGATTCACTACCTAATTAGAGTTTTAGGCATGGGCAGCCATTAAAACTTAGTTGAAAAATCATTCTAAACAAAAGAAGATACATGCACCTATGCACGATGTAACATCTTGATCTACAAGTAGTTTAATAAGGTAAAATTTCTGCAAAAGTTGAAAAGAAGTAAGCAAAATGAAACGTTTAGGAAAACTTGATATGAATGTTTGACCAGTAATTCATATTTCGTTTCTCAAATGCCCTATGTGAACCAAATAGATTGAGTTTTGAATTGGTGAGGTTGTTTTCCTATCACTCTATCAGATACGCAGCTACAACACATGGTAATGTAGTTCATTCTCCTCTTTGCTTGATTAATGTGGCCGATGTTGGTTCAGATGAGGCTGTTGTGTTGTGTTGTGTGGTGGAGGTTGTTGGGGCCATGATGGTTGTGTACTGCTGGCTAATGGTGTGTACGTTGATGGTGCCGATCTGTGAAACTGAGAGGGAAAAGAATGAGGTGGCTGTGGTGTTTGGGCAAAGTTCTGGAAAAGGAGAGACCATCTCCTCTCCTCTCTCTCCCTTCTCTCTGCCTCCTCCCTCTGTAAAGCCATCTGCATACGACTGAACTCCACCATTTGCTTTAATGTTTCAAACTGAGAATTAAAAACGAGAAATATTGGGAAATTAAAATGATGCACACAAACAGGTTTATAACCAGAAGGTGAGCTTATGTGACTACAGGTTTAATTTCAAAATTTTAAATTGAATATACACGGTAAGTTTTATATACATGTATCATATTCCACAATGCATTAGATGAGAGTGCCTTGTCCGGAAGAAGTGAATGAGTGCACATCAATCAAATTCCCTCTGCCTGGAAAATGGGAATGGGCGTGCACTAATATGCTCCTCCCCCTCACCCATAGAAATTCAGAGATCAGCGGCACCCTATTTTAATATTCATATATTTAAAGTCTGAATTAACATGAAAAACAAGATTT
This sequence comes from Diadema setosum, assembly GCA_033980235.1. Taxonomy (NCBI): domain Eukaryota; kingdom Metazoa; phylum Echinodermata; class Echinoidea; order Diadematoida; family Diadematidae; genus Diadema; species Diadema setosum. Next base: position 37,662,165 of record CM067070.1, read on the forward strand.
TTTTTTTGATATGTACAGTTATATCATAATATAATCTTACTTCCCATGCATGCTGCATTTTTGAATAATGAGGGTACATGTATTAATATACATTTGAGCAAGTTCCCTGTTTCCGGGCAATGGAAAGTTGATTTACACGACTGGTTCCCCTCTTCCAGGCAAGCAACATTTTAATTATTCTTACTACAAATTTCTTGGAATATGTTACATTTTACCTAGCTGGCTGCAAATTTTGATTGAACAACGGTGGAACTCAGAGTACAAACCAATCTCACATAAGTATTCCTAATAAAAACAAATCAATATTTTGGTCCTAAACGTACATAATTGATATTTTCAGCTCTTAAATGATCATTGACATGAAATACAATGCCTCTGCCATTAAACAGAAAAACCTTGATGATCTTGGGGATTTCTTTTAACATTGATTTCCAATGTATAATGGATCCCTCGTTCATGTAAAATACAAACTGAAATATATCTTCTTCCTTTGATGTCTTCTCATCTTGCTGCCTGGCAGCTGCAGCTTCCAGTCTATAAGCCTGATCCTGTTCACGGGTCACAATTAGGATTTTATTCATTGCTTCCTTCATTGAGCGGTCTCTCCTCCTTGTGTGATGTTTCCTGGGAGAAGCTGGATTGTAATTATTGCAGACAAACAAAGAAAAGTTCAAATAAACATTAAGATATGAATGGTATCTGCAAAGTTCATCAGTGGGCCCCAGCAAGCAGGTAGGTAGAAAAAAAAAAAATGTTTCTGGATCACTGTAGAAAGGATGACAACCGATTGGAACACCATTATAAGTAGCTCTCTGAGGTCATGGACAAATTTTAACTTACATGTCACTCACGTCTATGGTGGCTTTACCTGCCATGGCTTAAAATCTTGAGTTACCTTACAACCAAGATATCTATGAAGTCTTCAAATTGCCATTGTACACAATGAAACCAAAGTTTCAGCACAACAGTGCCATTAAACAAAGGAGTGTAGATTCAGTGGAATGATATACATTGTAAACAATTATGTGTAAAACACTCTCTTTCCATGAACACAGTAGCCAATTGGGTTGAAGAATCTACATGTACATGAATCCTTGATTTAGTACATGTACATACAGATTTTCCCAAAGAAAATGAGATATTGCGGTTTACTAGTAATTCTTGTTTGCAAAATATCGTTTTACTTATACTTATACATGTACAGAATACGAAGAGACAGGAAATCACCTGGACGTTTCCTCAATGCTGTAGGTGGTTGAACTTGTACATCAGTCAGTTCGTTATCTACAGTAATTGATTTGTGGAAATAAAAGGTAACATACAAAAAAAAATAATACAAAGATCAAAATGTTACATCCTCTGTCAGTCATATTTGATAGTCATGGTTCAAATAAACAGATTATGAAATCACTGCGAGCTCCATAATTTCAAATTAAGGTAAGTCATAACATTTAAATGATGTATACACATCTTCTTGAAAAATGTTTTGCAATTGCTTAAAACATTGAAAAGATAAAGATAAATAAGTATTCGTATATCTAAAAATATTCACATTCTATATCCCTTGTCTTCAAATGTACGAATTGTATGTCTGTATTACATGATAAATAGTTTGTGCTTAGAGAAGAGAAATATTGCGAAAAAAACCAGGCACTTAACAAGTTTCTTATATTATAATTAGTTGCATTACATTTTGCAACACATGGACATCAAGAACTGTGTAGGCCTATCTCACCAGCTTCCACAGCAGCAGCATCATCATCCGTTGGTTCTCCGTTTGGTTCTTCAGGGTCACATGCCGTCAATCCCTCGTTTGAAGCGAGTCCCCAACTGGGGTTCCACAAAGTGGGGTGCGTATATTTGTCGTTTGGGAGTTGGGAGTCGAAGTACTTGTCCATTGCAAATAAACTTTCTGCTCAGGCATGACAAACCTGGAGGCCAAGCCAGGGTTTGATGACTCCAGCAGCTGTCGTATTACGTAAGAGCATGATAGGGATATCTGTCTGTGGCAGACCATTCAAAGTGAACTCAATTTTCTCTATCCTTTCTAAAGTTTTCAATTTTATATTCTATTGAGAAATTCTATAGTCATCCATTTTACATTTCGAACGAAAAAAATTGACCCGTAAATAACGAAAATACAGGAATAAGAAGGAGAGCATTGCCAGTTCGCCGGTGCTGACAATGTGCTATTTGGCAGTGAGTTACAACGGGGAGGTGAGACTACCTCCCTGGTTACAATCAGCCTGCTGACTGGATCATTGAGAAAGAGAGAGAGGGAGAGAGAGAAGGAGAGAGAGAGGGAGAGCGAGGGGGAGAGAGGGAGGGAGGGGGGGGGGGGGGGAGAGATGAGGGAGGGAGAAGGGGAGAGCAAAATGGAATGACAGTAGTTCCGGTCATTACAGTACAGGCATGCTGTCTACACTCACACACACACACACACACACGCACCATGGAGCTACATGACCCATGCCAAAACCAAAACAATCTCCTCCTCTCGCGGTGCCCCCCCCCCCCCCCCCCCTCCTGTGGTGCTGTGGCGATGACTGATGCTTAGATTAGGCCAGGGTCAAGAAACAGGTGTTTTATATCTTTGACTTTAAGTCATTGATTGCCAAGATATGCACTGGCATTATTTACTGGGGTGTAGCCTCTGCAAACGAGAGATTTGCGTCATGATCCGCATGCGGCTCAAGCACATCAGACTCTGCACCAGAATCTATATTTGAACAATTATTGAATAGAATTGGAAAAAAAAAACAAAATCAGTCAAATGTTATTTCATCCCAACATGATCATGGAAAACAAGCTTTCATTTTTGTAGTTTCCTTGCAACACCACAGTCACATGCAGCTGTATAGCAAGTAATAATATGGGGCAGACAGTGCTTACTCTACTAACAAGGTTACAGCTCTGGCTACAAAATGTTCCTTTTTTCATGTATTCCATGTAGGTCTACTGTAGGACCACTTTCAAAATAAAACAAAAAATCATTAGGACATTTTTATTTTGCATGGTAAAGGGGGCTGTATCTGGATTTACAGCTCAGCTGTAGCACAGCCCACACTCTAACGTTAATAATACTAGCACATCTTTGTACTATCATAAGCAAACATTTACATATGAAGTGTTGATTAAACTTGTTTCACTGTTTGTTTGTTTGTTTGTTTGTTTGTTTGTTTGTTGTTGTTGTTGTTGTTGTTTTGTTTTTTTTTTTTTTTTGGGGGGGGGGGGGGGTAACAGGTTGATGTGGAATAGACTGCATTTGGGGTCAACTTCTTAGGACTAGTACATGTAGTAGTATATCATGATTTTTTTTTCTCAAGTCTATGCAATGGCAAGACTCAAGAGCTCAACTAAATATAGATCTAAAGACAAAAGTCTAGACCAAATGTAATACGTAAATTTAAATAAATATGCCCCTGCCTAGAGTAGTAGTAGTAGTACTAGTACTATCAAATAGCATGAATACACACGTGCATGTAGGTAAATATCATGTACAGTACGTCAGTAGGCCTAACTGTCAGGCTGAAATAAAAACGAGACCATGCAGAAGAGCACACCTGAGCCAACGTCAAGCCCAACCCGAAAGCCAAGGCAAGGCCAGGGTAGAGAGGAAATTTAACGGTATCTATAGTATTTTATTTGGTTCCAAACACGTACACCAGCATTGCCATTGGCTTTCGTATGTCGAACTTTCAAACAGAAGAAAACAATTTTATTCGGGGGAAACAAACCTTCCACAACGTCCAGCGGATTGTGGTCGGGGTTGTCACCTCCTCGACCTTCGTCTTCGAGCTCGCGTTGGCGTTCGTCGGTCTCGCCTTCCTCAGGATCGGGGTCATTCACAGACGCAGGCATGGGCATGGTATCGACAATATTCGGGGGATCAATTGCTGGGCGACCCCCGAGAACTTCATCCAGTATTTCATAGTATTTACTTGTTTTGCGCTCCCTGCCACTTCTTTTGTTGTTGTCCTTTTCTTTTTTGTATTCAGCCTTTAAGTTTTTTAGCTTTGATTTCACCTGTTTCGCTGTCTTCTCTATACCAACACTCTTCAGCTTCTCGCTAATGGCATCGTACACTTTCTTACTTCTTGTCGTTGTAGATGCTACCTGTGAAAAAATAGCGTCTTCCCTCCACAAATTTATGAGAATGGCCGTCTCTTCCTCGGTCCACCAATGCGTCATAGCGAGGTAATAGTATTATTCCACCAAATCAAAGGTCGAAACGAAATCAAGGAAAATGAAACCACGGTGGTTTCTGGTATTATAGTAATGACGACACGATCTGAGCTACTAACGTTACTGTTACTGACAACTGTTGACGTTTAGCTGAGCTGCTGTATACAAGACCACGATATGACAGCTGCTTAGTGCACATTACAATGTATGCACAGTGCCCAACGTAATAACTACGTTGTGCACTGTGAATGGTGATACTGTATCGCTAGCGCACACGTGTGTAAATACGGCCACGGGTAGCGTAAAAAAACCGGAAATCAACATTCTCGCATTGAATGATGGGATCCGTAAACCCGCTGGGTAAGCTCGAGCTGATGAAGACGCGTCCAGATTAGCACGCTATAGCGAGAGTTATGCAGCTGTCATTTGTATGACGCACCTCTTGACCCCCGGGATAGGTGCGTCAAAGTACCAATGTGCGTCATACCTTTTAGGTACCATGACGTACCCTCCGTCACAAAAAGTGACACACCTTTATGAGACATTGACGCATTAACCATGAAAAATGGTGACGCACCTCTTCGTGAAAATGACTGACCATTGACGCACATGTTATTCGCGGTACGTACCAGACTGGAAAAGTGTGCGCTCACGCGATTCGCTGCCTGCGAACTGTGTGCACCGAACGGAAATTCGCGCGCGTGAATCCCTGTCGCCTACGGACCCTCGGATGTTTACATGGATCACCGTGGTATCCCCATGTGTGGGCGGCTGGGGAGCGTGAGTATAGTAGCTTAGCTGCACAAGCCAGCTGCCACTACACTACAGTCCCCTATTTCGTTTTGAGTCGGGGTAGAAGCGTTCCGTTGTGCAATGTCTGCTTGTATTTCTCTTCTTCTCCATCCGCTTGTCCCTTTCCTCTCAAGTACGAACTGATTTTTAGAGTGTTGTGTGTGTTTTTTGTAACGTTATAGCATCATTTTTCTGCAAGGAAGAGGTGAGTTTCTGTTCGTGTATTGCGATGTGCACTGCAGTATGAGTATGTGCAGATGAAAAGCGTTCGAACTTTCTTTCCCGAGGCCGAGTATCGTGGAAATTCGATGTAGGCCTATTTCTAGGCCTATCAAAAGAGATCTCATATAACAGAATACTTATAACAAACTATTTTCCGGTCAAAATGAATTGATTTCCTTTGTTTTGTATCGTTTATTGACTTGATCCTAAGGATCTCGTCGCAATACCGAGTTTCCAATGTCTATATTTATTTTCGCGTAGCTTTCGGTGCTGCCAACTTTTGCTAGGTATAGGGCCTAATTAAATTTACTACACTAAACTTACCGTTATCCACTGTCGTTTCTCACACCTTGTTTGGTACGATTTCTTCCATTTTATATCACTTTATCCGCTCCCTTTGTACTTTGAAGTATTTTACGTAATTCTTTCAAGTGTCTCGCACTGCTATTTTCGTAACGGCGATTTTTCCGCTTGCTGCAATCACTTTTTCGAACCGAAGCGACGAAGTTTGATACCAGCCGCTTTAGTGTGCTGTGGGTTGTCTTTCTAAATACATGTACCGGTATTTGTGTTGTTGGGAGGTGTTGATACTTTGTATTTGTTATTTTATTTTCCTAGGTGTTTGTCTCGAGGGACTACATTGTATGCGTGTTTCTTAATGTTGATAGGGAAAGGCTAAAATTGTCTGGGTGGTGTCTGATGGTGATGATAACTATGCTGGTGGAAAGTGACGGCTTACTGTGAATGCTGAGCGTACGTGCCGTTTGTTTTATTTCACTTTCCCTCTTATTCTTCTTTCCCCCTTACTCTTCTTTTCCCTCCCAAGAATGATAAAAAAAGAAATTACATACACCTCACAACAAAAAAGAACCACGTGCTACCAACCTTCGTAAAGTTAAATCTAAATGTTCAACATCAGCAAAGAATAAGGGGAAAGCACGAATGACAATAAGTCAGAGCGAAGAGATTGTGTTACATGCAGTCTCTCTCTTCGGCTCGAAGAAACTTGACACCCCACCTCTCTCCCCTTGTGGAAATTTCCACAAAAGCAGGTGCCACACCCAGGTGCGTGCCAGACGAAAGAATGCGCGCACTGAAATAAACAGCGTGTAAAATAAATATCCTGGAAATATCGATCGAAGAATCAGCTCATTAGTTGAATTAAAGGAATCATTGCAAAGATATCGTGATTCTATAGCCTTTCCTTTGGCGCATAGTAGGAAACATCAAACAGTCGAATATAGTGTACTTGATCGAATATCTTATGTTCCCTGAACACTAAAAAAAAAAAAAAAGATCGATTAATCAGTCAATTAAAAATGCAATCACAGAAATAAAAAGGTCTCGTATGCCCAGAGAAATTCACTACGAGTAGGTTCAATGAGATGCAGTCATCACCTGGTTAGACAGCAAAATCATGACAATTAATTTCAGTTCACGCTCATCATAACTGCTTATTACTTATCAAAGTTTTGGCTATCAACATTCGTTCGTACGTGTTTTTTTTTTGTTTGTTTTGTATGTTTTTCCTCAAGTGAAAGACGTAATGATTTCTTTGTATCGAACGTAGACTGTACGTTTACCGTTTATCCAAACAGTAGGCGCCTAGGCGTACTTTCTGAATATATTCAGAAATTTCTATCAACATTTTAAATATATTACAAGACTCCCAAATACCAGTTAAAAAAAATAAGAAATCGAATTTTTGAGATATGAACAACAACAAAAAATAACTAGAGATTGTAATTTGTCATCACTGACAAATTAAGGTGATCCGATTTTTTTTTTTTATCAATGATTCGAGTCCTGATCGCAATACGCATGACCATACAGGTTTCATCTGTATTCAGAGAGATTGGCCGTGTGATGTTTGGATTCTCATTTAGAAAAGGGAGTCATATCTGCCATCCTTGGTACTAAATTCTGTATACACTAGATAACGAAGATACAGCAACAAATACATCTGACCTTTGACCCACCTTTACACTCCCAAGATGGCATCTGAGCAAAATGTGTTTATTTTGTGAAATGATTCTTGCGACATCGTCTATACGTGTGCAAAATATGGGAAAGATAGGACAGGTATTCACCAAGAAACAGGATGAAACAGTTATGACCTTTGACCCTAATTTACATACCCAAGATATTGTCTGATCAAGTCGTTGTAATTCTATGAAATAATGGACGTGACATGAACTAAACATCTGCTAAGTATGAGGGTGATAGGGGCTGCTTTTCTTGAGTTATTGCAAAGAAAGTTGCAGAAGGAAAGAAATATCTCAATACATCGAAGATAAGCTTTAATTTCAACCAAGTTTTTTAACATGATCCCTACATTGTATGAAGAAACGAAGGCACACATTCGATAGCGCACAGTCTCAGCTACAACATATTAAAACCTGGGAGAAATTCACCAAAGGGTGAGCTAGTCCTCGATAAAGACAATCATGTCAATTTTCACATAAAGAATTCCCTCCCATAGAGATAAAACGTCATAACGAAGATACAGAAAGAAGCACACATGACCTTTGACCCCACTTTGCACAGACATGATGGCATCTGAGCAAAAAGTAGTTATTTTGTGAAATGATTCTTGTAATATGGTCTTTGCGTGTGCAAAATATGGGAGAGATAGGACATGTATTCACTAAGATACAGGATGAAACATTTATGACCTTTGACCCTGATTTACATACCCAAGATGGTGTTTGATCAAGTAGTTGTTATTTTATGAAATAATGTACGTGACATGAACTAAACATGTGCAAAATATGGGGATGATAGGGGCTGCTTTTCTTGAGTTATTGCAAAGAAAGTTGCAGAAAAAAAGAAATATCTCAATACATCGAAGATAAGTTTGATTTCAACCAAGTTTTTGGACGTGACCTCGGCCTCGTATGAATAATGGAGAGATTAATGGCAATAGCCCAAAGTCTCAGCTACAACATATTAAAATCTGGGAGAAATTCACCGGAGAATAAGTGAGCTAGTACTCGATAAAGACCGTCATGTCAATTTTCATTTCCAGAAAAATTCACTCCCATAGAGATAACACGTAAACTGGTTAAATTTGACAAGGTTACATTATATCCATTTTCACGAGGTGAAGACATCATCCGATTAAAACTTTGATTAACAAAACTTAAAGAGTATTACATTGGCTACAACATACTAAAATCTGGAAGAAATTCACCGAAGGGTAATTGAGCTAGTCGTCGATAAAGACAATCATGTCAATTTTCACATCTAGAAAAATTCCCTCCCATAGAGATAACACGTCATAATGAAGATAAAGAAAGAAGTACATATGACCTTTGACCCTACTTTGCACAGACAAGATGGCGTCTGAGCAAAAAGTAGTTATTTTGTGAAATGATTCTTGTAACATGGTCTTTACGTATGCAAAATATGGGAAAGATAAGACATGTATTCACCAAGATACAGGATGAAACATTTTTGACCTTTGACCCTAATTTACATACCCAAGAAGGTGCCCGATCAAGTAGTTGTTATTTTATGAAATAATGTACGTGACATAAACTAAACATGTGCAAAATATTGGGCTGATAGAGCTTGTTTTTCTTGAGTTATTGCAAAGAAAGTTGCAGAAAGAAAGGAATATGAAAATACATGGAAGATAAGCTTTAATTCTAACCAAGTTTTTGGGCATGATGCCGACTCCGTATGAAAAAACGAAGGGCACATTTACGATAGCCCAAAGTCTCAGCTACAACATACTAAAATATGGGAGAAATTCACCGAAGCATAAGTGAGCTAGTGCTCGATAAAGATAGTCATGTCAGTTTTCATTTCCAGAAAAACTGCACTCCCATAGAGATAACACGTAAACTGGTCAAATTTAACAATGTTACTTTTAATCCCTTTTTACGAGGTGATGCCGTCATCCAATCAAATTGTTGTTATTATATATCTGAAAGACCATTTAATAAGCTACAACATATTGAAATTTGGACGAAAATCAACTAAAGAATAAGTGAGATATGCTTGAATGAACTTGAAATTTGATGACGTCATTTTGAAAATTTACTTTTTTAACTTTATTAAGAAACTTGATATATTTTAATCACTTTTCCAGCATTGGCAACCCATGAAATAACATGTACAACTCATCAGCTTTTAGAATATGTAAAGAAAATGGGGGGTCACCGTCCATCCTGACGAGTAAATTCGGATTTAAAATTGGCGGTTTTTTGGCATTGTTGCACTGTATATCGCCATTGACGCGCGCGCGGAATTTCAACTTTGACGGGCCCGTATGACGTCATATTGAGTCGGATTGACTTGAAACTTGGTAGATATATTCCTTGACATTTCAGGCATCCGGTAAATGTAAAAAAACGGGAAATTTCTATTGCATATGAGCTGTGCGTGCGTATATGTGCGCGCGCGTACGCGTCCGTCCAATTTTTTCAATTTTTCAAAAAATGCTCGAAATGGTCTGAAACGTGTGCAAAAAAATTTTGAGCTCGATTTGAGCATACAAATATTTCAACGCGCGCGTACGCGCACGTTTTAAGAGAAAATATGAATTTTGGTTATATGAGTAGAATGCCCTTGACTTGAACTATATGTGACGTAAATTTCATTCAAAATTTCCATTCCATTAATGAGATAGGAGTGAAAATGTGTTTTCATATAATGACGTCATAGTGACGTCACGGTCGACTGATCACTATGATTTTATAAAATTTGTCGTCTTTGGGACATGATACATATATGGTATGAGTTTGAAGTTGATACTCTGAGTACTTTCTGAGTACGTAGATACACAACTTTTGTCCAGAAATAAAGAAAGAAGAAGAAGAACTAGACTCGGAATTTGTCAAGACTGACAAATTAGGTGATCCGATCTGTTCGTAAATCAACGATTTGAGTCTCCTGATACCAATAGGCATGACCATACCGGTTTCATCTGTGTTTAGTGGACATTGGCCGTGTGATGTTTGGATTCTCATTTAGAAAAGGGAGTCAGACCTGCCATCTATGGTACACAATTCCGTATACACTAACGAAGATACAGAATGAAGTATATTTGACCTTTGACCCAACTTTGCACAGACAAGATGGCATCTGAGCAAAAAGTGGTTATTTTGTGAAATGATCCTTGTAACATGGTCTTTACGTGTGCAAAATATGGGAAAGATAGGACATGTATTCACCAAGATACAGGTTGAAACATATATGACATTTGACCCTAATTTACATACCCAAGATGGTGTCTGATCAAGTAGTTGTTATGTTATGAAATAATGTACGTGACATGAACTAAACATGTGCAAAATATGGGCGTGATAGGGGCTGTTTTTCTTGAGTTATTGCAAAGAAAGTTGTAGAAAGAAAGAAATATCTCAATACATCGAAGATAAGTTTGATTTCAACCAAGTTTTTTGACGTGATCTCGGCGTCGTATGAAAAAATGGAGGGTATAGGCACGATAGCCCAAAGTCTGAGCTACAACATATTAAAATCTGGGAGAAATTCACAGAAGAGTAAGTGAGCTAGTGTTTGATAAAGACCGTCATGTCAATTTTCATTTCCAGAAAAATTCCCTCCCATAGAGATAACACGTAAACTGGTTAAATTTGACAAGGTTACATTATATCTATTTTCACGAGGTGAAGACATCATCCGATTAAAACTTTGATTGAACAAAACTTAAAGAGTATTACATTGGCTACAACATACTAAAATCTGGAAGAAATTCACCGAAGGGTAATTGAGCTAGTCGTCGATAAAGACAATCATGTCAATTTTCACATCTAGAAAAATTCCCTCCCATAGAGATAACACGTCATAATGAAGATAAAGAAAGAAGTACATATGACCTTTGACCCTACTTTGCACAGACAAGATGGCGTCTGAGCAAAAAGTGGTTATTTTGTGAGATGATTCTTGTAACATGGTCTTTACGTATGCAAAATATGGGAAAGATAAAACATGTATTCACCAAGATACAGGATGAAACATTTTTGACCTTTGACCCCAATTTACATACCCAAGAAGGTGCCCGATCAAGTAGTTGTTATTTTATGAAATAATGTATGTGACATAAACTAAACATGTGCAAAATATTGGGCTGATAGAGCTTGTTTTTCTTGAGTTATTGCAAAGAAAGTTGCAGAAAGAAAGGAATATGAAAATACATGGAAGATAAGCTTTAATTTCAACCAAGTTTTTGGGCATGATGCCGACTCCGTATGAAAAAACGAAGGGCACACTTACGATAGCCCAAAGTCTCAGCTACAACATACTAAAATATGGGAGAAATTCACCGAAGCATAAGTGAGCTAGTGCTCGATAAAGATAGTCATGTCAGTTTTCATTTCAAGAAAAACTGCACTCCCATAGAGATAACACGTAAACTGGTCAAATTTAACAATGTTACTTTTAATCCCTTTTTACGAGGTGATGCCGTCATCCAATCAAATTGTTGTTATTATATATCTGAAAGACCATTTAATAAGCTACAACATATTGAAATTTGGACGAAAATCAACTAAAGAATAAGTGAGATATGCTTGAATGAACTTGAAATTTGATGACGTCATTTTGAAAATTTACTTTTTTAACTTTATTAAGAAATTTGATATATTTTAATCATTTTTCCAGCATTGCCAACCCATGAAATGACATGTACAACTCATCAGCTTTCAGAATATGTAAAAAAAATGGGGGGTCACCGTCCATCCTGACGAGTAAAATCGGATTTAAAATTGGCAGTTTTTTGGCATTGTTGCACTGTATATCGCCATTGACGCGCGCGCGGAATTTCAACTTTGACGGACCCGTATGACGTCATTTTGAGTGGGATTGACTTGAAACTTGGTAGAAATATTCCTTGACATTACAGACATCCGATCAAAGTGAAAAAACGGGAAATTTTCATTGCATATGAGCTGTGCGTGCGTATATGTGCGCGCGCGTACGCGTCCGTCCGATTTTTTCAATTTTTCAAAAAATGCTCCAAATGGTCTGAAACGTGTGCAAAAAAAATTTGAGCTCGATTTGAGCATACAAATATTTCAACGCGCGCGTACGCGCACGTTCTAAGAGAAAATATGAATTTTGATTATATGAGTAGAATGCGCTTGACTTGAACTATATGTGACGTAAATTTCATTGAAAAATTCCATTCCATTAATGAGATAGGAGTGAAAATGTGTTTTCATATAATGACGTCATAGTGACGTCACGGTCGACTGATCACTATCATTTTATAAAATTTGTCGTCTTTGGGACATGATACATATATGGTATGAGTTTGAAGTTGATACTCTGAGTACTTTCTGAGTACGTAGATACACAACTTTTGTCCAGAAATAAAGAAAGAAGAAGAAGAACAAAGAATCCGTACAGATACAGAAGGTGATCCGAGAGGATACTCGGATCACCTAACTAGAGATTGTAATTTGTCATCACTGACAAATTAAGGTGATCCGATTTCTTTTTTAATCAATGATTCGAGTCCTGATAGTGCAAAGTCTCAGCTACAACATACTAAAATCTGAGAGAAATTCACCGAAGCATAAGTAAGATAGTGCTCGATAAAGAGAGTCATGTCAATTTTCACATCTAAAAAATTCCCTCCCATAGAGATAACACGTCATAGCGAAAATAGAAAAAGAAGTACATATGACCTTTGACCCCACTTTGCACAGACAAGATGGCATCTGAGCAAGAAATGGTTATTTTATGAAATGATCCCTGTAACATGGTCTTTACGTGTGCAAAATATGGGAAAGATAGGACATGTATTCACCAAGATACAGGATGAAACATCTATGACCTTTGACCCTAATTTACATGCCCAAGATGGCGTCTGATCAAGTCGTTGTTATTTTATGAAATTATGTTCGTGACATGAACTAAACATGTGCAAAATATGGTGGTGATAGGGTATGTTTTTCTTGAGTTATTGCACATAACGTTGCAAAAAGAAAGAAATATTTCAATACATCGAAGATAAACTTTAATTTCAAGTAAGTTTTTTGACGTGATCCCGACATCGTATGAAAAAACGAAGGGCACACTTACGATAGCCCAAAGTCTCAGCTACAACATATTAAAATCTGGGAAAAATTCATCGAAGCATAAGTGAGCTAGTGCTCGAAAAAGATAGTCATATCAATTTTCACTTCCAGAAAAACTGCTCTCCCATAGAGATAACACGTAAACTGGTCAAATTTTACAAGGATGCTTTCAATCCATTTTTACGAGGTGATGACGTCATCCAATCAAAACTTTGTAATTATAAATATGAAAAAATATTAAATAAGCTACAACATACTGAAAGTTAGGTGAAAATCGGCAAAGGATGAGTGAGATACGCTCGAGTGAACTTGAATTTTGATGACGTCATTTTGAACATTTACTTTTTTTTACTTTTTTAAGAAATTTAATATCTTTTAATCATTTTTTCAGTATCGCCAACCCATGAAATGATATGTACAACTCATCAGCTTTCAAAATATGTAAAGAAAATGGGGGGTCACCGTCCATCCTGACGAGTAAAATCGGATTTAAATTTGGCGTTTTTTTGGCATTGTTGCACTGTATATCGCCATTGACGCGCGCGCGGAATTTCAACTTTGACGGGCCCGTATAACGTCATATTGAGTCGGATTGACTTGAAACTTGGTAGAAACATTCCTTGACATTTCAGACATCCGATACGTGTGAAAAAACGGGAAATTTCTATTGCATATGAGCTGTGCGTGCGTATATGCGCGCGCGCGTACGCGTCCGTCGATTTTTTCTGAAATACTCCAAATGACCTGAAACGTGTGCAAAACAATTTTGAGCTCAATTGGAGCATGCGAAAATTTCAACGCGCGCGTACGCGCTCGTTTACTATGAACGTGACTAAATTTTATGAAATATATCAATAGACCTTGACTTGAACTATATGATAAATTAATTTCATTCGAAAATTCCGTTCCATTAATGAGATATTGATGTAAACGTGATTTCACATAATGACGTCATAATGACGTCACGGTTAACTGATCACATTGATACACTAGATCTGTCGTCCTTAGGACATGATACATATATGGTATAAGTTTGAAAGTGATAGGTTGGGGACTTTTTGAGTTAACCTCTGCACAAGATTTGAGGAGAAAGAAATAAAGAAGAAGAAGAAGAAGAAGAAAGAATCCGTACAGATACAATAGGTGATCCGAGAGGATACTCGGATCACCTAACAAAGAATCCGTACAGATACAGAAGGTGATCCGAGAGGATACTCGGATCACCTAACTAGATCTGTCGTCTTTGGGACACGATACATACATGGTATAAGTATGAACTTGATAGGCATAGCACTTTCTGAGCTGACCTCTGCACAACTTTTGGGGAGAAATAAAGAAAGAAAGAATTTAAAGAAGAAGAAGAAGAAGATAGAAAGAAAGAAAGAAAGAATCCGTACAGATACAGAAGGTGATTCGAGAGGACACTCGGATCACCTAAAAATGCATAGGAAAAGACCACTTCAACTTCGAATGACTTCGAATTTCTCAAAACCGTTCCCTAGTTCATGGACATCCCATAGAAACGCGTGTTTTGATATATAGGCCTACACGTTGCTATGGCATGTCCTCGAACTATATATACATGTATCTATAGTTTCGCGAAACTACGGCCTGGCATGGCCACAGTAATTTTTTTCCGTAACCTCCCGCCTCCCCTTCCCCGATTCGAAAACAGCTTGATTGAAGCCCCTGCCTATATTTAAACACGAACCTTATTAAACCCTAAGTTAGGTACATGGTTTATATGGCTAGTGTTTGAATAGAATTTACTATTTTAAGTTAATATAATAGACTGTCAGTATTGCAACTGATTGACAAATTGCCCTACATCGACGTAAATATTTTGTTCATAAATGTGAATAAGACTCTCAGTAGTTCCATAATCGTTTGTGTGTCGATCGGCAGGTTAGGGTTTAATACGGAAAAAATAATCGCGGCCTGGCCTCTGCTCTGCCATGCCTCGTCTTCTGTATACACGTGTATGCACGCCTGTACCGTATGTACAACGCGGTCCATATCACGCACGTGGTTAATAATTGCAGCAGATTTCACGGTCGACGGTCGGTCGATGCTACACTACAGCAGTGAATGCGATTGAAGGATAGCGAGCTTCGCGATGCCGCGGGTTGTATGTGATGATTTTAATCACAAATCGTGTTTGGTAGTGTGGTTTTTTGAGCAAATTTGTGCTCAAACCTTCTGAAAAGACCTTTAGTCTGACATCAGATAGAAAAAGAAGACATACGAGAATGAAGTGAGTATCAGTATGTTAAAATAAAACTGAATGAAAATTGTGTCATTTTCGCGTTTTCAGGAGCCGCTGAATTCGGCCGGCTCGCGATCGTGAGTTTGTTTTATTCTGTTACGGAGGGATACGATGCAAGAACCTTCGCAAAATTACATGACGGTCCCATTAACGAACCTTTTGACACACTCTGGTTAAATGACCGACTATGACGCACATAATGGGTCAGTATTGTGACGGACATTTTGCTCCCATGACGGTACCACGCGTCATCAAATTGGTGGTACTTGACGCGACCATGACGCACTTTTCCCGGGGGTCAAGAGGTGCGTCATACAAATGACAGCTGCATTAGCTGGCTATCTTTCAAGAAATCCCAAGATATCGGGGGGTTATTTTCCGATCGGAATAGCGCGCTGCTAGGGTCTTTTGGAGCGAAATTTGAGAGGATCGATCGAATTTTCTGATCGGGCAAATTCGATCTTCGGATCAGGAATAGCGGGCTTTCCCGCAAGCTCGAGCTGGTGAAGACGCACCTATTGAGAAAGCAGCTGTCGTATTACGTAAGAGCATGATAAGGATATCTGCCTGTGGCAGACCATTCAAAGTGAACTCAATTTTCTCTATCCTTTCTAAAGTTTTCAATTTTATATTCTATTGAGAAATTCGATATGGTCATCCATTTTACATTTCGAACGAAAACTAGAGATTGTAATTTGTCATTACTGACAAATTAAGGTGATCCGATCTTTTTTTTTTTTTTTTTTATCAATGATTCGAGTCCTGATCGCAATACGCATGACCATACAGGTTTCATCTGTGTTCAGAGAGATTGGCCGTGTGATGTTTGGATTCTCATTTAGAAAAGGGAGTCATATCTGCCATCCTTGGTACTAAATTCTGTATACACTAGATAACGAAGATACAGCAACAAATACATATGACCTTTGACCCACCTTTACACTCCCAAGATGGCATCTGAGCAAAAAGTGGTTATTTTGTGAAATGAGTCTTGCGACATCGTCTATACGTGTGCAAAATATGGGAAAGATAGGACAGGTATTCATCAAGAAACAGGATGAAACAGTTATGACCTTTGACCCTAATTTACATACTCAAGATGGTGTCTAATCAAGTAGTTGTTATTTTATGAAATAATGTATGTGACATGAACTAAACATGTGCAAAATATGGGGATGATAGGAGCTGTTTTTCTTGAGTTATTGCAAAGAAAGTTGCAGAAAGAAAGAAATATCTCAATACATCGAAGATAAGTTTGATTTCAACCAAGTTTTTGGACGTGATGTCGGCCTCGTATGAGAAAATGGAGAGAACACTGGCGATAGCCCAAAGTCTCAACATAATAAAATCTGGGAGACATTCACCGAAAAGTAAGTGAGCTAGTACTCGATAAAGACCGTCATGTCAATTTTCATTTCCAGAAAAATTCCCTCCCATAGAGATAACACGTAAACTGGTTAAATTTGACAAGGTTACATTATATCCTTTTTCACGAGGTGAAGACATCATCCGATTAAGAATTTGATTAGCAAAACTTAAAGAGTATTAAATTGGCTACAATATACTAAAATCTGGAAGAAATTCACCGAAGGGTAAGTGAGCTAGTCGTCGATAAAGACAATCATGTCAATTTTTCACATCTAGAAAAATTCCCCCCATAGAGATAACACGTCATAACGAAGATACAGGAAGAAGTACTTATGACCTTTGACCCCACTTTGCACAGACAAGATGGCATCTGAGCAAAAAGTCGTTATTTTGTGAAATGATTCTTGTAACATGGTCTTTACGTGTGCAAAATATGGGAAAGATAGGACATGTATTTATCAAGATACAGGATGAAACATTTATGACCTTTGACCCTAATTTACATACCCAAGATGGTGTCTGATCAAGTAGTTGTTATTTTTTGAAATAATGTACGTGACATGAACTAAACATGTGCAAAATATGGTGGTGATAAGGTATTTTTTTCATGAATTATTGCAAAGAAAGTTGCAGAAAGAAAGAATTATTTCAATACATCGAAGATAAGCTTTAATTTCAACCAAGTTTTTGGACATGATGCCGACTCCGTATGAAAAAACGAAGGGCACAATCACGATAGCCCAAAGTCTCAGCTACAACATACTAAAATATGGGAGGAATTCACCGAAGCATAAGCGAGCTAGTGCTCGATAAAGATAGTCCTGTCAGTTTTCATTTCCAGAAAAACTGCACTCCCATAGAGATAACACGTAAACTGGTCAAATTTGACAAGGTTACTTTCAATCCCTTTTTACGAGATGATGCCGTCATCCAATCAAAATGTAGTTATTACATGACTCAAAGACCATTTAATAAGCTACAACATATTGAAATTTGGACGAAAACTAAAAAAAGAAAAAGTGAGATACGCTTGAGTGAACTTGAAATTTGATGAGGTCATTTTGAAAATTTACTTTTTTTAGTTTATTAAGAAATTTGATATCTTTTAATCATTTTTTCAGCATCGCAAACCCATGCAATGACATGTACAACTCATCAGCTTTTAGAATATGTAAAGAAAATGGGGGGTCACCGTCCATCCTGACGAGTAAAATCGGATTTAAAATTGTCGATTTTTTGGCATAGTTGCACAGTATATCGCCATTGACGCGCGCGCGGAATTTCAACTTTGATTGGCCCGTATGACGTCATATTGAGTCGGATCGACTTGAAACTTGGTAGAAATATTCCTTGACATTTCAGACATTCGATCCGTGCGATAAAATGGGAAATTTTCATTGCAAATGAGCTGTGCGTGCGTATTTGCGCGCGCGCGTACGCGTCCGTCGATTTTTTTGAAATGCTGTAAATGACCTAAAACGTGTGCAAAACAATTTTGAGGTTGATTAGAGCATGTTTAAATTTCAACGCGCGCGTACGCGCTCGTTTACTATGAACGTGACTAAATTTTATGAATTATATCAATAGACCTTGACTTGAACTATATGATATCTTTATTTCACTCAAAAATTTCGTTCTATTAATGAGATATTGATGTAAACGTGATTTCAGATAATGACGTCATAATGACGTCACTTTTAACTGATCACATTGATACACTAGATCTGTCGTGCTTAGGACATGATACATATATGGTATAAGTTTGAAAGTGATAAGTAGGGGACTTTTTGAGTTAACCGCTGACAAGATTTGAGGAGAAAGAAATAAAGAAGAAGAAGAAGAAGAAGAAGAAGAAGAAGAAAGAATCCGTACAAATACAATAGGTGATCCGAGAGGATACTCGGATCACCTAAAAATTGACCCGTAAATAACGAAAATACAGGAATAAGAAGGAGAGCATTGCCAGTTTGCCGGTGCTGACAATGTGCTATATTGGCAGTGAGTTACAACGGGGAGGTGAGACTACCTCACTGGTTACAATCAGCCTGCTGACTGGATCATTGAGAAAGCAGCTGTCGTATTACGTAAGAGCATGATAAGGATATCTGCCTGTGGCAGACCATTCAAAGTGAACTCAATTTTCTCTATCCTTTCTAAAGTTTTCAATTTTATATTCTATTGAGAAATTCTATGGTCATCCATTTTACATTTCGAACGAAAAAAATTGACCCGTAAATAACGAAAATACAGGAATAAGAAGGAGAGCATTGCCAGTTTGCCGGTGCTGACAATGTGCTATTTGGCAGTGAGTTACAACGGGGAGGTGAGACTACCTCCCTGGTTACAATCAGCCTGCTGACTGGATCATTGAGAAAGAGAGAGAGAGGGAGAGAGAGGGAGAGAGAGGGAGAGCGAGAGAGAGAGAGGGAGAGAGAGGGGGGAGAGATGGGGGAGGGAGAAGGGGAGAGACAAAATGGAATGACAATAGTTCCAGATACTGCAGTACAGGCATGCTCTGTCTGCATACTTTTTTGTTTTCAGTGATCTTTTTATTAATTCCATTTCCTTTGAGAATATCACAATTCAAAAAAAAAAAAGTACACACATTCTACATAACATCTGTCATAAATCATGTAGATATTCCTAGAGTTATGAGACAAAATCCATAATCCATAAAACAAGAATAATCATTCAATTCATTTTAAGGCAGAAATCAAACAGAAGAGAGGAAATAGAATGAATTATCCGATCATTCCTTTTTAACTACAAAACAAACAAGCAGAATTCATATATGCAATTATTATAAGAACGACCCAAGTCCATGGAGGATCATTTCGAGTAAACTAAAAAAAACTTCATATCTTTTTTATTTGTCCAATAATATTCTATTTAACTGTGATGGGAAGGCAACATTGTATATACAAATTAGAACATTATCATTATGACAATTAACATTTACATTAATTGTGGAGAGGCCATTTTGTGTGGTGGACTTGGGTCGTCCTTTGATTCATATGGACTTGGGTCGTTCTTTGATTCATATACATGATATTGTTCTATAGAGATGGGAGAAGGATGAGAGAGGGCGCTATTATATGAATGTATACAGGCAGGTTCAATATATTTTAAGTGTTCAAACTATATGCATGATACCGTACACGGTCGAGGTTACATCACTTATGTCTTACAAGTTGCGTATAATACACAGTCTAGAGCTAGAAACAAACAGACTGTATCAAGGAGATGTAAGTGCCAGAAGATTTGATGTCATGCTTTTTATTATACATGTATAGTTCGTGTAGGTTGTTATGTAGTTTAGACATGAGATCCATCTCTATTTGTTACCGATCTCTCTTCCGTGTTATTTGGGTGTCATGTTGCATTCCATATTGTTATGTGGCATTCCATACTCGGAAGCAAGATGGATGCGGACGTGTGACCAGCGGGATAGAGATCGTTTTCCCACAATAAACGGCGTTCATATCTGGAGATGGTTGTATTATATAATAATACACGTTTCGTTCTCATGTGTTGGAGAAGTGGTCGGACCCGTAACACCATGCAAGTGACCTTTGAGGATGGTTACATTGCCTATAGCAAATACTTTGCATCCTAAGTGATATGTTTGATCTCACTTGAAATTAGTGTGAATATTGTAACAAAATTAGGTTTGCCCGAAGTCAATGGTCAACAGAGGGCGGTTGATACACACCCTTAAATGTGTCCAATATACACAATTAGAGTACATTTAACACAAGTTACCCAAGTCAAGTTCACCTGCTCAAGTGCATGCACCTCGAGCCTTTGTCTGAATGCACTGGGGCATGTCCAGTGGACATTGGCTGTCAGTGACCAAGCCCCGAGGGGATATAAAAGGGGGTGCATGCGCTGGGAAGGGGCAGTTTTTCAGTTAGTTTTTTAGTGCGAGGCAGTTGGGGTGCAGTTTTTAGTGCAGTTGCAGTTGGAGTGGAGTTTCAGTTTCAGTTGCAGTTAGAGTTGCAGTTTTGCAGTTAGTTTTTAGTTCGATGCAGTTGGAGTGGAGTTTCAGTTTGGAGTTGCAGTTCCAGAGTTTGCATTTTAGTATGAGATAGCCCAGCAGTTCAGTTCATATAGTTTTTAGTTGTTTAGTCAGTTAAGTTATGAGTCTGTGCCATTAGTAGTAACCATTGGGAATTTGCCTGTGTTGTAAACTACATTCATCAGGACGGAGCCGACTTGGTCTTCGTTATTAAAAGACAACTTTGAACGGTATGTATCCTCGTGGATAACTTTGCATTTCTATACCATTGTACATCGTACGTTTGTGATGATGTCATTATGCTCGAGTGTGAAGTGTGAAGTGTGATGTTGGTAGACGGAAGCTGGATGCGGTGAGCGCGAGATGTTGACATGCCGTATACCATATACTTTGGTGGAACTCTTGCCAATGTGCACTACAGGTGTGTGTGTGTGTGTGTGTGTGTGTGACCAATAGAAACATGACCGCTCGGATGTTGAGGAACAAAGGAGCAAGGAATGAGTAAGACTCCGGAGCCTTGTATACAAACAAGCCCCGACATATAAAGAACAGCACACAAAGAAAAGACACACACCAAACCCAACCTTCCTAAACACCTATCTTAAACAAGAATCGTCACAATATATATATAAAAAAAAAAAAAATCATGTATGTTTACGTTGTAAGGGTGTACACCACCAAATTGGGCGAAAGTGGGAAAACTGTCACAACATAATAAAAACCTTGAAGTTTTCTTTGATTAACATTTGAAATGTTTACATGTCAGCCTTCTCGGCAAGATATAAGAGTTGTGAAGTTTTGAATTCTTTAGGAGATAAATCAAAAGTATATTTTGGGAAATTGTGTAACTCAAAATGAGAGAAGAATTAGCCTCCGACTTCAATACCCATAATCTTTAGAATACGCATAACACATTAATATCAACAAAAGTACATGAAAATGTTATCTTTGACAATTGACATGGTATATATTACTTGCAGTAATTTGAAGATTTTGAAATCTTATATTAAGCTTTACTATTTTACGGAATTGTCAACGTCGTGGTTTATAGCGTAGCCTATCGCACAGTACATTTATTTCACGTTCACTTACAATGGACAAGTGCAGTATACAGTAGGCCTAGAGTTGACTGGAGCGTCATGTCAGACAAGATGCAAAGTATAACGTTTGTTAGATCTAGAAATGTTGTAGACTTAAAAAAACTCTCGTTGTAACAAAACGTATTAATACCTATACGAAGAAGTTTTGCGAGGCAATTGCAGTTGTTATTTTACAGGGTTAAAGGTCAGCAGTTGTTATTTTGCAGGGTCAAAGGTCAGCAGTCAATATTCGTTTCGCCACGTCGTTGCGTGTCGGTTACACACACCGTACCGTACACAAAACAATGTGTGCAAACAGTGCAATCTTCCGGTTTTCGCCATTCACTTTACACAGGGAGGTGGGAAGAGAAAGAGTGGAATCTCTGCACCTCCCTGCTTTAAATGTAAACATTCCGATCGACCACAAAAAGAAAACATTCCAGGACGTCCCTGGGTGTCGGTTACACGCGCCGCAGAAAAACGCTGATAAATCAACTCATACAAGGTCGACCACTACAGCAGCACTACGCGTCAAACAATGACTAGTCCATTTGCGCTCAATAATTGCACAGTAACCATCAGTTTTACAACTCTCCAAATTCAAACAGAAGTAAAAATAAAGTGTAAAAGCGTTCAGGTGTTTGAAGTTCGCCTGTTACAACTACATATGTATCTTTGAAGTTGGAGTTTAGTGATATACATTGATGAACATTTTTTTTTTTCAATTATTCGACATGTTGATGGTCTACAGGTAGTCAAATGTGGCTTGATCTATATCGTGATAGTGTATAGCCGTATTCATATATTTTCTTAATTTACCTAGGGGATAGGTAATAATTATGATATTGACTGGCCTTCAGGGAGATAATGGTATCTCCCTCGAGGCCAGTCAATATTATATAAATAGTAAGGCATACCGAATATTGACCTGTTTTGAAGCCCGCCAGTCTACGAAGGGAAAAAATGTGACAATTTCCCCCTAGAATTAAGGGTCACTATTTTCGGATCCACTGCTTTAGCGTCGTCTATTACAGTATTTTAAATAAATACATACGCGCAGCACATTCGTCGCTACCGCGGCAGCGCACGCGCGTGTTAGGATAATATATACAATGTCTGTGCGAGGTGCAGAAACACCTTGGTCCAAGCGTTATCGTAAGTCGACTTATGTATTTCTGCCAAATTAATTACCCTCTCTTCCTCGGAATTTTGCCAGAAGAACTTCGTAGAAATACATTTCTGTACCGAATCACAGCTCATTTTTTGGTCCACTTGAAAGAACATAAAAAAAAAAAACCTCAGAACCTTAAAATCGATCAACATCGACTTAGGGAGTTCTGCCAATTGATGGCCGAGAAGAGTTAAAAAGTACAGTTAACGCGCCTTGAATTTTAAGAAAACAATAAGAAAATCCGTGATATTTGAATCATTACAATTAATACAGAGGGAAATGAGGCAGTGATGTCCCAGTTTATCCAAGAAGTACTGAAAATAAGAAAATGGCGACTAACGTCACAATTGGACTCATTTTTACAAAATCGGTTAATGCAAATGGCTAGAACTCATAATTTCATACATATATTGTGCTGATAAGTGCCTGTTAAAGCCATGTAATGAATTCGGAAAGCACCTCAGAGTGAATGCAAAAAAAAAAAAAAAACAACACCAAAACAAAACAAAACAAGACAGTGTCCTAAAAAAAAAAACAAAATAAACCTTCAATTCAATTCAATCATAGTTTATTTCCAATCATTGAAAATCAAAAAAAAAACAAAAAAACACATAGTACAAAGTATACATGTGTTGAAATAAGGTTCAAACTTTTGCAAAAGATTCATGTAATATATATACGAGACAAATTATAGAACAACATATAACATGTACAATATTTAGGAAAAACACTGTATACATTCTTCGTGGGCGAGCGGAAAATAAATTCGATTTCCTTTCCGGTATAGTTGTTGTTCCGGTATAGTTGTTGTAGAGCTGCTACCATGTTCTTGTACTCCGATACCAGGTGCCCAATAGAAGGCAATACCTAAAAGCCGATTAGTTCAGAAATTTATGAGATATGGGAATAGTCCTATTTTACTTCTACCGCATCCCAGTTTACCCCAATCTCCCCTACTACTGAAAAAAGGGGCAAACAAATTACTTTTTTATATATTTCTCCTGGTAATTAACTCTTCAGACCAATTATGTATATGAAAGGAAGAAAGAAAAAATGAAAATTGAATCTTTGAAGCCACACTGCAAAAAGTCCGGTGTTAAAAAGTGAACACCGAGCTGGTGTTAAATTTTCGGTGCTCATTAATGATGTTAAATTAACACCTCCGGGTGTCATTTCCAAATTTTAAGCTGTTTTTTCAAGAGTTTCTTAGTAACTGCACTTCTTGTTGATTTTTAATCTAAACAAGACGATCAGGAATTTTACATTAAAATACTAGATTTTTGAAAAAAAAAATGTGAAAATAAATTTACACCAAAGTAACACCAGCTGGTGTGGTCTCTTATTGAAGCTGGACGGGTGTTAAACCATTGATATTAACACAAACAAATATCAAATCAACACCATGTGGTGTCATCTTTGAATTAACACCAATACAGTATCAAAATAACACCAGGTACAGTGTTAAATTAACACCACGAAGTGTCAGGTGAACACTTTTCAACACCATCACAGTGCATTTTCAACACCTGTGGGTGTGGTCCTTTATTGAAGTTTGATCGGTGTTAGATTTAACACCCGGGGTGTTAAATCTAACACCGATGTTTTTACAGTGCAAGTTCGAGCGTAATTAAAAAAGGAGATATGCAGTTCCGCCAGATAACGGCCGAATAAACCCACATCTACTCCCGTTTATTTTGTTAACATGAGTTTAGAATCTAGTAAAAATATTGATCAGACTAAACATCTACTACTACATGGACCAAGATCGGAAATATGCTCTGGCTTTGTGTATGTGTGTGTGTGTGTGTGTGTGTGTGTGTGTGTGTGTGGTGTGTGTGTGTGTGTGTTGTGTGTGTGTGTGTGTGTGTGTGTTGTGTGTGTGTGTTGTTCCTGTTCTCTTTTTGTTTTGTTGTACTTGTTGTTGTTGTTTTTGTTGTTTTGGGGTTGTCTTATTTATGTTAATCGACTCCAACTTATGTGCGCAAAGCGCGAAGTTCCTCGTGGCCGGGGTCCAGCTCTAGTGTTCTAGATGCTATCTCATGCTATCTAAGGCTTATTTTTCAACATACGATGACACTAAGTAACAAATCCTTTCAAGCGGGAGAAATTAAAACTCAAGCGGTAGAACAGGAAATTTTGCAAAAAAAAAAAAAAAAAATGGGCTTTCGGCGGGAGATCTCTCGTCGAAAGCGGGAGAGTTAGAGTCTTTGTTAACATGCTGGAAATCTAGTAGGTTAGCGGTAAATCTCCTTGGAGAGTTACCGGCATTCCATACACGTACAAGCACACGAACAAGAAAGCAATGTTCCCCTCTTCTCTCATTCTATTATTCTCTCTCTCTCTCTCTCTCTCTCTCTCTCTCTCTCTCTCTCGCATACACACACAAATACACATCCACACACCTAAATACACACAAACAGACCGTTCTACTGAGTTGATAAACCACACATAAGCATAAAATCATCAACCCATATGGAACGATTTTTAAGACATGAGCAGTTAACGTGTGTGATGTCGGTTGGGATTACGTGTATGGGATTGTGTGTGCGATGTTGTTTGGAAGTGACAAACTGCGCTCTTGCGTGTGCGCGTGTGTGTTTGTTTGTTGGTGTATGCGTGTGTGTGGTTATGTGTCTGTCAGTGTGTGTGCGTTTGTAAAAAAAAAAAAAAAATGATAATAATGTAGAAGATATCATCGCAAGGGTAATGCAACGAAATTTTAGTTCGAAGGAGCAGAACTGACACTACTATGGCCAGAATAATTGTTCTTCCATGAACATAGTCTGATCACCTTTGTTGTTTGTAATTAACGAATTAAGTTTTCGAGAGATTCATATTATTATACGTTATTGTTTCAGTAGGCCTATAAGACACATTATGCTAGTCAAGTTTTACACATGCACTGTATTAACTGCTGTGGGGAACGTAAGAGGATTAAAGTCGGAAAAAAAAAAGTTTTGCATTTCGACAGTCTAGATTGATGGCCATGACCACACCAATCGTTTTATCACACTGTGCTGTTGTTATGACTAAAAAAAAAAAAGAAAAAAAAATACCCACATAAAGAAATGGAGATGTTTGTGTCCATTGAAGAAATTTTGATAGCCTTTAGCGTTAATCGTTACAGCGTACATGCACTCACTAGATACCCACGCGAGAAAAAAAAAACAAAAAAAAAAAAAAACCCGATGTTTCATACGCTTTGATATATTATGAATTGTACGGGAATAATTCAGATACAATGTTATCGCAAGAATAATGCATAATCTGTAGTTTGATACTATTGCATTATTTTACAGTAAAATACAGTTTTAAAGGAGTGTAAAGTCGTATTGGAAAATTAATCCCTAGACTGTTCTACTCATAACCACAAGTAATCATGACATACATTATTGTAATAAATATAAGACAACAGCGTCGGACATGTCTGTCAATGTTTTTGTAGCAAGTTGTAACAATAACATCTTAATGAATGATCCCTTGGAAACAGACACAAACACGGACACACAGACACACGTAATGAGAACATCGAAAATATTTGTTCATTACAAATCAGGCATTTATTATTATTATCATTATCCACAGGAATAAACTTTGCTCCTCACATGATATTGCTTGCACCAAAAAAAAAGTATATGTGACCCTGCACCTCAAAACAAACAAAAAGGTCGCCAGACATGAATTTTTAGTTAAGACCATGTATTCTCAAAGAGGAGACTTCAAGCTTTAAAATGATGTATAGCTTAAATCAAATGGACTCTCCTAACCTATCTAAATATTGGAAAGAAAGCACAAACTCAGGAAAAGTGTGAACTGAGGAAAGAGGCTCTGAAGTACAGTGTCTATTCAAGCGCTAAATCTTTACCAAACCGTGCTGGCTGTGTGATGAATGGGACAAAAAACAGGAAGTGAACCTCCAGAGTAACAACAATGAAGGGATTATCAAATTGCATTGAAATTAGGCATGCCTTATTAACACATTCTGCCCATAATTAATGCAATTTTTCAAAGCAGTAGAACTATCCTTTCAAAAATTATTAGAGTTGAAAGTGAAGAGTGTGGACAAGGTTTTTCAGACATGAAAAGGGGATTCTAAAGACACACCTAATCACACTGTCACACTTTCCTGCCCGTTTCATGATACCAAATTTTAGCATAATGTAAAAGAAGATCCGGTCTTTCAGAAAATATGAAAAAGTCAAGTTCGGCTAGGTTGACCCATTTCACTTATTTTCAGTCCTCACGCAAAATCAGTGTGTGCGACTTTATGTTCGTTTTGAGGTGCACGGTCATATATATACATATATATATATATATATATATATATATATATATATATATATGATCGTGCATCACAATGCAAACAAGACGTCACACCCCTTGATTTTACATGAAAAGTGGAGAAAGGTTAAATGGGTCAACCAAGTCAAGTCAATTTTCAGTTTTCCATATTTTCTGAAAGAACAATTCTTCTTCTACATTACTCTTGGGTTTGGGATCAAAAAGTGAATGTGAAAGTGCATTATCAGCAGTTATTTATACAACCCCCCCCCCTTTTTTTTTGGAAGAGTACTGTGATAAGGTTTTTCTTAGAGGCCCCTTTTCATTTTTATTTTGAAAATCTTTTTCACACATTTCACTTTCAACTCTAATAGATTTTAAAAAGATGGTGCTACTGCTTTGAATGTTTACATTTAACATAGAGATAATGTGTTGATAGAGCATGCTTAATTTCATCGTAATCTGATTACTTCCTTGTTGCTGCTACAGTGGTGTACATCATGTTGGTGTGTGTGTGTGTGTGTGTGTGTGTGTGTGTGTGTGTGTGTAAGTGTGTGTGTGTGTTTTGTCCCATTCATGGCTCAGGTAGCACGGCTTAGTAAAGATTAAGCGCTTGAATAGACCATGTACTTTACAGCCTCTTTTCTCAGTTTAAACCTTTCCAGAGTGTGGGCTCTCTTTCCGATATTTATACAGGTTTATAGGAGAATCCATTTGAATTGAGTTATACATCATTTCCAAGCTTAGAGTCTGCTCTTTTAGAATCTTCCCTCATCACTAAAATCGGTGTCCGGCGACTTTTTGTTGGTTTTGTGGTGCAGGGTCACATAAAGTTGTTCACCTGTTCAAGGCTATATTTTGATAGAGCACAGTGTAAATCAAAACACCTACCAAGAAGCAAAACGTGTGTCAATCTGAGTAAATTTGATTTATTCTCTGTATGCCAATCATCGCTATTGCGATTTTTTTTTTACTTTCTTTTTAAGCAATTTCATCAAGCATCATAACTATATACAAGTGTGATATGACAGAGTATTGTCACTTGGTACAATTTCAACAATGTCCATTACCAACGTATGCACCTGTAATATAAGCATATAGGCTATGGTTACACAGCGGAGAATCATACCAATGTTCTTTAAGAAAAAAGAGGAAAGATGATTTAGGATTAACAATTTGTGTCTCAGCGCTATGGCGCTTCATTGCAACGCCATGTGCAGATGAGCGAGAAATTAGTTAGCCAACTAAGGGCTCATAAACCGTATTTCAAAACGCGCCAAATCGCGAAGCTTTTAACTGATACAAGGCAAGCACAGAATTTTAGAGGAATCGCTCTTAATTTTGTCCCTATTCTCACAATGTTTAAATTCAAAATATGTACATGGACTAATTCAAAATCT
Source organism: Diadema setosum (assembly GCA_033980235.1). Lineage (NCBI taxonomy): Eukaryota > Metazoa > Echinodermata > Echinoidea > Diadematoida > Diadematidae > Diadema > Diadema setosum. The sequence goes on from CM067070.1 coordinate 37,690,998, forward strand.
AATTAAAAAATCCAATCATCTAAAACATATTTTCGTTACGTTATGCCTTTATATGATTTGATATTTGATAAAAAAATATTTTGACTTCATTGCTTAATACATTATCATAATTATAGTCATTTATTGCTCATCTACGTACTGTATATAAGCATCGCTAACATAGCCACGGGGAGCTCCATTGTAAACGGCAGAAAGAAGATGAACGCAGAAGAACATCCTTCTTTTTTAAGACAATGGGGAGAGCCTGGATAAGTGCTAGTTATACGTCAAAATGAATATAAACATCATATAAACTATAAATGCCATTTATTGTTGGTGAAATAAGGTCATTTCTAACAGGTGACTGACCTTACTTTTTTTTTCTTTTCCATATTTGTCTCATTTATTTTCTTGCTTATTTTCTAATCGTACCCAGATAGCAAGCTATTCTCTCAGGACTCGCCCCCAGTGGAGCTCCCTGGAATTAATATATACAAGTCACTAACAATGAAATTATGTACTCATGGATTTACAAAATGTAACAACAGTTTATTCATGTGTACGTGGTACAATTAGTAAAATGAAGGGATACAGGTTAATTTGTCTGCTTATATTCATTATACATCATATAATTATGGTAATAAAAAGTGAAAAAGAAAGTGACGTACGTAGACACATAATATATATAACACAGGGGAGAAGGAAAAGAGAGGTCGACTGCTTTCTTTAAAGGTGTGAAGGCTTGCACAGTCATATCACCTTGATTGGGCCTACTGACCAGCAGAACAAAAGGGTCAGTTTTATATGTCAGGTCATAGCCGGTTACACGGTCACAAAAGAGATTGAGTGCAACAATATTTACATAGAGTTTTATTTACATTACACTTGAATTGAAATATCGACGTATCATTGATATCCACACATCAACATCTATGTCATCCTTACAGCGTTTTTAAAAGCATACATTGACATCAATTGAAATCTGAATATAAGAACGACCCAAGTCCAATTTTTTTTTTTTTTTTTTTTTTTTTTTACCAAATTCAGTTTGACATGGAAAATTGTAGCGTATGCATGGACTCATCTTGTGTATAAATGATAAATCCTAATTACCCCCGGAAGTGCCTGAAATGAATGAGTTAAATCTTATATGAATGTAAGAATGAAGGACTTGGGTCATTCCAACATTATTCATATTATAGCGCCCTCTCTCCTCCTCTCATCTCCATAGCAGAATATCATGTATATGATTCAAAGAACGACCCAACTCCATCACACAAAATGGCCTCTCCACAATTAATGTAAATGTTAATTGTCATAATAATACATGGTCTAATATGTATATACAATGTTGCCTTCCCATCACAGTTAAATACAATATTATTGGACAAATAAAAAAGATATGAAGTTTTTTTAAGTTTACTCGAAATGGTCTTCCATGGACTTGGGTCGTTCTTATATTCAGATACTCAATTATTTCGAGTAAAGAAAGATCGTTCCATATATTGGGTTCCGTACGGTGTCTGCAAGATTTCAGTAGGAACATCGTACCGGGATTATGCTACTCAAATTCATAAGATTGCATTGTGGGATAAGAGCGTATGTCCTTGTCCATTTAAATATAAAAAAAAAAGAAAAGAAAAAAGAATGCGGCAATTGGTCGTCATGTAGAGCATAACATAATCATAAGGAGTGAGTTTGCAAGAAACCATTGTCATTCGGCACGACTGCTTTCAAAAGTGCAAATGAAGGATCTGAATTTTCCTAAAAACACGAGTTAATAGAAATAGCTTTCTTTTGTAAAACTAATAAAGTGTCATTATGACTTTCTTGAGGAAACCCCAAGCAATCTTCCAACACGACATGCACGATAATAACAATGAGTTATAAAATATACATGAAATGTTCATAAGAACATAAGACTTTAGCTTATGAAGCATGTTCAAATAATGGGACATGATGGATCCATTTTTAATTTTCATTAACAAAAATCTTTACAATCCTAAGACTTTCTTTCTGGGCTGATTATTCACTCTCTAATAGTAATGACATGCAGCATATCACTGTTCATATTTTTCCTATAAAAAAGGACTATTTCTTTTGCTGTTTTTATACAGTAATAAATGGGCAGTTGCTTTTTATTGTAAATAATTTCGTAATTCAGTATTTTAAGTTCTTATCTTTGAGTGGTTGGAAATCTGAATGGGAACATAATGCATTGGTGTCAAGGGCAAGATATTCTGCTTGTCATTGACATCAGTGCATTATGTAATGATATTAATGATCATGAAATATCATTGATGTACACCAACAAATAAGTCAGGAAATTGTAGTAACGGGGCAACACCACGACATGTAGTAAATTCATGGTTCCGATTCGTTATCGCAAAGGTTCGGTAGTTTAACTGCTCTTTTGTTTGTTTGCTTGTTAGTGTTTGTTTGTTTGTCTGTTTTCGTAGGCCTCTTATAATGATAACAACACAATCAATGTAAAGATCAGTGGAAAATATATCACAGAAGATGACATGACGATTGAGGGGAAATATGTTGGTGGATATATATATTATATATATATATATATATATATATATATATATATATATATATATATATATATATATATCGTTGCTGGGGTGACAAGACCTCGTATCAACAAAATGTCAAATGTTCAGGAGAGAGAAAACACACACGCCCACACAAAACAAAAACAAAACATGGCAGCCAAAACACTACATCAAATGGGAGAGCCTTTCCGTTGACATGTCCTGATGGCTTTATTTTGGGGGTAAGACAGATAGGATTTGGACAGGACTTTACTGGATTGATTATCTGACCTTTAAGGAAAAAAAAAGTAATATTCACCGAAATATGAGATAAAGGTCTTGTCACCCCAGCAGCAATATATATTCATATATATATTTGCATTTGTATTGTGTATTTTGGGAACACTGAATCACTCTATTCTCAGGCATCCTCGTCTTATAGAGGATACGCAAATCATGTTGTTTTAAAATAAAGGAATTATTGTTAATGCTTCCAATATCAAACGTTTAAAAGAAGACCTTATGAAATCATAAGGCCAACGACTGTGTACCTCTGATATCTGACATCAGGGCCTATGGCTACACGAAAGCATCCCTTGCTATAATACGGGACATGTATCCACACCAGTTTCGGGGGGGGGGGGACCAAAACTGATGAATGAAACGGGTAACACATCAAATACAAGCAATCTGAAACGCTAAACTGCTAAACTGGAGTCAAGCAAGAAGTAGAAGGTGCCACAAAATGGCACCGGAATACTGCCCACTTGTATTATTGCTGTATTGCGTGTGTTGTATGTTACTCATCTTGTGTTTGATGCGTACAGAATGGTAAGATGAGGAGCTCACAAACTCGATCGGCTGGAAGGTGTGATAAAAAAAGGGTTATTGTTGCATCGACCCAGCAATACTGGCTGGAGTCAGAGTCACATGTGATGACATGGTGATTGCGGGGAAGGAGGGTGGCGTTTAGTGGTGACAGCTGAACAGGGATACAGGTTAGCGATTTTTTTTTCTTCCTCTTCTTTGTATCAGTGCTTTCTTATTTGTTCGTTGAAGTTTTTAAATCGCCACAGACGAAGATGGAACTGTAAGTGAGAAGGAGAGAGAGAGAGAGAAAGGGAAAGGGGATAGAGAAAGTATAACAATTTGAGAAAAGAAAACGCATAAGCATTGAATTATAATCATATTATAGTCTTTCCCACTTCTCTCTTGTTTTTTTTTTCTTTTTCGGGGGGGGGGGGATTTTATTTGCAATGGGATAGTTGGAATGCATTGATTACACATAAGCCCATCTTGTTATATCTCTGTCATCATTGTAGGCCAATAAGTAAACAAATTCATCAAAAAAGACAGCAGAAAACAGACGAAAATGACGCATAATCCACAAACCACTACACAAAATAAAATTTTTAAGAGAAACTGGCCAGACCATTTTGTCAAAACACTTTTGTTTAATGGTTGTCTTTATGTTTGTGTCATTATGCTCTTTTGTAAGCGTTAACCTCTGTGAGGCAAAAATGTATTGCACATCCGTTATCAAAAAGGTATTTGAAAAAGTAAATACCATCAGTTTACTTAGTTTATGACTGCTTACAACGTCATTAACAGGTCAATATATGAACTTTTATAACATAATATGAAATTATGATATCACACAAAGAAAGTAATATTACCGTATTTGGGATAGTAACAAGTGTATATCCCTGGCTAAAGTAAAAAAAAAAAGAAGAAGAAAAGAAAAGACAGCTGCAACTTCGGAAAAATGTCTATATCGTAGTAACTGCAGAGTAGATTCACTAACAGTTCTAATATAGAACCAGCTTTGATATTTTATGTACGACAGAGTTTATTTATGGCATTACACTAACATTTTAATAACATACCTACAGTTTAATTATTATTATTATTTTTCTTTGTTAGTGGAATTAGAGCACGAATTTTTGATAAATATACATGTCTTTTTCCGGGAAATCGGAACCTCCCGTTGGATTAAAAAGGGGAAAAGAGGAACAAAGAAAATATAAACGCATAATACCATCTAACTAATTTGGATATGACTGTCATTATCACACTATTCTGAATCTCGTCATACTAATTTTTCATAACATTATCGCAATATCTTGACCCTCGACGTACTTAAAAAGTAAATTCCATTTACTTTCAGTGTAAATTGCAACTACTGACAATTGTATCATTGTTTAAAGGGTGTATGTATGCGTCATTTTTTGTTGTTGTTGCTTGTTTTTAATTGGTTGATAACACGTACCTTTATTGACACGTCGACGTCGTTCTCTCAGAACTAAATAACATGGTAACAGGGCCCAGGTAGCAACCAAGGCTCCGACGGATACTAAGGTTAGCACTTTAAACACAACTGTAAAGAAAAGGAGTTTTTATTGAAATCATTACATAAGAAGACCCATACATGGGGCCCATGGTACTGTAAAGATTTCTGTGCTGTAATTATATTACAGTTTAAGATTTGTCAAATCATAGTCTGTTTCATGACGGGTAGAATATGAAAAGAAAATGCTGACGTTTGAAATAAACGTATTTTACGTAGAACCGCTATTTATCGGTATATTGTTGTGACCATGCATCACACAACCAACTAAAATTCGACACACATGGATTTTTCGCTAAGAAAAGATTCTGAAAGTGCAGACTCTATGTCTGTAAATGATGTCGGACTCAATTCAGTTAGACTCTGCTAACATATCTAAATCTGGAGAAAAAGCACGCACTCTGAAAAGAGGGTGTACTGACAGAAGAGGCTAGAAAGTATTAGAATGTTTTCAAGCGCGTAATTGCCCCACTCCTTGCTCCTGCAATGAGTGAAACAGAAAAAAAAATGTGAAAGTCTATAACAGAGTCTTTAGCTGCAATTAAACACTTTTTATCAACTTGTTTTGTCCATTGAAAAAAAAAATGTGTTGTGATGCATGATCAAATTTATATTTGGATATTGCGGTTTACCAGGTGCCTATGCCAGTGATTTTCAGAGTCTTTTTGAAGTATTGCAGATACAACGAATATCACCAAACATACTTTAAAATGATTTGATTCCTGTACGCACAAATGAACAAAATGATTTAGTTATGAATCACCTTAGTCATTCTTAAACCATAAGGGTAGTTCATCACAAAGCTAAGGGAAACTTGCTGGACATTTTTTTTTTTCTATTCATTCAAGTTCGGGGTAGCAGATTTGATTGAATTGTTATCGCTAATAACGTATCAAAGTTTTATGTTTGATAACCCTCCGATAAAAGAAAAAAAAATGCATACGTCAATCGCCCTTATTTTCAAAGTATGCGCCAATTGGCCTCTATTTTCTAAGCATGGATTTAGTTATCACTTATTGTAGTTCTGTCCGAAAAACCAGAACCTCAAATCCCATTGAATTTATCAAAATGTCCAAAAGCATCTTTAAACGAGGGAAAAAAAGAAAAACACAAACACAAACACAAACTACACGAAACAAAACATATTAACAAAGTCTTCCCAAAATATACCACAATGTGCCAAAATATGGTCATTAAAAGCAGAAACTGGTATAACATTATGTTATATGAAAAACACAATGTCAGCACCTACTTTTTTATTCCATAACATAATAAAGAATTTGTTCGCCTAAACCAATAAGTCAACTTTGTTCAATAATCTCAAATCATAATTTTTGTTACACTATATATGAATATTGGTCACCTTACACAATAAGTGGTGAAATTTTCAGAAATTTATACCGAAAAAAAACCACCAAAATGTTGTACGTCTTGATGTGTTTTGCAGCAAAAACCGACAATTCCACTTCTCGTTCTCTTGCAAAAGCAGATAAGTCCACCACTCGTGGTATTAAATCAGTGATGCAAATCTTGCAAATCGCCATATTTTTCTATGTTCTCTATGCTCAATGTTCATGAAGTTTAGCCCACATACATTGATCTTTTGATGAATATGTGCAGGGCATTTTTCTTTTTCTATATCTTTCGGAATTTATTGGAAACTGCGTTACCGTGGTGAAGGCATATCATAACCATATCAGGCTGAGGTCTTTGGTAATCTTGCTACTATGATTTTTTTTTTTCGAGCAATAATTATGGATTTTGGAGCGCACATTGGCCTTGGGTGAAATCACAGTACCCATCTGTTCATTTTCATGAAAAAAATCTGCTTATCCGTTTTGTTTTCGTTTTTGCTTTTGTTTTGTTTTGTTTTGATTTTTTTTTTTTTTTTTTTTTTTTTTTTTTTTTTTTGCGACCGAACTCTTCGAATCAACAAAGCAAGATGTGATAGCTTTTACATTTCCTAAGCGTCTAACACGGCCAATTTCTGTTTGGATTAATTTTACGAAAAAAGAAACTTCAACAAAATGATGAAAAAAAAAAAAAACCTGCCAAATGCGGTACATCAATGTGAGTAGAACTAGTATACGATTTTTTTATATACGGATGTAAGAAGTAGAATTCAAAATAATATAACGTGAATATACGTTACGTAGCGAATAATCTCACCTTCATTCTCAAACTTACCGTCAGTTGGACAATCTGTCGTTGGCGTAGATTCTGTACCTTCTGTATCCGTGGAAAAACATGGTGAAGTTGAAGAGTTGAAGAAATATAACATGACGTCGAATATTTCAGAACAGAAAATTTGCACACAAGTAGTCGTAAGACCCCCCCCCCCCCCGCCACCGTCTAGTATGCACATTACACGATTTCTTGACATGTCGAAAGCAGCCACAAGTCAGATTCTTCGAATGTTCAGTTTACATGAGCTTCAATAAGTCCATTCTGTAAGATTTGATGTGTAATCCATTATTATGACACGCTTTACATCCAAATATGTTTTCAGATCGAATGTGACGAACAGTGAGATTATGCTAACGACAAAATTAATTACGGAGAAAGCCGTTAGTATAGTTTGCTCCCGATTTCTCTTTTCTCTTGAGATCGTCCACCTTCCAAATGCAGCTTACAGAAACTTCTTGGAACGATAGGTTTAAGCATGGTTTAAGTATGCAATTACTTCTGAAAATATTCACAAAATGCATCACAATACCCCGGACTTATATTCGTAATCTCTCCCTCTGTCTCCCTCTCTCTCTCTCTTCCTCTTTCTCTCTCCCTCTCTCTCTCTCTCTCTGTATATATAAATATATATATATATATATATATATATATATATATATAAAGAGTTTGTTTGCAAAAACCGATAAGTCCATATTTGTCAAATGGAGATATTTGCGATTAAAGGTCAAGAAAAATAAAGAGAACAATAAGAAAATTTTTGCTTCTTTTGACCATAACTTCAAAAATATACCTTTATATGTAGTGACCAATATATCATTTAAAAGGTATTATTTTGTCCGTTATGACAGAGACCGTACTTCAAAATCTTCAAAAATGGACTTATCGGTTTTTGCAAACAAACTCTTCATTATAGCTCTCTCTCTCTCTTTCTCTCTCTCTCTCTCTATATATATATAATATGTATATATATGTATATATAATATGTATATATATAATATATATATATATATATATATATAATATGTATATATATAATATATATATGTATATATATATATATATATATATGAAGGGTTTGTTTGCAAAAACTGATAAGTCCATTTTTGAAGATTTTGAAGTACGGTCTCTGTCATAACGTACAAAATAATACCTTTTAAATGATATATTGGTCACTACATATAAGGCTATATTTTTGAAGACATGGTCAAAAGAAGTAAAAATATTTTTATTATTCTCTTTATTTTTCTTGACCTTTAATCGCAAATATCTCCGTTTGGCAAATATGGACTTCTCGGTTTTTGCAAACAAACTCTTCATAGATATATATATATATATATATATATGTATTTATATATAATATATATATATATATATATATATGAAGAGTTTGTTTGCAAAAACCGATAAGTCCATATTTGTCAAATGGAGATATTTGCGATTAAAGGTCAAGAAAAATAAAGAGAATTATAAGAAAATTCTGCCTTCTTTTGAAAATAACTTCAAAAATGTACCCTTATATGTAGTGACCAATATATCATTTAAAAGGTATTATTTTGTACTTTATGACAGAGACCTTACTTCAAAATCTTCAAAAATGGACTTATCGGTTTTTGCGAACAAACTCTTCATATATATATATATATATTTATATATATATATATATATATATATATATATATATATATATATATATACATATATTGCGCATCGTATCACAAAACAAACAAAAAGTCACACCCCTTGATTTAACGTGAGAAATCAAAACATGTGAAATGGGTTAACCAAGTCAATGTTGTGTTTTTCACATTTTCTGACAGAGCTATTTTTTCTTGTACACTATGCTTTAGTTTTCAATCATAACACGAATGTGAAAGCGTGTTTTCCGCAGTTTTTATACTACCCCTTCTTGGGGGAAAATGAAATGATTAGGTTTGTGTTAGAGGACCCTTTTCGTTTTTTTTTTTTTTTTTTTTTTTTTTTTTGAAATCCTTTGTGCACTCTTCACTTTCGGGTGCACGACACGAGACCGACACCCAGAGTCATACAGCCCAAAAGTCATACAGCTCACAAGTCATAGAGCCCATGAGTTCGACACTAAGCCAACAGGGCCCACGAGACCGACACATTACGCCCCGTGTTGTATCTGTAGAACTCGTGTGCTGTTTTTACCTAGTGTCGAACTCATGAGCTGTATGACTCGTGAGCTGTATGACTATTAAATGGACCTGTTTTCAATGTAGAACTTGTAGGCTGTATGACTCGTGGGTGTCGGCCTAGCGGGATGAAACCTCACTTTCAGGTCTTAAAACTTTTAAAAGGATTATGCTACTGTTTTGAAAGATGGCATTAACCATGAACATAATATTAATAGAACATGCTTAATTGCATTGTTGTTGCTCGCGTGGTTGACATTCTATGTTTTGTCCATTTCATCGCACAGCTAGTGCGGCTTGGTGAACGATTAAATGCCTCAATAGACCCTGTATATAAGAACCTCTTTTCTTACCTCACACTTTTCCAGAATCTGTATTTTTTTTTTCATTGTTAAGGTAGTTTAGGAGAGTCCATTTGAATTGATTTATACATCATTTTAAGGCTTTGAGTCTGCTCTTTCGGAATTTGCCCTTAACTAAAAATCCATGTCTGACGACTTTTTGTTGGTTTTGTGATGCAGGGTCATATATGTATGTATATGTATGTATAAAGTATAAAGAATAAAGTATGCGTTTATTCGACTCATATTTTAAGCTGCGTGCATCACGAAACCAGCAAAAAAGTGGCACACACTGATTTTGTATAATGACTCAAAATAAGTGACATGGGTCACCCTATTCAATCTTGAGTTTGTCATATTCTCTGAAAAAAAAAAAACGACGCCTGTAGATTAAGATTAAGACTGTGATCATAAAACAACTTGGAAATTGTGTTTATAGCAGTTTGGGGGCAACATAATGTTTGAAAAACAGTGTAACTACGTGTGTCTTCGTGGTCCCATTTTCATTTCTAAAGTACTTTTTAAAGTCTTTAACTCAGACTCACAGTACAAGCTATATGTGGACCTTGAGTTCTATTAATTGACCTTGGTCTTTGGTGACAGCGCCACCTCTTGTGCAACTGAAGTGATTGATAAAGAGTCAGTACTGGAGATGGAGTTGTGGAGCAAATTCATCTTAAATCTTGAGCATCCTGATTCGGGCTGTTCTTAAAAGGAAATGTTTGGAGGCAAAGAGGTCAGTTGAAATGTTCATTTATGTTCAATTAAGAAATATGAAGGCATAAGCCAGAAACAAGCAATTCTATTTTGGGTTTGGCACATTGAAATGGCTTAGGTAATGCAGGTGTAATGTATGTGAATGTACATAGCCTACTACAGTGATGTACAGAATGTGTAGTAGTGTGTCGATACATACAAGTTAAACATGTTATGACATTTGAGAATGCTCTAATGCAATTGAGTATGTATGGAATGACAAAACATGATGCATTTTGTTAGCCAAAGGTCATATACTGGCATTCAGAGCAAAAGTACAAGTTTGATTTAGACCGGAGTTGCACATTCTTATGATGAATAGCACCTTTCAGTGCTGTGTGTAGGATTATGCAAATTAAGTATGAATGTCATTTGCATTCAAGTCAGATAGGCCTACGTTTACTGCAGGGAAAGACTTCAGCTAGTGTTATTATAGGTCATGTTTGATTGTGCTGTGATCCTCTGTGTTATCAGACAAGGTAAATTTCAGGAAATGGAAGTTACTTGCCTAATTAAGCAAGCTTGTCATGTGTCATCTGAGCTGAGCCTGATATCTATGAAGTTGATTTATCAGAATGCCTTGGGTATAAGCTCAAAGCTGATAAGTGATACGAAAGATTAATTATCCAAACATGTAATGCCTTGTACCTATGATCTTTCTATATCTATTTACTTTGAACCTACAGTTTTCACGGGATTTGAGGAACTTGAGGCATTTAAGAAACCTACTACAGAAAGTAATAAAGGAATTTACGGGTTTAGCGAACACAGTTTATACAGCTCTTGACAAGATAATATCTTTACTGAAATCCTCATGGATATAGTAAGGAATCAAACATTCCTGAATCGCCTAAGGATTGATCATTGTAACCATGGAATAAATCTTTATTGTCTGATGTCAAGATACTGCAACGGCCGTGGATTCAATTTTCGAATAAGGCAAATAAAGAATCATCATCAAATCTCAAATTCCCGTCGAAGCCTTTGTTTTTATTCATGGTGCTCTCCAACTCGTCTGCAGTTACAGTAAACATCCGGCATGGATACAGTGGGTTACTAGAGAATGATCAATGCCAGCTTAAACTGATAATCGCTTCAATGTTTCTGCTACGGACTTTCACATCCTTTTTTTTTTTTGTCAGATTTATTGAGAAGCTTTCACGGCTCGGTAAGATTACGCGCTTGGATAGACCCTATACTATAAAGCCTCTTTTGTCATTAAACACTTTTTCACTGTATTTTTGTTTTGATTATTTATGGGTTGGGAGAGTCCATTCCAATGGATAAATACATAATTTTAAAGCTTACAGTCTGCATTTTCAGAATCTGCCTCACTAAAAATTCATGTCTGGCGATTTTTCGTCGGTTTTGTGGTGCAACGTCATATATATATATATATATATATATATATATATATATATTTATTTATTTATAACATATATATATATAATAATGTCCCAATGGAGGAATGAATAAAATGCCAATTGCCTTGATTTCAATTGAAAATCAGAATTTTTGGGGGCCTCCCCCTTCGTCACGGATGATAGTGCCAATGAATTTCCACAACTCACTGTAAAAATTCATTCGCACTGTCATCCCTGACGAAGGGGGAGGCACCGAAAATTCGGATCTTTAATCAAAATCAAGGCAAGTGGCATTTAATGCATTTCTCTATTGTGACATTATTATTGCGGTATTTCTAGTACTGCCATTACGTGGAGCAACTACAATATATATATATATATATATATATATATATATATATATATATATATATATGTGTGTGTGTGTGTGTGTGTGTGTGACCGTGCATCACAAAACGAACAAAAAGTCGCACCCCTTGAGGACTCAAAAAAAAAAAAAAAAGGTGAAACGGGTCAACCAAGCCAATATTCAGTTTTTCATATTTTCTTAAAGAGCTATTTTTCTTCAACATTATTCTTAAGTTTGGGATCTTAAAATGAATGGGAAAGTGCATTTTCAGAAGTTTTTCTACAACCTTTTTTTTTGTAGAGTAGTGAGATCAGGTATGTCTTACAGGCCCCATTTCGTTTTTGGATAACCCTTTGCACACTTTTCACCTTCAAGTCTCATAACTTTTGAAAAGATAAGGCTACTGCTTTGAAAGTTGGCATTCAAATCATAGACAGAATGTGTTAGTACAGCGTGCTCAATTTGAATTTAATCCGATAATCCCTTCATTGTTGTTGCTCCAGTGGTATACATCCTGTTTGTTTGTTTGTTTGTTTGTTTTTTTTTTTTGTCCCATTCATCGCACAACTAGCACGGTTTGGTAAAGATTGAGCGCTTGAATAGACAGATAGACCCTGTACTTCAGAGCCTGTTTCTCGGTTCGCACTTTTTCAGAGTGAGCACTTTCTTCGCAATATTTAGATAGGTTAGGAGAGTCCATTTGAATTGAGTCATACATCATTTTAAAGCTTAGAGCCTGCTCTTTTAGAATCTGTCCTCATCTAAAAATCCATGTCTTGCGACTTTCTGTTTGTTTTGTGGTGCAGGTTCATATACACATATATATATATATATATATATATATATATATATATATATATATATATATAAGTATATATCTATATGAATAGTTTGTTCGCAAAAACCGATAAGTCCATTTTTGTAGATTTTGAAGTACGATCTCTGTCATAAAGTACAAAATAATACCTTTTAAATGATATATTGGTCACTACATATAAAGGTATATTTTTGAAGTTATGGTCAAAAGAAGCAAAATTTTTCTTATTGTTCTCTTTATTTTTCTTGACCTTTAATCGCAAATATCTCCATTTGGCAAATACGGACTTATCGGTTTTTTTGCAAACAAACTCTTCATATATATATATATATATATAGATATATATGAAGAGTTTGCTTGGAAAAACCAATAAGTCCATTTTTGAAGATTTTGAGGTAAGATCTCTGTCATAAAGTACAAAATAATACCTTTTAAATGATGTATTGGTCATTACATTTAAAGGTATATTTTAGAAGTTATGGTCCAAAGAAGCAAAACATTTCTTATTATTCTCCTTATTTTTCTTGACATTTAATCGCAAATATCTCCATTTGGCAAATATGGACTTATCGGTTTTTGCAAACAAACTCTTCATATATACAAACACACACACACACACACACATAGCTATTCACATGGTCTTGTTTCGAGGGTGTATATAGCCTCTTCATCGTTATTCCAGGGAGTCCCAATAATATTTCCCCGAGATTGCCGAGTAACCATTACTGCAAAAATATCAAGAAAGATATTCCGGTTTAAACAACTTTTCCAAGGACACGAACACATGGCAGAACCCGAACAGCCCATTTTAAAGGCAATTGTCATTTCAGTGTGAACAGCATCTCTTTGGTTATTTCTTGATTAAGTGGTGTTGCCAAGACATTTTTCGTAACAATAAAATACCTTCTTCACTGTTTTTTTTTCCTTAAGCAAATAAAAGAGTCTGGCAATTACGATACATACTGTGAAGTTTAGCCGCCTTTGCTGTCTCTGGAGTAGATCGGGTGTTCACCGTGGAGACGTTCGACGAAGGAATTTCTGTTTAAGCGAAAAGCAAGAGTAAATACATTATCATCATCATTTCATATTTGTTATTAAGAGAGACCAATATCCAATATTATGCACTCAAGGTGCATAACCATAATCATAAACATAACCCCCTCCCTTGGCGGAAGTAATCACAGGCAACTATATATTGTGACCGTGCACCTCAAAACGAACATAAAGTGGCACACACTGATTTTGCGTGAGGACTGAAAATAAGTGAAATGGGTCAACCTAGCCGAACTTGACTTTGTCATATTTTCTGAAAGAGCGGGTCTTCTTTTACATTATGCTAAAATTTGGTATCATAAAACGGGCATTAGAGTGTGCTTTTTTACCAGTTTATCTCGAACATTTTTGGTAGAATAGTGTGATTAGGTGTGTCTTTAGAATCCCTTTTTCATTTCTGAAAAACCTTGTCCACACTCTTCACTTTCAACTCTAATACCTTTTGAAAGGATAGTGCTACTGCTCTTAAAGTTGGCATTAATTATGGACAGAATGTGTTAATGAGGCATGCTTAATTTCAGTTTAATCTGATAATCCCTTCATTGTTGTTACTCTGGTGGTTTACTTCCTTTTTTTTTTTTTTTTTTTGTCCTATTCATCGCACAGCCAGCACGGTTTGGTAAAAATTAAGCGCTTGGATAGACACTGTACTTCAGAGCCTTTTTTCTTAGTTCACACTTTTCCTAAGTTTGTGCTTTCTTTCCCATATTTAGATAGGTTAGGAGATTCCATTTGATTAGAGTTATACATCATTGTAAAGCTTAAAGTCTGTTCTTTCAGAATATGGTCTTAACTACAAATTCATGTCTGGCGACTTTTTGTTTGTTTTGAGGTGCAGGGTCACATATAGCAGAAACAACCTTTAGAATACGCCTAATAGCGTCTGCAAGCACACACACACATATACGTAGAAACAAACGTAATTTGGGAGAGAATCTAAACATTAATATGTGACCGTACATCACAAAACGAACAAACAGTTTTTTTTTCTACAACCCCTCTTTTTTTGTATAGTAGGTCCCTTTTCATTTCGTGATAGCCGTTTGGGTACTCTTTTTTAAACTTAAGGGATAATGTTTATGCTTTGAAAGTTGACACTAATCATGAACTGAACATGCTAACAGAGCATGATTACTTTCATCCTAATCCGATAATCTCTTCATTGTTGTAGCTCCAATGGTTTACACCTTTTTTTCTTTTTTTTTTCTTTTTTTGCCATTCATCGCACAGCTAGCACGGTTTGGTGAAGATTAAGCGCTTGAATAGACCCTGTACGTCAGAGCTACTTTTCTCGGTTCACACTTTTCCAGAGTGTGCACTTTCTGTCGAATTTAGATAGACCCTTAAATAAAAGTCCATGTCTGGCGACTTTTTGTTGGTGGACCCACGTCGTAGCGGCGTTACAGAGTAGTTGCATTGCAGTAATACCTCTACGTGAACAAAGTTCAGCTGCTTTCTTCATCGTCTTGCTCCCGATTTTAGGAAGACTCCTAGGCAATTTCATATACTAAATTATTATTTTTTGTAGACATTAACACCCAAACTGTATTAGTACAAGTGATGTTTCTGTATGGTTAATTGTTTTTGATCAAGAACAACATAATTGCCGAAGTTTGAACTTACGTTACTTACACCTAAACACTCTATAATGAAAATGAGTGCAAACCGGTGATCTTGACATACAATTTGTATGGTGTTGTGTCCAAATTTCGCCCAAGACTTCAAATTTCGCCCACTGAGATGTGCATTACAAAATGGAAACATACGCAATTTAGTGTGACTGGGACCGAGCATTTGTATTTTTTTTTTTTCGTGATTGAGGAATGTTCCTTCAACGGAAAAAATCAATATCAATATGAAAAATCATCAAATTCGGGCAATTTCACAAAATTTTCAAAAATTCAGAAGGACTAGTCCCTCAAATAGGGACTTCCTACGAACATGTTTGAGCAAAGAAGTCTTTCGTCCGGGAGTGCTGTTTCGTATGATAGCGGAAAATGTGTAAGGTAAGACACGGGAAATGTTCGAAGTGGTCACCCCATTGTACTATACTATGGGGTTAAAACTACATAGACCAGGAGCTGGCTGCTGGTCAATTTACCCCACCAAGCCCAAAAAAGTTTGACCCCTCAGAGTTGCTGGGACCACCCTCCTCATTAACAAAATGCGCGTCAGCCTGGTCCCTGAGGGCGGGTTCGGCCCCCAGGGACCCCCAGAAAAGGCCCTCCGGCGGGTGTAATTTACCCCATGGAGCCCATTGACCAAACGTGGCCTAAATGAATGTCCAGTGGGTGTACATAATCAAAATATGAAAACTGACAAAATATCTGGTTGGGAAAGGGGTTGCCAGACCGCTTGTTTGCAGGTACAAAACCTCGTTTTTGGTCAAGGAGTCTGCGCCAAGACTACACTGTCCCATAGGTCAAATAACAACAACAATAACAACAACAACCCTGTACTGTAGCGTCTCCCAACAGTCTGAGGGACAGTGGCAGTTAGTGCATGTAGTAGTCTTAGCGCAGACTCCTTTGCGCCCAACGACGGTTTGTGCCTGCAAACTACCCGTTAAACCCTAGCATTGTAATATGTTTTACTGGCCACAGAGCCTACTTCTTCTGTATGATGTATTCATCTTATGAGACACAAATAAAGCTTTTTAAAAAATGCTGAAATAAAACCTTTGTTGTGAGTAGACTTCACTTTCAGACCAACCGCAACAGCACTAACACATTTAAGTAAACATTTTCATCAACATGAGTGCATTAAGCATACCTTTAATAAAGTTTATGTCAACAAGTTGGGTTTAGCTTGGAGTACTTCCTTTTCTCCTGCTTGATATGCTCTTTTAAATACAAATAACAAGTCTCAATCCTCATGTAAGATTCTTTTGAAAACCTGAGGAGGGTGGTACCAGCAACTCTGAGGGGTCAAACCTTTTGGGCTTGGTGGGATAAATTGACCAGCAGCCAGCTCCTGGTCTAACAAGTTCACACAGAATTGGCAGTGGTTAACCGATTATCACCAAAATCTAATCGATTCTGTCCTTTCATTATACAAACATGCATTCCCTGAACATTTGGTGCAAGCCCGTTAACCCGTTCTCTTGGTATCTTGTACATAATCAAACAAAAACGAACAAACAAACGGTGCCCTTTACATAATTCTGCGGATTTACATCGGCGTGGATAAAAAACAAACAAACAAAAAACAAACAAAACAAAACAAACAATAAGTGAACGCACATGCACTAACGTCATCGACTGGGCATATTTCGAGCATTGCGCTTCGGGTAGCTGCAGTGGCCAAACGATTAACCGAAAAAGATTACTCCCTCGTTGCTAGGAACAAAATATATAATATATTGATATATATATATATATATACACTCAGCAAAAAAAGAAAGTAAACCCCTTTTTATCGTTATATTTTTCATAAAAGATTTTGATGAAAACAAATGCATTATATACAATATTAAAGGTAATTTAATTGGCTATTAAGCTAATAGGTTGATTAAAAAGAAAACTGTACGCATGACTGAGCACATTCGTTATTGTCCTCCAAAGCACAAAATCAAAAACTGCAAAAACTGACATGCTCTCTTTCATTTGCAAATGCCCTTCACGATAACAAAAGACATCAAAAGACCAGTTTAACACATTGTGAGAGTTGTATGAAATAGCAAAACAAGTTTTCTTTCTATTTATCTCTTTATAACCTCTAAGAAAAGCAAATTAGGAAACTAAAGGGGGAAAATAAGAATTTTCTGTCAAGTCAAACTTCAAATGACATAGGGAATGATAAGCATACAGATGATTAAATGAGCAGAATGTCTTTATCTATTTATTTTAATATAGTGGTTTAAGAATTCTTGAGAGAAATTCAAGAATGAAACATTATGTACAATTTCCTTTAAAAAAAAAAACTCTCAAATGTCTACCATTTTTTTTTTGTTAATTATTACTTCTTCTCTTATATGATTTGAATTTAGATTTGACATTTAAGATTCTTTATTTTCCTCCAATATATTTAGCCTTCATTGATCATTTGCGCTTTAAGGATATCATAGAGATCAAAGGTTTATTTTTGCAATTTAATTCATGTTTCGTTTTGTGTGAAATGTGTTTGTTCTTATTCTTCTATGAGAGAGAGAGCACATGCGCATGAATGACAACTTGTTCAATTCTGCAATTTTCATTTTTGTGCCCTGGAAGAGAATAACAAACGTGTTCACTCATGCGTAAAGTTTCCCCTTTTTGTCGACCTACCAGGTTGATAGCCAATTAAATCACCTTTAATATGGTGTATAATACATTTAGCTTTCAGCCAAATATTCTATGAGAAATATAAACTTGAAAAAGCGTTTACTTTCTTTTTTTTGAGTGTATAAAGTATTATATATATATATATATATATATATATATATATATATATATGTGTGTGTGTGTGTGTGTGTGTGTGACCGTGCACCTCAAAACGAACATAAAGTCGTACACTCTGATTTTGCGTGAGGACTGAAAATAAGTGAAATGGGTCAACCTAGCCGAACTTGACTTTTTCATATTTTCTGAAAGAGCGGGTCTTCTTTTACAATATGCTAAAATTTGGTATCATAAAACGGGCAGGAAAGTGTGGTTTTTTTTAACAGTTTATCTCAAACATTTTTGGTAGAATAGTGTGATTAGCTGTGTCTTTAGAATCCCTTTTTAATTTCTGAAAAACCTTGTCTACACTCTTCACTTTCAACTCTAATAACGTTTGAAAGGATAGTGCTACTGCTTTGAAAGTTGGCATTAATTATGGACACAATGTGTTAATGAGGCATGCTTAATTTCAGTTTAATCTGATATTTCCTTCATTGTTGTTACTCTGGTGGCTTACTTCCTGTTTTTTGTCCCATTCATCGCACAGCCAGCACGGTTTTGTAAAGATTAAGCGCTTGAATAGACACTGTACTTCAGAGCCTCTTTTCTCAGTTCACACTTTTCCTGAGTTTGTGCTTTCTTTCCAATATTTAGATTAGTTAGGTTAGGAGAGTCCATTTGATTTGAGTTATACATCATTTTAAAGCTTAAAGTATGCTCTTTCATAATATGGTCTTAACTAAAAATTCATGTCTTGCGACTTTTTGTTTGTTTTGAGGTGCAGGGTCACATATATATGAGGAGTTTGTTTGCAATATTAAAACCGATTAGTCCATATTTGCCAAATGGAGATATTTGCGATTAAAGGTCAAGAAAAATTAAGAGAATGATAAGAAAATTTGTGCTTCTTTTGACCATAACTTAAGAAATGTACCTTTATATGTAGTGACCAATATATCATTTAAAAGATATTATTTTGCACTTTATGACAGAGACCGTACTTCAAAATCTTCAAAAATGGACTTAACGGTTTTTGCAAACAAACTCTTCTTATATATATATATATATTTATATATATATTATATAAATATATATATATATATATATATATATATATATGTATATATATATATATATATATATATATATATATATATATATATATATGTGTGTGTGTGTGTGTGTGTGTCTTTGACCCGCTTCAATAAATAGATCTAAAACTCGGGGGAGTTCTATTTTCTAAAAAAAAAGTAAATGACATGACAATCATTATTCCCTTACTCTTCCGCTTTAATTCCACTTACAACACGAGTCATAAAAGTACTCGGTTGCGGAAATATCAACGATTTTATGTGGTCTAATTATTTTCTGTGGTCTAAGAAATCAGCATTTCGAGAAAACTTTCAAAGTTTTTATTCCGATTCAATGGTGATAGAGGGAATGCAAGACAATATTCACAAGCTTAGCGGTCTCAGTATACGACCAATCAGTAAGTAGGATGCCACGCACTGACCACGTGTTGGCACCAGCTCCTTCCATGCTATAAAGGGGGAATCTCACTGAGCGGTGAACGTTTGCGAACGTAGCGAATTTGGGATTTCGCAAGGGTTCGTAAAGCGTTGCAAAAGATTCGTTTACAGTTGCTAGAAAGTTCGCAAACAGTTTTCATTGTCGCAAGAAGATTTTCTTTGCGAATTTGTACTTTCGCTATCAGTTGCAAACATTCGCACAGATCTCGTAAGAATTCGCAAACAGTCGGAATACGGTGTCAGTAACATGTTTATTTGACTCACCACTGCTAGCGAACAAGTAACAATATGGTTCCTACATAAAAGCTCCTGAAACAGGCCAGGGGGTGTTTCACAAAGCTGTTCTTAAAGTTAAGAAGGACTTAAGTGCTACTGGTGATCAGTTCTTGTGTGCTTTACTTATCACAATCTCAATAATTCAGCACAACTGATCACCAGTCAAACACCCCCCCCCTATCCACTGTAAGAAAGTTCTTGAATCCCTTAACATCACCATCATGTATTTGCTGCAAAAGCATTTTCATATTGGTCAAAGTTTGTCCTCTCAATATATCATTTAAAAGGTATTATTTTGTACTTTATGACAGAGACCGTACTTCAAAATCTTCAAAAATGGACTTATCGGTTTTTGCAAACAAACCCTTCATGTATATATATATATATATATATATATATATATATGTACATATCTTATTTTGTACACTTTATTTCGGGACAAAATTTCTCAAGTGTTGATACTTGAGAAAGGATGAATCACTCGATTATTATCTTTCTTTTATATCATGTGAACCACCGAAGGCATTATATCACCAATGTATTCAAGACATTACTGATTTACATACATACATAAAAAACATTACATAAATAAAAAAAAAATGGTAGACGAAAATTATAATAGCAAACGAAACATAGAGTAGGCCTACATCCAAATAAATAACCGTCTAGGGTTTGTTTGTATGTATTTTTGTTCTCTTGTATGGATGCAAACCGTATAAGTCATGGCATAAAAATGATGATTCTTACTTGCTGTTTCAACTTACCAACATTTGGAAACTTTGCCGTTGGTGCAAACTCTGTACCTGCTGTTTCCACGGAAAGACATGATGAAAAGTGTTTTACAGACATAACATGAGGTCGAATATTTAATGACATCGAATTTGCACACCATGAGTAGTACCCCGCATCCCCCGCCGAAAAAAAAAAAAAATAATGAAGAACAACGATATATCATGTAATGATATGTAAAACACCCACTCACATAAATACACACACATATGTGCGTGTGTGTGCGTGTATGTGTGTGTGTGTGTGTGTGTGTGTGTGTTGTCACAGAGAGCGAAAAAGATTTGCAGAAGACACGGGTATGGTACGAAGTTATGCATGTCGGCAAATACTTGTTCAAACGATTACAGAAAGAGGAAAAAGGTAAACATCATAAATGCGTGAATAAGATTATTGCAGCATGCAGAGCATCAGTTAAGTGTACATTGTTATGTAGCTTTATACATGTATCTTGATGACAATACTAGGAAATTTTGGATAATTTAGTAAAGTCACAGGATATTTTGCGTAAGGTGATGATTGTAAGTATTTCAAAACAAGTTCATGAAAAGTATAATCTCAACAACCAAAAAATCATAAATAATGAAAGTTCCGTATAAGATACAAATATATTGGTATATTATCCATGTCATGACAAAATTTACGACTTCCTTTTTTTTTCGAGGAGAAACATCGATGAAAAATAGAGGTATGGTAGAGAATGACGCGTATCAAGCATAGGTGTTCGAATATATCGAAATGAGATCATTAGAAATGAGCGAATGAAAATGTTGGAGAATTAATGCAACAGATATTAGAACATCCGTTTGAGTGTACCTTGATGATAAAACTAGGAAAAAATTGCGGATAACCAAGACAACACATCAAGGATAGATAGGTAGCTGCATGTACAAAGCCTATACAAACATAATGTTATTTTAATATCAACTCTAATAAATAACCAAAGTTCCGTATGAACAAAAATAGATACATGTACGTCTAATTTCAGATTCTAAGAGCTTCCCCCTTTTTTTGTAAAAGTTGAAACTGCTAAGCCGTCCAAGGTTCTTGTTGAGTTCATTTTATAAAGACCTTGTTTGTATGGTGAATTTCATTTCGGTTAATTTTCTGGCTTCTCTATCTTCGTAATTAGTGCCGATGACACAGAATCATTGATCCTGAATTCAGTGGTTTCCCGAGTTGAAGTGTTCGGCAACCGGTACTGACGAATGTTTTGAATTAAATTTATTTGATTATTGAAAGGAAGGCTGAACTTATAGTACTTGTTTCGCAAATGTATTTCCCGCTAGGGCATTTGCAGCATGAAATGCAGTAAACCGCATTTCAAAAGGACTGAAGGTCCGCTGCTGGCACAGCCCCGCCAACTGAGGGCCTCAAAATCGCCTTCGCGCCGTGTAGACTCTTCGCAGTCTTTTAGTACGAAATTATAAATTATCGCGAGCTTCATGAGAAGAAAGGGGATAGGGCAGATCATGAACGAACGATCAGTACTAGTACTGTCGAAAGTGACACCAGGGAGGACGGTGGGAAGCTCTCTTCCTACCTCCCTAGTGACACATAGCATCGTGTAGAGTACAGTATGCCTATGATTGCCCGCCGACTTAGCATTCACTTTGCATTGAGTATGAGGTGTTGTTTGAAAGTGAATCTCTAAAGATAAAAAGCGTTCATCAATTATAATTTACATATCGCAGTTGCCCACGAGTGAGGGTAGTTGCTAGAACACATGATGTAGTAAACTTCTAGCCAGTGGAAGAACAAAATATAGAATAATGAATGATATTTAGCGTATTTAGTACACCTAGAGGAATTTCGGAAGTGATCTTATAACATTTTCTCTATTGTCCAAGATTGTGAACAAGGGATCGTAGTACAGCCTGTATAGCGTAAAGTCAGTCACGGAAACACAATCACAATTTTCAATGTGTGGGACTGAATGACGAGTTAACTCAGCGTGCAAGCTGTTAGAACATTGAGACGCAAATTTACCATCTGCAGTCCTTCTCTTCATGTCTCCATGCTGCAGCAATCTTCAGTCCGTAAAGTCCATATTAGCAATGGTACAAAATCGTTGGTGAACAGAAATGGCGAAAAAAAAAGCAAGCCGAGTCTTTCGTCACAGTAGTTGGGAACTTCGCCGCACGCACAGCGCATACGCGCTGTTAGTACTCAGAAATGGGTTTTGCGTGTGTAAAATGCTCAAGTATTAAATACGAAAGAGCACCTGTTTCACAAGTCTACAACGAACGGTTTGTCCGAACGTTCGGAAATTTTTAACCTAATTACGTATTCCAGTACAAAATTCTCAAATTGTCGATGCTAGATATCTTAGTTTGTTCGTGTACAAATACTTCAAATATTCTTTTTCTAGCACACACTTTTTGTAAAGAAATTAAACCGGAATGTTTTACGTTCAAAATGTTAAAGATATGAAGAGTTTGTTCGCAAAAACCGATAAGTCCATATTTGCCAAATGGAGATATTTGCGATTAAAGGTCATAGAAAATAAAGAGAATAATGAGAACATTTTTGCTTCTTTTGACCATAACTTCAAAAATATACCTTTATATGTAGTGACCAATATATCATTCAAAAGGTATTATCTTGTACTTTATGACAGAGACCGTACAAAATCTTCAAAAATGGACTTATCGGTTTTTGCGAACAAACTCTTCATATAACACTCCAAAGCCAATTTGATTTCCCATAGGTGTTGACAGTAGCAAGTTGGTCTATTTCATGACAAAGGACCGTTGCCTGAACATTTCTTGGAGCAATGACATTCCTTCCTCCTACCTTGAATGTCAGACGCACGCACTGCCTCAACAATAGATCGAATGTCCACTGTTGAATGGCTTGCAGGAGTATTCCTCTGGAGGGCCCCTGCGTAAAATGTTGACGATGAAAAGAAAAAGGAGATACAGAGAGATAGAGAGCGAGAGAGAGACAGAAAAAAAAAAAGATCGATAACCCACATCCCCCCATACAGAAACACAAAAATAACAAAGTACAACGCACAATCACAATAGCTTCTATATACCATATATACGTCATTCACATGCATATTTTATTCTACGCACGCAGACTAACACAAGTGACTGCTCTCTGTTTCCAAGCTTTTTTGTATAAGCAATTTGTCAAACTTATTGTATGAAAGTTGATAGCAACTAGTTAATTTAACCAATTTATATTCATTTTTACAAACATACTATTTTAATTTGTTCGAATTAAATGTGTCACGGTGAAGTCGTTTACCAAGAAAAGAGCACATACATATAGGCTTTCTAAGTGACTGTCATCTACCAGCCTCCTTTGACACCACACACTATGTCAAGTGCAGTTCTGTACTATGTGAATATACAGGGTAAATTAACTTGACATGTTCCTCTTTTCGGTAATTTCATCTTCCCTTTGATTAATTTTAATAAAACGTTATTGCATCCAATTTGTCTTATCTATATTGCTTGGTGTGCTAAATAATAGGTAAGAAAAATATGATCCAAAATTGATCGATGAATACACGTATTGAAGATATTGCAACTCTAACATTAACTGTTTTTGTTATTTTTTTGTCTTGAAGGGGTAGACTGTTTGAATCAATGTAAGAAGTATGGAGGTGACTAAAATACAGAAGTGAAAAAAAATACACTTGGTATTAAGAATCAAACGAAACAATTGGATGTCTTGACAAAGAACAACACCACAATTTCCTTTTCTGTACCGCATTATCACATTACACATTTCCTACCCCATGGTCACAATAATTGTTCTCTCCTGAGAATAATGAGTCCCTTACTAGAGAAAAAAAAAGCAACAAAAGCACACACAGACACATAAACACACACACAGAAAGACACACACACACACATGCGTGCACAAATACATTCGTTTCATACCTTGTTGGTTAACATAAACGAATGTTATGTTCTGATGTAATACACTGCGTGTGTAGTCCCGCATAAAACACCAGTAATTAGTTTCATCCCTAGGTTGGACGTTGTTGATGACCAAGGAAAAGTCGTCTGTGATGTTAAACAAGCCGTCCTCATATCCTTGACCAGACCGTACAGGTGGGGTGACGGACAGATCGAGTTTTACCAGGTCATAGCTATAACGATCTCTCCATGTGTGCCAATAGACGACATCAACGTGCGTGTTAATCTTGCACGGAATCAAACCTTTCTCTCCCAGTTCCAG
The DNA here is from genome assembly GCA_033980235.1 of Diadema setosum. Lineage (NCBI taxonomy): Eukaryota > Metazoa > Echinodermata > Echinoidea > Diadematoida > Diadematidae > Diadema > Diadema setosum. Next base: position 37,716,036 of record CM067070.1, read on the forward strand.
TTCTATAGTCTTCGGGGAGTACGACGCGATAGCCATGGTGAGACTTAGTCCTTCCGCAACAGGGTCTGCAGTGTATCAAATAATATATACTTTTTTAAGGTCATATTGTATCTTTCAAAGTTGGATGCCGACATCAATTGGACATTCTAGATGAAACTGGTATGCTATCAACATTGTATCAGTGCCAATATAATCTCCGATTGCATCATCAAACGTGAAAACAGACATAATGAATGACATAATCATTGTGAACATATCTTAGACTATAATACTCCAGTTTTGGGTGCAACAATGGGTATGTTGATAAACGGACATGCTTTTCATGTCCAGATCGGAATATGCCATTTAGACAGTTGTGAAATTAAGGTATTATTTTTGTGTTTGTTTGGTGTTCTTTTTTGTTCAAAACAATTCAGTGCGTGTAGATTTTGGCCAAAAGAGAACGATTGCATTTTGGAACTTTCCCATTGATTTTGTTTTTTTTCTCTTTTCTTAAGATAGTAAGAAAAACAGGTTACTTAGATAAGAGGTGTTTTAGCATTTCTTGTCTTGGATACGTCTTTAATGTTATAATGACGTCGAATCAAAGGGATTTCTTCATTGTCACATAATGTTGATTGTGTTCGCTGCCTCTAACCGCATTCATCTTTGTCCAAGAATCCCAAACTGTAAAGAATTCAAAAGCGTTGCTCTGTGCAATGAATGGGGCAAAAGCAGTGTCTAAGACTATATAGTACATAAAAACGAAGGGGCTATCGAATATGCCTCTTCGTAATTAGGCATTGCGCATTCGTGACAATAACAACAAGCGCTCCGGGCAAAAAAACAAAAACAAAAACAAAACAAAACAAAACAAAATAAAAAACGAATTCGGCTGCAGTTATTTTGTCTTGTCTGCATGTCCCTTACCTCATAAAAGCTACCCCGAACTCTGGCTCTATCGTCTACAAACAAAATGATCCGAAAGTCAGGGGAGGACAATTTTCTGAAAATTGCATGACATTATTCCCTTACTCTTCTACTTTGATTTCATATAATTATGTAACCATGCATCAGCAAAAGAACAAAAAGTCGCACACACTGATTTTATGTGAAACCTGAAAATAGGTGAAATGGGTCAACCTATCTGATCTTGACTTTTTCATATTTTCTGAAAGAGCAAGTCTTCTTCTACACTATGCCAAAATTTGGGATCATGACATGTGCAGGAAAGTGTGGTTTTTAGCAGTTGGTCTCGATCATTTTTTTTTTGTAGAAAAATGTAATATAGTTATTAGGTGTGTCTTTTTAGAGTCCCCTTTTCATTTCTTTAAAACCTTATGCACAATCTCCAATTTCAACTCCAATAACTTTTTAAAAAGGATGATGATGCTTTTATGAAAGGTGGCATAAATCATGGACAGAATTCTATTCTAATCTGATAATCCCTTCTTTGTTATTACTCCAATGGTCTACATCCATTTTTTTTTGTCCCATTCATCGCACAGCCAGTACGGCTTGGTAAAGATTTAGCGTTTGAATAGACACTGTACTTAATTAAGAGCCTCTTTTCTCAGTTCACCTTTTTCCTGAGTGTGTCCTTTCTTTCCAATATTTAGATAGGTTACGAGAGTCCATTTGATTTGAGTAATAGATCATTTTAAAGCTTATAGTCTATTCTTCAGAATATGTGACCGTGCACCTCAAAACGAACATAAAGTCGCACACACTGATTTGGCGTGAGGACTGAAAATAAGTGAAATGGGTCAACCTAGCCGAACTTTCATATTTTCTGAAAGAGCGGGTCTTCTTTTACATTATGCTAAAATTTGGTATCATAAAACGGGCAGGAAAGTGTGTGTGTGTGTGTTTGTTTTTTTTTTTTTTTTTTTTTTGCAGTTTATCTCGAACATTTTCGGTAGAATAGTGTGATTAGGCGTGTCTTTAGAATCCCTTTTTCATTTCTGAAAAACCTTGCCACACTCTTCACTTTCAAGTCTAATAACTTTTGAAAGGATAGTGCTACTGCTTTGAAAGTTGGCATTAATTATGGACAGATTGTGTTAATGAGACATGCTTAGTTTCAGTTTAATCTTATAATCCCTTCATTGTTGTTACTTTGGTGGTTTACTTCCTGTTTTTTGTCCCATTCATCGCACAGCCAGCACGGTTTGGTAAAGATTAAGCGCTTGAATAGACAATGTACTTCAGAGCCTCTTTTCTCAGTTCACACTTTTCCTGAGTTTGTGCTTTCTTCCAATATTTAGATAGGTTAGGACAGTCCATTTGATTTGAGTTATACATCATTTTAAAGCTTAAAGTCTGTTCTTTCAGAATATGGTCTGAACTAAAAATTCATGTCTGTGGACTTTTTGTTTGTTTTGAGGTGCAGGGTCACATATGGTCTTTACTAGAATGTCATGTCTGGCGACTTTTTTTGTGATGCAGGGTCACATATAACACAACTCATAAAAGTTATCGGTTACCGAGATATCGATCATTTTATTAGCGCGCATGTCAAGTGGTTGAGGAAATCAGAGTTTCGAGAAAAACGCCTTCAAAGTTTGCCTTCCGACGCTATCAAGAACAAAGGGAGGCGAGACAGTTTTCACCCCTTGACAATAGAAGGCATACTCCTAGAGACCTCCAGTCAGACCGCAGCACGTATGCTAATGAGCCGATCCGGCAAGATTTATTCAGCACTCTCGTTGACGATCTTTGCGTTCGAAAGGTGTCTCGACGTGCGAGATTTTGCGAGAGTTTGACAGGGCTATGGTTTTCACAGTGTAGCGACTTGTGCATACATTTGTCAAGGCTACAAGTCACGCTAAATCGTTCTGCAGACTTTGATCTTTATTTTGATAATAAATTTGCGTATAATATCGGATCTTATCATGACGATATAATCAGTTGAATTTGCGTAAATACCTGCTTTTCACGGAAGATTTTGTCGTCTAAAGTTCGTTTTTGGTTCCTGACTGGTTTAAGAAACTTTGTTTCTGATTTTGGCTTTTTGGTAGAAAGGAAACTTAGATACTAATCATATGTTGGAGTCAAGGAGATGCAAACATGCATGATTTATACTAGTTTTTCTGTTTTGAAATGTCTGTAAAATTCACTCCTTAGCCGGAAATATGCTCCACACAAAGTGTACAGTGGCGCGAAAGAGCTCTCTCATTGGACAGCGCTTGCATCCAGCACTTGAACTTGGCTTAAATTACACGCGTGCCAAGAAACCGCAAGTGGCATCAAACCTGTGTGTAGCAGCGTAATGACGAAATGCAAGCGCTGAATGCAATCGCTGTCCAATGAGAAAGCTTACTCTTGGGATTACACGGTTTCAACCTGATCAGCACTGACATCGATGTATACTTTACTGGTTCCTAACCGGTTTAAGCAACAAATTGTCAAGATATTTACATGGATAGAAAGATTCACAGATAGACTAACAAATAATGTATTTTCATTGAGATGAAAAGTGAATTTGGTATTCTTTTGACGTCTTGAACGTGTATTGCACGAATTACTTTTTTCATCATTTTTCAAGCTCAAATTACGCTATTATATTTTTCATTTACAATAATTTGAGTAACATGTGACGATAGTTTACATATTTTCCTTGAATTTGATACCAAAATTGTAAAAATAAGGTGTATTTTTGTTGCCGAAAGCCAAAGGACAAAGCTCATTAGTATGCAAGCCTCGAGCGGGTTTGCATACGAGTTGAATAAATACGAGCGAATTATCGGGTGTTGCGGTCTGACTGCCTCCGAGATGTTCATTCAAGCTCAGAGCCAGCGGTTTACGCACGACCAATTAGTAATCAGGATGCAACGTACTAACCAATAAGGTTATTTCCTCGTTGATAGGGGGGGGGGGTCCAGCTGCGGCGTTTAATCCATATCTTCGGACACGTTTCTGTTACGTTGAAAGTCGGAAAATCATGGCCAGAAAGAAGCTGATTTCTTGTCTTTTCTTTGATCATTTTGCTTCGAAATTTCGGCAGATTATAGACAAAACATTAGACTTTAAAATTTTGCCAAAATCAGAAATCTGATTGTTCCGACCAATTTTGATGATGTGTGATGACTTCAAACTCGATTTTCTCGGCTCAGACCCTTTCATATATATATTTTTTTTTAAGTTACGTGTTTCTAAAGGTATTTTCCGACTAATATAGGTTTTCCCGGGCAATTTCATATTTTTGTCATTCAAGTTCATAATCTGAGCATTCACGCATTCCACTGTCATTGCCATTATGCGATTAGTGTATGGGCGTGGTCAGCATGCAGTATCACCAAAAGAAATATGATTAGATTGTCGTTGTGTTCTTTGGATGCACTGCTGATTGAAAGGTGGCATAAATTATGGACAGAATTTTATTCTAATCTCATAATACCTTCTTTCTTATTACTCCAGTGGTCTACACAATTTGGTCAATTTGGTGATAGAAGGCAGATTCTCATATCAAAAGCAGTAATATACTGCTATTCCGCAAGTCTGCAGCAGCTATGTGCCTCACGAAGAAAGCACCAGCATCGTTTTGGCTGGAAACCCTATAGTGCTGCACTGTCTTTCAATTTCAAGTTCCACTGCCAGAGAAATTTATGTCTTTATGCTGTTCTTTACTGCTGTCTTTATGTCTTTTGCTTCCATCCTTGAATATTATTTCGCATAAGATTTGCATAAAAAAGAAAAAAAGAGAGAAAAAAAAAACGCTGAACAAAGATGCGAAGCGGATGAAACTTAGATCGCTTGCTCGCGATGATCGAATACGCAATATGCATACAGTAACCCGGAAAGACCGTACACGATACCCAGTCATGGGTCAGTGAATATGACCAGAGCAAAACTCGCGGACCTTTTATACACAAAACTGAAGTTAGCTCAGACCTGAAGCTGACATCATCTACCCCCTACAGCGGACTAACTTTAGCCCGGGCTAAATATTTTTTTCGACATTTTATACTGAGAGTTAGCTCTGACCTAAAGCGAGCTAACGCCCAGTATAAAATGCTATAACAACAAACAAAGTTAAGATTGACCAAGTTGACCTATACTTCATCCCTTTCAGTCCTTCTGTAAAATCGGGAGGCGAACTTTTTGTTGGTTTTTGTGATGCATGGCAATGTATAAAACACACACACACACACTAACACACACACACACACACACATATATATATATATATATATATATATATATATATATATATATATATATACATATATAATACATATAGTATTATTATAAATATATATAGTATATCATAATGTAAATATATATGTGACCGTGCATCACAAAACGAACAAAAAGTCGCACACACTGATTTTGTGTAAGGACTGCAAAAAGGTGAAATGGTTCAACCGAGCCGATCATGACTTTTTCATATTTTCTGGAAGAGCAGTCCTCTTCTACATTATGCTAAAATTTGGGATCATAAAACGAGCAGGAAATTGTGTTTTCTAACAGTTAATCTCGAATATTTTTTTTTTTCGCAGAAAAGTGTGATTAAGTGTGTCTTTAGAGCCGTCTTTTCACTTCTTAAAAACCTTGTACAAACTTTCAACCTCCATAACTTTTGAGAGGATAATGCTACTGCATTGAAAGTTGGCATCAATTAAGGACAGAGTGTGTTAATGAGGTATGCTGAATTTCAACTTGATCTAATAATCTCTTCATTGTTGTTACTCAAGTGGTTTACATCCTGATTTTTGTCCCATTCATCGCACTGCCAGCACGGCTTCGTAAAGATTAAGCGCTTGAATAGACACTGTTCTTCAGAGCCTCTTTTCCCAGTTCACACTACTCTTTTCCTGAATGTGCATGTGCTCCCTTTCCAATATTTAGATAGGTTAGGAGAGTCCATGTTATTTTCGTTCTACGTCATTTTAAAGCTTAAAGTCTGCTCTGCTCTTTCAGTATATATGCTCTTAACTGAAATGTAATGTCTGGCGACTTTTGTTGTTTGTTTCATGGTGCAGGGTCAATTTTATATAATATGTGACCCTGCACCTCAAAACAAACAAAAAGTCGCCAGACATGAATTTTTAGTTAAGACCATATTCTAAAAGAGCAGATTTTAAGCTTTAAAATGATGTATAACTCAAATCAAATGGACTCCTAACCTATCTAAATATTGGAAAGAAAGTACAAACTCAGGAAAAGTGTGAACTGAGAAAAGAAGCTCTGAAGTACAGTGTCTATTCAAGCGCTTAATCTTTACCAAACCGTGCTGGCTGTGCCATGAATGGGACAAAAAACAGGAAGTACACCACCAGAGTAACAACAATGAAGGGATTATCAGATTAAACTGAAATTAAGGATGCCTCATTAACACATTGTGTCCATAATTAATGCCAACTTTCAAAGCAGTAGCACTATCCTTTCAAATCACACTATTCTACCAAAAATGTTCGAGATAAACTGCTAAAAAAAAAAAAAAAAAAAAAAAAAAAAAAAAAAAAAAAAAACTTTCCTGCCCGTTTTATGATACCAAATTTTAGCATAATGTAAAAGAAGACCCGCTCTTTCAGAAAATATGAAAAAGTCAAGTTCGGCTAGGTTGACCCATTTCACGTTTTTTCAGTCCTCACGCAAAATCAGTGACGTGCGACTTTATGTTCGTTTTGAGGTGCACGGTCACATATATAATATATGGGCCGTGACGCGAGAAAAGGGCCCTTAGGGCATTAAATACCGAAAATGAGTTTTCACCTCCACATTGTGGAAGGAACTCTGACGTATTTAGATATGCAAACCTTTTCTGAAATTCCAATCCTAAATGACCCCATCACGACATTCAAAAAAGCATGTTTTGTCCAAATCCTCTCACTTTATGATGAGTCTATGCATGTGCGCGCAGTTAGCTAGTTGATCTTTTTTGCGCGTATTGCTTTGTCAAACTTCCGCGCCGTTTTCTGGCGTTTGCGCGCAGCGGAGCTAAGGGCCCTTTTCTCGCGTCACGGCCCATATATATATATATATATATATATATATATATATATATATATGTGTGTGTGTGTGTGTGTGTGTGTGTGTGTGTGTGACCCTGCACCACAAAACCAACAAAAAGTCGCCAGACATGGATTTTTAGTTATGGAGAGATTCTGAAAGAGCAGACTGTAAGCTTTATGATGAATAACTAAATTCAAATGTGACCCTGCACCACGAAACAAACAAAAAGTCGCAAGACATGGATTTTTAGTTAAGGGCATAGTTAAGGACGTTCCTCAGTTAAAGTGAAGTCCATGTCATTTTTTTTTTTCAAACTTCCATACCCTAACTTTGACCCATCCGAAACCCAAATATGTCAATAAAAACAGCTCAGACATGAAGCTGACACCATCCACCCCCTGAAGCGGACTATCTTTAGCCCGGGCTAAATATTTTTTCGACCTTTTACACTGAGAGTTTGGTCTGACCTAAAGCGAGCTAACGTCCAGTATAAAAGGCTATAACAACAAACATAAGATTGACCAAGTTGACCTATTTCATCCCTTTTAGTCCTTCTGTAAAATCGGGAGGCGAACCTTTTGTTGGTTTTGTGATGCATGGTAATGTATAAAAGAGAGAGAGAGAGAGAGAGAGAGAGACACACACACACACACACACACACACACACATATATATATATATATATATATATATATATATACATATTTAAATATGGGTCGGAATTTTGAACGATGTACAATTTAGCCAAAACAACGTAAAATTAAAAAAGGAGGAAATCTCCAAATCATTTATCTCACCTAAAAAGAGTATAACTAAAGCGTTAATATAAACCCAATTATACTAGGATTTTCCCAGAGGAGGAGAGCGCTCTCACCCTTCGTTCTGAAAGCATGGTTCTCACTTAGTTCTCTATATTTTACCAAATATTTGCTGGAGAGAAGTCTTGGTGATTATATACAGTGAGTAGTATTGTCAGTATTCATTTGTAGGACAGTTTGATTGCAAACATGTCAATGAAACGACATCTTGATACCCCGGAAAAGGGAAATTTTGCTCCATCAAAGAAAGCGAGCGCCGTTGACGTAGTTGACGACACTCCGATGGTGTCGCAGCCCGCTGGGCCGGGCGACGCAGCTAGCTCGCCCCCGCCGGACTGGTTCGCTTCCTTCCTGGACAAATTCTACAAGCTGGAGGAGCGTATAGACTCGTTGATAATAAACAGGCTCGAAGAAATAGCGCTAAAAACGAATGCCAACGAGGAGAAAATCAGTGCTTGCTGTGTCCAGCTGGATACAGTTACAGAGGAAGCGAAAAAGTTGAAGAAGGAGAAGGATGATATGCTGTTGAAGATCGATGACCTGGAAAATCGTGCAAGACGGAGTAGTCTGGTATTGCATGGTATTCCAAAAATTCCCAGGGAGAACTGCTATGAAACCGTGAAGTCGTTCCTCACCGATTTTGTTGGTGTGGATGAGTATGCTATCGAACGGTGTCACCGCACCCGTACAGTACGCGAGCTGAGTCAAGGTACAGGGAATACGAAACCAATAATTATCCACATCGCTTGTTCATCGTATGCGACCAAGGAGAGGGTGAGAAAAGCGTGCATATCCAAACTTAAAGCCGAGGGCTCCTTCAGAGGAAGCAAGATCTACGTGTCAGAGGACTTTTCACGACGCATTCTACAGATGCGAAAGGAAAAAATGGACCAACTAAAGCAGTTGAAAGATGCGGGAAGGAAGCCCTTCTTGTACCCAGCAAAACTAGCTTACAGGAGTAAGGAAGGAAGGCTTGTCTTTGTTTAGTGAGGACATGATCTCTCATGATCAAAATAAAGAATAAGTTCTGACTTTTACGAATTTGAGACATGTATATACACTTTAAACACTTTGTGTAGGTTAGTGACTCCTTATTGATGGCAGAACTTATAATGATTTATAATAACTTATAATAATAATTTTTCCTTTTGTGTATGTGTAGATTGCATTCTCATAAATCCAAATTTATATTTCTAAAATTACTTATATGTATTCTTAAAGTCAAGTCTTGGTGGATTCTTCATAGAGATTGGGGTTTTAGTATTAGTATCATTTTTTTTTTTGATTTTTCATTTTTTCTTCCATGTAGTTCAAGTTTAAAATTATGCATGTAGAATTGTAATTTCATTAATTACAAAAGGTTATATATAATTTTGTTGTTTTTTTATGGTAGGGCTCTTCTGGTTTAATCTGGAGTGTAATTACTTTGGATCTATGTATGTGACAATACTGTGTTTACCTTTTGATTTTTCCAGCTGATTTGGTCTTTTGTGTTCTGTGCCAAACTTGTTCATTTTGTTACATGATTTTGCACTTGTCAAGACTGTTTTGCTTGATTTGAAGTCTTGACTACTTGTGCTCTTGCTCTCTTCACTTTTTTGCCTTGATAATACCGTATTTGTTTTCTTTTTCTCTCTTTTTATACATATTTTTCATTGTTACCTTTTTGTGTTTGTGTTTTTATTCAACTTTTCATTGTATACTTCAGATTATTACAATCTGGTTTTATGTATATGTGTGACATTCAACCAATGCACTTTATGTTTTTTTCTGTGATCCGGGGTGGTACTTTTGTGTGTTTTCGTTTAAAGAACAATGGTAGTGAAATTAAGTACTTTCAACTGTAGGGGTCTACAAGACTTTGTAAAAAGAAGAAAGATTTTTCATTATTTGCGAAATGCTGAATCTGATATAATATTACTACAAGAAACTCATTCTGCCAAAAATGATGAGAAATTTTGGAAATCCCAGTGGGGTGAACAATGTGGGTTATGCAAGTTTTTCTTCGAATAGTCGGGGTGTAGCAATACTAGTAAGAAACTCAGTTGTTTTTAAAGAAAATGCAGCATTTTATGACGTTAATGGTAGATTTTTAATTTTAAATGCTGTTCTTAATGATATACCTGTGACATTAGTAAATATTTATGCCCCAAACAAAGATGACCCAGATTTTTTATTAGAAGTTTTTGCAGAAATTGATAAATTTGATAATTCTGTTTTAATTATAGGTGGAGATTTTAATGCGGTAGTAAGCCATTTAGACTATCAGGGTACTCGTCAGCAACATTCAAACGTTAGGGTTAGTAATATATTTTCTGATATTATTGAAGAATATAATTTAATCGATGTTTGGATACATTTTCACCCAACACTAAGACAGTATACCAGGCACCAAAAGATACCTCAGGTGTTATCTAGATTGGACTATGTTTTGGTATCAAGCAATTTCATTGGAAACTGTATTAAATCTAAAATTTCTCCAGGAATTCAGTCGGACCATTCAGTAGTCTCATTTCATTTTAATGATAATCTTCCTTCGGGGGTAGAGGTTATTGGAAGCTTAATTGTCATTATTTACACCATGATGCAGATTTTATTAAATTGATTAAAGAAAAAAATAATTGAATTTAAACAAATTCATGAAGAGTCTGATTGTAACCCTAATACTCAATGAGATGCCTTGAAGTGTGTTATAACTGGAACTAGTATTGAGTATTTTGCTAGGAAAAACAAAGAAAGGAATAAAGAAAAGGAACATCCTAGAAATGAAATTCATAAAATTAACTCGCAGTTAGGTGAGGATGTCTCCAAAAATAAACATTTGTTATTGGATTTAGAAAAATTAGAAGATAATTTAAATAAAATTTATGATTTTCAAACTAAAGGTTTGATTATAAGATCTCAGGTAAGGTGGTTAGAAGAAGGAGAAAAAAATTCAAAGTATTTTGTAATTTAGAAAACAGATCTTGGCAAAAGAAAACGATTAGTAGAATGAAGGATGAAAAAGAAAACTTGATTTCTGACCCTGACAAGATTTTGCAAGAAATACATGCTTTTTATAGTAAACTGTATTCCAACCCTGAGCATCAAGATATGGCTGATGAAAATGTACGTCAGGATTTGTTCAATTATTTGAATATTCCAAAATTGACTGATGATGAAAAACACATTTTGGAAAAAACCTTTATCTAAACAAGAAATATTTGATGTTATCAAATCGATGAAAATGAATAAAACTCCTCAGTGGATTTGATGGACTACCTATTGAATTTTACATAGTATTTTGGCCTGACATAAGTGACATGTTGATGAACTCTTGTAATTTTTCTTTACAAAATGGAATGATGTCTGTATCACAGAGAAATGGTGTTATTACTCTTCTTCCTAAAAAGATAAGGACCAATTGTTGATAAAAAAAAAAAAAAAATTATCGTCCTATTACATTTATTTATTGACGGTTGATTATAAAATTTTAGCAAAATGTCTCGCAGAACGTATTAAAATCTTTGTGCCCTCTCTCATTCAGATAAGTCTGTTTTTTTTTTTTTTTTAAGGCAGAAATATAAGTCATAATGTTCGATTAATTTTTGATATTATTGAGTATACTCAGGTTAATGAAGTTCCTGGAGCTATAGTATTACTTGATATTGAAAAGGCATTTGATAGTGTTAATCTCTTCATTGTTGTTACTCTGGTGGTTTACTTCCTGTTTTTGTCCCATTCATCGTTTATAATATTCTACGAAAACCGAAGCACGTTACAGCCGCAGAGGGGCAGACACTTTCACGCATGAAATTACATAGGGAAGTTGCGCGACCTTTACATACCCAGAGAAATTGAACGCATAAAATTAAGTCCGACATACGAACGGCGACAGCGCACTACTCCGTCATCGTATCATCAGGAGTTTCTGGGAGGTATTTTTTTCTGCATTTTCGTGATATCTATTGAAAAATTCAGGTACGATTATGGAATAATTTCTATTATAAGAGCATCACAAATTTTCGTGCGCTATATCTAGACCCCTCAACCATACCAGGTATTCACAAACATCTCTCTGTTATAACATTTAGGTGAATGGAAAAGGTCATTTATTAGCGTAAGTGGAACAGATGATTGGACTATACCATGTCATTTGACAGAAATCACTGTTTTGATATCTGGAATGTAATGTACCTTATGGTACCTGTAATGACGATCTTATCTAAACTCTACTGTCAAGTACCCGGTATGTGATGGTGCGTGTTTGTGGGCGCAGTTTTGTGCCTGCATGAGTATCTGAGGGGTTTGGTGTTCGTGGGCTACGTAGGCCCTACGTACTGTATGTGTGTTGTGTGCGAGCGTTCGCGTGTGTACGTAAGGCCCCAGTCACTTAATGCTCTGCGTCCGATGTTACGTCCGAATAAGTCATTTTTTTTTTCTGCGGACACCCGCGGATCCCTTTATTGTCAACCAGAGCATTTTTACAAAACATACGGGAAAAATATGCGGGCGATAGGGGGAGATACGATCAAATGCGAATACTTGCGTCCACTTGCGGATATTCTTACGAATTGGCACGTAATTTTGTTATTTCAACTTGCATAAACTTCCGAATAGTTCGGATCACTTGCGGAGAGTTGCGACTATTTACGGAGAGTTGCGGATATTTTCGGATAGTTACAGATTGTTAAAAATAATTATGTACAATATGAGGATCCCTGCCAAGTCAGTGTATTATGACAGCAAAATAATTTATCACATATTGGACTGTCTTACATTGTACACTGGGGAAAACTGAAATTGAATTTACGTACAAGTTGTGAAAAGTTTTTGCATTTCTTTAATTTGCTTTACAGTAATAAAAGATATATGAAATTTTGAACTTGAAGTTTGAAATGTATTTGTGCAGCTCAAATATGGATAAACATCATAAATGCAAAGAATACATAACATAATTATGCCACAAATAGAATACAATCTAGATCAATAGGTTAAACAGAGTAAGAAAATATTACTTACAGTCATGGAATAGACAAACTGTGGTTACGCTGTTATTGTGCAGCGATATTCATGACTTTCTGGGTTATGTAAAGGAGATTGTTATAATAAAGCAATGCCTATTACATTTCCAGAAAGAAACAAAACAAAACAAAACAAAAAACATTAGGACATTTGGACACCCCTCCCACACCCAAATACAATATAAAAAAAAAATGTGATATCCATGGAGCGTACAGTGGGTAAGACTATAGGGAAATACTAAATTCATTCTCATTTTTTATAGTTTATCGCTGTCCCACACCATCCCGGCCAGAAAAGTGAAAAAAAAAAAAATGCTGTCACCTCATCCCCAACCCAATGGTCAAGCGATGTCATGCGTATATGGGTGCCACCTAAAATGACCATTTGTGTGAGAAATTTCGTAACCTGACTTTGCGGTGTTGCTTCCCACGCGTCTCTGTGTTCCCATGCGAGTGGAAAACAGAAAACGTCGAAGGACTGAATCGTCTATGGCATCCGTAACTCTCCGCAAATACACACAAACACGCAGTTTGGAGCACTGTTCAAGAGAAGAGTAGTACTTCTAAGATACAATCATAAAGGACTGTGACATAAGTCCAAGTAAAAAAATCTAACAATGTTCGACTGTAATATGTCTATTAGAGGTTATTTGCGTGAATCTGAAAAATATGTATGGTATCCAATCAATCATGCTCAAAATGTAACACGTTATATTACTAAAATCATTGCTTAAATAAATGAAACATGGGTGCAAGGTGCCTGATTGAAACTTGTTACGAATTTGCCCATGTAATCACTTAACAATGTGGTCTTCATGTTTTATGATCATGTGTATGCGATCACACGTGCACGATCGCGAATGTTTATAAACACCACCAGTTACGTAATCTCCTTTTGAGTCAGTCGTTTTGAACCGCAGCCTTACACACTTCGCCCAGGCTGAGTTTAATGTTATGAATATATTAAGCTGGGCGTGCCTGACGGAATTTTCCATGTATGTAATAATGTTCGTGTTAAAAATACATTGGTCGTGTCAGTCGACAATCGGACCCCGGTTAGAGAGGACCGTTATCACTTTCTCGGCGTTCCCGTCTACAATCTTGGGAGGAATTGCTTTCCCCAAGGAACGTGCTCTGCTAAGTGAATTTTAAGTGCTAAGAGGCGAGATAAACCAGGACATGCCTATTTGCCTCTAGCCCGTTTTCTTTCGACGACGACGGCGACAATAAGTTTTCGTCGATTTCCAGGAACCACCAGAGGGTTTTGAGCCAACGCCCACCTGTGGTTGCTGCACGGTGACTAGTGGGAGCCGCGCCGAGGTCGATACAGGGCGCCGAGACGCTGTGAGGGACCACGCGCACCCAGCGGCCAACGCCCTTCTGTCTGGCACAGTCACAGCGCTGCAAACTGTGCTGAGATAGCGTCGCCCGCTGACCCGACGACGTCCCGTGTATTGACGCGTCCTCCACGTGATAGCGTCTGACGTCGCCTCCCCGCCACGTCGCCGATGAGTTGGGCCCCGACGTTGACTCTCTTAGGGTGAAACCCTGGCCAGGTATTATACAATCTGAACTTATGTTTTCTTAGTTGAAACGATCCCGTCTATCTTTCATTGTTATGGTTGATTTCGCTGTAATGTGTTAAACAACAATTTTGTTATTCCGGTTGGAAACTGAGTGTTAGATAATTTCCTAATAAAAACCCGGAAGATTTGTTCCTTTCAATTCACCGAGACCGCTTTGCATTCATTTGTGTGAACTTGACCCTAACAAAGTGGGGGCTTGCCGCTGGAGCCGAATTTCGCAAGCCTTATACAGTATATTACATTGTCCAATTAGGTATAATAAGCTTGTTTTTGTGCTTCTGTTGTTCTACTGTTGCAAAGTTTACAGTCAAGCTTTCACTGCTGTGTTAATTGTTGAGTAGACTGAACCATGTCTAGGGAATTTTCAGTGCAGGATTTTGTGGACGGTGATGTTTCTCTGCCAAGGATTAAACAGTTGAGAAAGGCCGAATTGAAAGAAGTAGCAACCCATGTAGGTGTTGAACTAGACCCAAAATTTCGTAAAGATGAGTTGATTGATACTTTAGCAAAGCATTTCAAGCTTGTTCCGGTTGATGAAGCTCACTCAAAGGCTAGTCTAGAATTAGCACGCATTGAGTTAGAGAAGCTGAGGTTGGAAACGCAATCCAAACAGCTGGAGCTGCGCAAAGCCGAAATTGATCTAGAATCTAGGCAGCGTCAGACACATTATTTTGATGTAGCTAGGAATATTAGACTTGTGCCGAAATTCCATGAAGACGAAGTAGACTCGTTCTTCAGTGCGTTTGAGAAGATGGCCAAGCGACTCGATTGGCCCACTGAGTATTGGACTGTTCTTGTTCAGACAGCACTCACGGGCAAAGCACAAGAGGTGTTTTCGTCCCTATCAGAACTTGACTCGGAGGATTATGACGTAGTAAAAGCTGTCATCGTTTCTGCGTATGAGCTGGTACCGGAGGCGTATCGCCAGCGCTTCCGTGAGGCGAGAAAGAAACCTGGTCAAACGTATGTAGAGTTAGCGCGCGAAAAGAGTGCAAATTTTGATCGGTGGATTTCTTCTCTTAAAGTCCCACGCACGTATGATTCTCTTAGAGAGGTCATGACACTCGAGTCGTTTAAGGACTCTCTCCCGAGTCATGTTAGAGCTCACATTGAAGAACAGAAGGGTCTTGACTTGCGTAATGCTGCAATAGTAGCTGACGAATTTGACTTGCTACATAGGTCACAGAAAGGTGCTAATGGTGGCTTTGCTCCAAGGTGGAAACGCGCTGATGGGGGTGCGTATCCAGCAAAGCCCAATAGGAATTTTGGGAAAGGCATACAGTCCCAGCCAATGAACAAACCGGATAGTTCGAGTCAATCGGGTAGCTCGGATACGAAGTCGGATAGGCCAGCTTTTAGGCCGGATGATACTCCGAATCGCGTTGGTGGCAAGCGCGAGGTAACATGCCAGTATTGTTCCAAGAAGGGACATGTTAAAACACAATGTTGGAAGCTACAAAGGGATGGTAAAAAACAGGGCGCCAAACCTGTACTCGCAACTTCGGGCGAACGAACTCGTGTTGATGTTTCAGGGCATGGCCGTCCTGAAGACATGCGTAGAGCTAATAGCCCTGGAAGTGTAGATAACCTGTCGGAATGTTACCGCAGCTTCATGTCAAAGGGTGAGGTCTCTTGGCAGTCGGGTGACGGTGCAGTGCAGCCGGTGAGAATCCTGCGGGACACCGGAGCAGCACAGTCTCTCCTTGTAGGCGATGTGAGTAGATTGCCTGCTGATGGTTCAGCCTGTGCTAGCGCACTGATACAGGGTATTGAGGGAAGCTACATTTCTGTACCTTTGTATAGGATACACTTGAAGAGTGACTTAGTCACTGGAGTGGTTACGGTTGGTGTGGTTCCCGGTCTGCCCATGGATGGGGTTGATTTATTGATGGGGAACGATTTGGCTGGGGGAAAGGTCTCAGTCTCACCAATTGTGTCAAGTGTTCCGGTTGTTGAACCTGAAATTGAAAAGTTGCAAGAAGAATTCCCGGGTATATTTCCTGCTTGTGTGGTGACAAGGTCACAATCCGGTCAGGTGAAGCATGACGAGGCAGATGATTTTGAGTCTGTGGATGACTCTGTTCGGTTGGCAGAAACTTTTCTTGCTAACTTAGATGATGTTTCTGCTCAGTCTAATGAGGGCGAGTATTGCCGTTCTTCCCTGATTGCAGCGCAGCAGAAAGATTCGGCGCTTCAACGCCTGCTGCTTACTGCTGTTTCCGAGGAGGAAGCTGCTAAAACGCCGGAGTGCTTCTACTTAAGATCTGGTGTTTTGATGAGGAAGTGGCGACCCCCTAACAGGCCAGCCAGTGAAAGTTGGTCAGTGGTTCACCAGATTGTGTTGCCAGTGAGCTATCGTAGGGAGATACTGAGAGTTGCTCATGAGATTCCCCTGGGAGGCCACGTCGGCATTAGGAAAACTCAGTCAAGAGTAATGAAACACTTCTTCTGGTCTAAACTTCACAAGGACGTGGTAGACTTTTGTAAGACATGTCATACTTGTCAGGTTGTGGGCAAGCCCCAGCCCTCCATCAAACCTGCCCCCCTCATTCCTATTCCTGCTGTGGGAGAGCCTTTTAGTCGAGTCCTGATAGATTGTGTCGGTCCCTTGCCTCGAACCAAATCGGGTAATAAATACTTGCTGACCATTATGGATGTTTCGACTAGATTTCCCGAGGCCATCCCAATGAAAAAAGTCACGGCTAAGGCTGTGGTTGACACACTGTTACAATTCTTCACACGCTATGGTTTGCCCAAGGAAATACAATCAGATCAGGGCTCCAATTTTATGTCTGGTCTCTTTCAAGAAGTGATGCACGAACTGGGCGTTCGTCAGTTGAAATCCACGGCGTACCATCCACAATCCCAAGGCGCCATAGAAAGATTTCACCAGACTTTCAAGACCATGCTCAAGGCTTATTGTGAAGAGCACTCAGAGGATTGGGATCGTGGTGTGTCTTTCCTACTCTTTGCTGTGAGGGATTCGCCAGGCGAGTCTACGGGGTATAGCCCTTTTGAGCTCGTGTATGGGCACGAAGGCCCTCTGAAGTTGATTAAGGAGATGTTCTTGGAGGTAGAGGACGATGCTGGGAAGGTCAATGTCCTTGATTACGTATCTGAGTTCAAGGGTAGGCTCTCGAGTGCATGCGATCTCGCCAAAGAACACTTGCAGGCCTCTCAGCAAAAGATGAAAAATTGGGCCGACCAGAAGGCGGAAAAGAGAAGCTTCAAACCTGGTGACAAGGTGTTGGTGTTGTTACCATTTCCTGGGGAGCCCTTGAAGGCGAAGTTCAGTGGGCCGTATGTTGTCTCAAGAAAGTTGAACGAGGTAAACTACATCATCAGTACGCCTGACAGACGTAAGAGACAGCGCGTCTGTCATATCAACATGATCAAAATGTATCATGAGCGTGCTGATGAGCCGGTTGTGGGTGCCACCACTCTTGTAGGCAATCGTGAGGGCCCTCCGGGGGTGGGGGATTCAGAACCAGAAGACATGACACCTCCTATCACTGAACCCTTGACCCCAAAGTTGTCGAATTCACTGGTGTTAGAAAACTTGCAGTCGAAACTAGGTCACCTTACAGAGGAACAAAGTCGTGAGATAGGCGATCTCCTTAGGGAATACCCACAGATCTGTACTGACAAACCAGGTAGGACGACTTTAGTTACTCACCATGTTAACGTTGAGGGTGCCGACCCAATTAAACAACATCCTTATAGGCTGAGCCCAGAAAAGAGACATCAGGTTCGAGAAGAGGTCAGGAAAATGCTCGATGATGACATTATTGAACCCAGTAACAGTGCATGGAGCTCTCCCATAGTCATGGTACCCAAGCCTGATGGTAGTAACCGATTTTGCATCGATTACCGTAAAGTGAACAAGGTGACCAAAACTGACTCGTACCCATTGCCCCGACTTGAAGACTGCATAGACCAAATAGGGAATGCAAAATTTGTGACGAAGATTGATCTACTCAAGGGGTACTGGCAGGTGCCCCTGTCTGACGAAGCGCGAGAGATATCGGCATTTGTGACACCAGACGGACTTTTTCAGAGTAAGGTGATGCCATTTGGGCTTAAAAACGCCCCAGCCACCTTTCAGCGGTTAATGAATGATGTGACACGGGATGTTGACGGTTGTGTTGTATACATAGACGACGTGGTAGTCTATAGCGACACCTGGGAGTCCCACATCAGACAGCTGAGGGCGCTTTTCGATAAATTGTCAGAAGCCAATCTGGTCATTAACCTCCAGAAGAGTGAGTTCACGAAGGCTCAGGTCACATATCTAGGTCACGTAGTAGGTCAAGGTCATGTCTCCCCGCGGGAAGCAAAAATCGAGGCCATACTGGCCTTTCCCCCGCCAAGAACGAAACGAGAGATACTGCGCTTTCTAGGCATGTGTGGGTTCTATCGCAGATTTGTGCACAATTTCAGTACAATAGCTGCCCCTCTGACGAATCTGCTAAAGAAAGGAAAGAAGTTCGTTTGGTCCTCTGACTGTCAAACTGCGTTTGAAAGCTTGAAGGCTATTTTGACACGTGACCCAGTGCTGGTTGCCCCCGACTTTGGGAAACCATTCAAGTTAGCCGTGGACGCTAGTGACGTAGGTGTAGGGGCCGTCTTGTTTCAGAGCGATGGAAATCAGGTGGATAGACCCGTGAGTTACTTTTCTAGGAAGCTAAATGGGCATCAGCAGAAGTATTCCACAGTAGAAAAAGAAACACTTGGCCTCATACTAGCCCTACAGCACTTTAGTGTGTACACAGGGAGTGGTGGTGGCGATATACAGGTGTACACAGACCACAACCCACTCTCCTTTCTGGAGAAGTTCAAGAGCAAGAATGGCAGGCTTTTTCGGTGGAGTCTCCTCTTGCAACCTTTCTCACTCAAAATATCCCACATCTCTGGCAGAGCTAACATTATCCCAGATGCACTGTCGAGAGTGTAGTTTTGTTTACCCGAAAAGTAAGTAGGGAGTGTTCCTTCTAGATTTTGTATAACGTCTTAAGACGAGATGTTAGCTTCATTCCATTAAGTCCCTCTTTGGTAAGATGGCATACGACAGTTGAAATCATAAGAAAAATTAGGCTGTGTTATATTTTTAGCTGGAGGGATTGAAATGAATCTGGAAGAACAAAAAAAAAAACAATGTTCAAAGTTTTTTTTTGCGACAGGACATGATATCAACGAGAGTATTTTGTAAAGGAGACATAAAATGGCTCCTTTTGAAATGTTATAGTGTTTCCCTTTAACAGGAAACGTTTACAGTAACTACTCCCCAAACTGTTACCGGTATTTGTATGAAAGCATTATGTGCAAACATGAAAGAAGTTTATGATACAGGTCTGTCACAATACAGACAGAATGCCAAATTTCTAGCAAAGCGAAGAGATGATGTTGTGAAACACATGCGATAATGTTCCCGTGTTATCATAATCTGAACTGGTTAAATAATGTGTATTCTTTGTGCATTTGAGCCATTCTGTGTGTAGTTGCCTTAAATAGTGAGTGGATACCCTAAGAAGTTCAGAAATAGCCGATGTTTGTTATTTGTTACAAATTATGCACGATGATGAAGTTGAAATTTGTAACGTGTTTTGATATAACGAAAATATTATTTTATAGCAACGAAAATATTACTTCAGAGCAATATTTTCTCTCTTAGGGGTGGGGGTGTTACGAATTTGCCCATGTAATCACTTAACAATGTGGTCTTCATGTTTTATGATCATGTGTATGCGATCACACGTGCACGATCGCGAATGTTTATAAACACCACCAGTTACGTAATCTCCTTTTGAGTCAGTCGTTTTGAACCGCAGCCTTACACACTTCGCCCAGGCTGAGTTTAATGTTATGAATATATTAAGCTGGGCGTGCCTGACGGAATTTTCCATGTATGTAATAATGTTCGTGTTAAAAATACATTGGTCGTGTCAGTCGACAATCGGACCCCGGTTAGAGAGGACCGTTATCACTTTCTCGGCGTTCCCGTCTACAATCTTGGGAGGAATTGCTTTCCCCAAGGAACGTGCTCTGCTAAGTGAATTTTAAGTGCTAAGAGGCGAGATAAACCAGGACATGCCTATTTGCCTCTAGCCCGTTTTCTTTCGACGACGACGGCGACAATAAGTTTTCGTCGATTTCCAGGAACCACCAGAGGGTTTTGAGCCAACGCCCACCTGTGGTTGCTGCACGGTGACTAGTGGGAGCCGCGCCGAGGTCGATACAGGGCGCCGAGACGCTGTGAGGGACCACGCGCACCCAGCGGCCAACGCCCTTCTGTCTGGCACAGTCACAGCGCTGCAAACTGTGCTGAGATAGCGTCGCCCGCTGACCCGACGACGTCCCGTGTATTGACGCGTCCTCCACGTGATAGCGTCTGACGTCGCCTCCCCGCCACGTCGCCGATGAGTTGGGCCCCGACGTTGACTCTCTTAGGGTGAAACCCTGGCCAGGTATTATACAATCTGAACTTATGTTTTCTTAGTTGAAACGATCCCGTCTATCTTTCATTGTTATGGTTGATTTCGCTGTAATGTGTTAAACAACAATTTTGTTATTCCGGTTGGAAACTGAGTGTTAGATAATTTCCTAATAAAAACCCGGAAGATTTGTTCCTTTCAATTCACCGAGACCGCTTTGCATTCATTTGTGTGAACTTGACCGTAACAAACTCATTACATGGGATTTTAAGGATTGATCAATTTCATACTTTTTCCGACTGCTCTTGAGTTTTCAATGGTCAATAATCATAGGATATG